>VXBL01000623.1:695920-817785 GCA_013400195.1 Aramus guarauna
AGTTCAACCTCACCGAGCTCTTCGCCTGGTGGCTCCGCGCCGGCGACGGGCGGCTGCGGGTGCGGCTGATGCCCGAGCGCCGCGGCGCCCTCCCGGGCAGCGAGCGCGGGCTGTCGGCGGCCATCCGCGCCGCCCGCCCCCGCCTCCTCTTCCACGTCTCCGCGGCAGGTGAGCCGTGCGTTGCATGTCGCGCACCGCGCCGGGCAGCGCCCCAATGCCCGCTCCCGCAGTGCCCCCCGCGGCGTGTGCGTCCCCACGGAGACCCCGCGGGCGCGGAGTCCCGGCGGTGCAGTGTGCCCTCTCCACCGGGACACGCGTCCAGCCCCTCCGCGCCGTAGCCCCGGTCGCTGCCAGCCGGCGGGTGCGGGAAGCGCAGCTCCCCGAGCAGTCGCGGCTTCCCGTAACGGCTTGTCCTTAAGGGCTACGCGTTACCGGTGCCAAATGTATCGAGGGGCTTTCGTGAGGCCAGGAGGGCTGTTCTGAAACCGCTGAGGGATTTTTACAAAATGCCGAGTTCGTTTGTGCCAGACAGCTGCAAGCGAGACCCAAAGGTTAAAGTGTCTTTAGTCTCAGGAGAGCAAGGTCAGATTATTTGAAACTTATTATCTTAAAAAGAGAAGCTTCCTCAAAGTGCTGCAAGTGATTCCAAGGTTATGTGCAGGCAGACCTCAGGGAGCAGCAGAAACATGTCCAAAGCTGGGGCTGACCGGTAAATTTGCACATTAATGCTCTCAGGTATTGATATCAATATTGTTACTCTTCTTTAAACATAGAAGGTAATGGCTGATAGACAAACCTGCAAGAAGCAGGTTTTCCTCTGAGTTTCACGTATCTGGAACTGAGTTCACTTCTAACCCTTTTAAAACCTCAGAGGATCCTTAGTGAGCTACGCTGTATCCACTACAGTAAGACAAGAAGTTGAACACCTGGAGGATGTGGAGGGTCCCATGGCACTGGTACCTGTGTGAAGAGAGAACCTGGCTTAAAATTTTGTTTCTGGACGGCAGTGATTTGCACTAAGGGTTTGGGGCAGCTCTGTTACCTCTAATCGAGTCTCTGGGCCAGTGACCAAGAGAGATTTCCATTCTGTGTGTGCATTGTACCTTTAACACAAGCTATGATTCAGGCTCTCCCACGAAAAGAATGTAATACCTAGAGAACTGCAGGGCCAAATAATTTGTCACAGTGAGTTAAGTTAGGTAGCTTTTATGAAGCTGTGTAGAAGTCAATGGTGTGTCCCTGAGTAGCCACCTACTTAATGGGCCACAGAATATACTTAAGCATATTCTTGTCTCACAAGAGGTGAGACAAGTTGGTGCTGGGCTTTGCATACAAAGTTGGAGCAACTGATTTTTGATGCTCAGCTGAAAAGCTGGGCCAGCAATTTGAATAACTGCAAACTGAACCCATCATTCCTTGCTGGCTGAAACGAAAAATCAAAGCAGACTGTCAGAGCAGGCTGGGTGTGAGTCAGTCTTACACTTGCGGCTGAAGTGAGATACCTGGGCTAGCTCTTTCTGTGTCAGTTCTGGCAGAGATAACGCAGAGGTACTGTCTACCACAAGGTGGCTAGGTGAGGCCAACACACCCTACCTTCCAGCAGGTCTTGCCTTGCTCCATTGCAGTAAAAAAAGATTAATTAGTAAAAATTAACGACATCAAAACCCCCTGTCTCTTTTTTCTGCTCAGGGAATTTAGTATGAGTAGCAGTTATTTTGCTTTACAGATCTTTCTCTTTGGCAATGAAGATACAGCCTTAGCTTTTAATGCCACCTTAACTCCAGTGCTTATAGCAGTAAGGGAGCTGGAGGGGCATGCATTTGTCGTCTTTGAAGATGAAGGTCCATTTTTTTTTTTGTTGTTGTTTTTTTGTTTGTTTTTTTTTTTTTTTTAACCTGGATGAAGGGTATACATGTGAACTAACAGGTGCTCTGATATTGTGAATACAATGCAGACGGAGCTTTAACCAAAGTTAGTAAAACCCACAGGCTCTGGATGTTGTCTGTTATCTCACTGTTGAGAAGAAACGCATGTAGTAGTTTGTAAAAATCATGTTGGAGACAAGGCTCTGCTGTTCTTACTGCAACGGTCATGCAAAGTCAATCAGAAAGGATGCAGGAGTAGGAGGAGTAGAGGGAGCAGAAGGAATATGGACCTCATTTACCTATATCACAGTAATAACTTCTCCTAACAGCTGTTTATGATATCCTGTAAAAATCCTAGTCTCTTCCTTAATTCTACACCAGGGTTGCTAAAATGCATAACTTGTGTCACTATAAAATTGTATCTCTCCTTTTTTTTTTTTTTTTTCAGCAATGACACCCTAGTGTAGTTATACTATTACGTGGCTTTGCACTAGATTTGTAACATGGGCTTGTTAAAAACATTAAAAATCAATTTCTTCTGCTTTGCGAAGGTGCTGCCTATGTGAACACCATGTGTCACTGCCATGCTTAAATTTGTGCCGCGTAGCCCTGCCGACAGCAGGATGTGCTGACACAGTGCTAAGAGCGTGAACAGCATCCACCAGCCCATAAGTGTGCAGATTCCAGCAATTATTAACACCATTGCAGCTAATGTGTATGGGTCTTAACTAAAGCCCTTCCTAAGGCAACGGAGCCTTTCCTTCATTGCTTAAGCTAATTGGAAATGGATTTCAAACAAAACAATCCTCCCATCAACAATGTAAAGCTGCTTCACTTATGTTGACATACTTAGATTTTTTTTTTTCCCCTCTCCTCTGCTGGAGATGCCCAGGATTGCAGTGCTTCCCATGAAAAGATATAATTACCTTGCTAAATTATTTTTGCCAAATTATCTTGTGTGTGAATGGAGAATGAATTATATTTAGGATGAGAAAAAATTGCAAGGGGCTGAATTCCCATTGACCTTAAGGGTGACAGCAGAGTCCTGTAAATAATGGTGACAGCAGAGTCCTGTAAATAATGCTTTATTCTCTTTAACTGCTACACTCTATGATACTGGCTCAAAGATATTTAACTGGAGTGAACCTTATCCCTTTTTAACAGCATGTTTGCACAAAGCGTAAAGCAATTTGTCTCAGTGAGTTACTGAACAATTAGTAAAAGATGTACTTACTGGACTGCTGTTCTTTAACAGATAAACCATAAAATTCACAGGAATTTCTACAAGGCTTTCCTGCAAATACTCTTGATGCCAAATTTCTCTCACATACTCATCCTCATGAAAACAGAGCATCCTGCAAGAAAAAGCTTCCATTTAGAGAAGCTGTGGTCCTCAGTCCATCTACCATTTTGCTGTCAGCTTGGCCTTTTCAAAATCAGGTGAGAGAGAGTTTTCCTCTCTTGGAAATGCTTTCAGAATTAGTATTGGCTGCTTCTCCTTCCCTCAGTGCTTCTCTGGGACAAAAATCAAATTAATTTCAATCATTTCTGTGGAAAAACACCCAACAAAAAATGTAGAGGAAGTGAGGGGCGAATTCAGAGAGGATTGTGGTGTTGCAGATCTCCCATGTTTTAGGCAAGCCTCCCAACTACCTGGTTGCTGTTGACTTTGTTGTCATTGTCTTTGGTTTTGACTGGAAATTCCACCCTACCTCCAAGGAAATCTTTCCCAAAAGAGTTTAATCAAAACCAGTACATTGCCATTGGGAAACTGAACAGCTAGCCAACCTCTCTGTCAGAAGAGTTCTGGCCAGTTTAGTCTTACAGGATTTGCTATTTTGTGTGAAAAAGCAGCGGGTCTCTGTAGAGTATACTCTGGACAGGTTATTGAGTGTTCTTGGACAAAAATCCTAAATTGTCTCTATATTGAAGCTGTCAATTAAAGAACTGTCCGAGCATCAGCACTGACTGCCACTTGCATGACTGATCCTCTGCTGCTGGACTAAAATTACTCCCAGGGCTTTTAAGATCAGATAGGGTAGGATGTGTTGTGCAGAGGTCTTGTGGGGGCCTTCTTGGCAAATCCATCCCACAGATAATATGGTGTGGGTAGGCAAAGGTTTGGGTTAGTCCAAGTCTACACTCACACAGGCTCCATAGCAATCCAGAGCCCTTGCATCCTAACCCCGCACTGGCAGTTGGATTTTGTCATGTTAACATCACAGGTAACCAATTCACTTACTGTAGGGCACCTGAGCCACAAATGTTGCTAAATACGTTTCGTGTGAGTTTACTCAGGAAGTTTAATAAGCTGAAATGGCTATAAAATAACTTCCCATGAGAACTAATTGCTACTTACATATGCAAAGGTGGGAAGCGTAAGTTAAAAAGGGGCATACAGGGATGAAAATGAGTCATTCCTCCCTCTAAAGGTCAATGTACTTTCGTTCATGAAATAGATTTAACATTCCAATTATATTTTTTAACTAGCAATGCATAACTTTTCATCCTCTGGCTAGGCGAAATATTACTCCTGCGCTGTGGCCTTCATCTAAAATTTTATTAACTTGCCACATGTATTCTCCCTGAAACTGTCTGCATTTGCTACATACCAATACTATTATAATGCTGAGGCAATTAGCTTTACATCTTTAGGGTACTGCTACCACGCACTGAACTCATTTGCGGGAGGAACCCTTTGCCTAAAAATTAGAAAGAACTTCAGACTCAATGGAAATGTGGTTTTAAAAGTGGACATTTTGTCAATGAAAATCAGAGCTCCAAGCTGAAATCTGACTCTAGTAAAGTCCACAGGATTCTTTCCACATATTTCAGAGGCACCAGCATTTGATCAAGGACTCTTAGTTGTATTATTTTATTTTTTGTATTATTTGTTACTGTTTTTGTTTTTCTGCTTTCAAAGAACAAAGTTTGGAGTTGTGCCATACTGAGCATAAAACTGGTAAAAGACGTCAGTCACTTTCCAGTTGCTCTCTGTTTTCCTCCCATCCTCAACTGTATGCGACATCTGAGATCTGATCTTGCTCTTCTGATAAATCAGTGGCAAAACTTGGTTAATAAGACTGAGGCATTGCAGTAGGGCTTCTGAAAGGTTTTCCTTTTACTGCAAGTAGTTTTGCTCTTTTCTGCTGGAGTTCTGTGCTTTGCCTTGGCTATCAGGCCAGTTTTGCCAGTCCAAAGCTTAAGGACAGGCTTGAGTTGCACTTGAGTTTACTCTAGACATGAACCAGTGCAAACTCAGGTTTTCCTTTTTTACCCTTGCATTGTCATGGGTGCCAGTGTGCTGCATGCTGGTTACCGGTTGCTAAATCACAGCAAATCCTAGGTGTGCTTAGGAGCATCTGTCCTTCCTGCCCTAAGTATTAGGTCTGTAGCAGCTCCCTCCAGATTCACTTCCTCCAGTCACTGGTGCTCTCCCAAAATATGGATTTAGTTAGTCCACAGTGCCTCTTCTTGAACTGCATATGCTTCTTGAAGAGGAAACTGATTGCCTAGTGATGAGTTTGCTTGGCTTTGTGGACAGCATGATCCCTGGTCCTGCCCTGTTCCTGGCCAAGTCGCTTACCTACTCCATCAGCACCAAGGAAATGCATAGCGTATGACTCTCCTGACTGACGTTCACTATTTTCATGCTGACCACAAAAATTTAGGGCTTTGCAAATATGTTGGCAATTATTTGGCAGCTAATATTAGAAATTATGCTCAGTCTTTGAGTGGTTCATGGAGTATATGCTGTCATCACTATTTCACATGGTTTTGCTTGGACCAGAGTCACATGGTGTTGCTGCTCTTCATCGGGAGTCAGGATTACGCACAATGTGTTTATGATTTCCACGTCTATTTTCTGCAAATTTTGTGTACTTTTAGGCTTATTGTTCTTATGAATGTTCTTATTCATAAGCATGCTCAGTAAAATATCCATAAACAAACACCAAAAGGGACACGAGTATCAGTTTACTATGTTAAGTTTTTTTTTATTTGAATGAGCATTTATGACATTTGAAAAGATGTTTTCTCTAAACTTGCTGTCCTTTTATTTCCCTATCCTTAAAACCAGGGAATAAAGATCTACAGCAAAGAAGTGCACTGGGAGACTTAATTGCTTTATTATACCAATGCAAAGAAATATTTCAAAATCAAAGGTGGTTTTGCAGTGTCTGATTGAGTTGTATCCTGAAGTAATCTGGTCATTGGGTTCACTGCATATCTCACATGACCTTTACATGAGAGGAAAGAGAATCTGTGTTTGTGACGATGTTTGTGAATTAGCCAAAAAAAAGTAGTAAAAGTGAGACGAGATTGGCAGCATTTAACACTTACTCACAAAATTGCCAAATAAATGAGCCTCGTCATAGTAAAGAAGGTATCACCTTTTCAATATATCAGTGCTAGCTCATTTGGGGTGATGGTGTTTTGGGAGTCCAAGTTGTGATTTTCTTCTCAGGTGGCAGCAAATTCAGTGCTGTGCCTGGACATTTCCTGTCTTTAATTCTCATAGTAAAGCATCCGCTTGGGCTACCTAGAACTAGAGTACTGTGACTAAGAGATCTACTTTTTTGGCACAAGTAATTTTACCTAATGGCACAGAGCAATTCAGGTTGCCTGCTTTCCAAATCTCCTTCTATCCACTGAGCCACAGCATCTGTTTCCTGAGAAGCCAGTTCTGAGCTCAACGGGGCTGCTGAGACTGCAGTGCTGAGCTGAGAAAAGTCCTTTATGAAATGTGGCACATTTGTCTTGCTTCTCTAATTCAGAAAAATTTGGTTGGAGAAAAATGTCATGGAAGCATAAATGCAGATTTGATAAGTCTGACCTTTCTTTTCTTGCGAACAATAAATGTCAGAAAGCTTAAAATGACAAGCTGGAATGGCTGGAGGTTATTTATGTGTTTAAATATTTAGGCAAGAAACACATTTTGAGTCTAAAGTCTAATTTACACGAGTATTTTGATTTACGACTGAGGCGGCCGAGTAACTTCATGGTTGTCACTATCCTGCTTAGCATGGCTACTCAGAAATTCCCTGTGACAGCATAGATAGGACTTAGATATCTCTACTTTCAGAAGCTATAAACTGTCAGTTGTAGTGAAGGAGAATCACCTTCACTTGCTAGTCGTGAAGGATGTATGACATGATTGAAGTGTTCTAGCTGTATCCAGTAGAAAGAGCTGGTGGCTGGCTGCAGGCAGAATCCAGACTAGTTTCCAACAACAGGCGTTTTAAAGAAGATGGTAAACTATTATACAAAGATGGAATTGAACAAGGAAGAATAGGTAGTGAATGTGAAGTGATTCTCATGATGTGAAAACACTGTATCAGTTAATATTTTGCATTTATTTTTCCTTTTTCCAAAGAACTCAAGTGTTTTACAAAGGGTAGCTGCACGAATCGAGTTCTGCTTTGGCTTCCAACTTAATTGTCTCGCAGTATTGGGTCTGTCGTCAGTCACTGTAGCACAGAGCGAGCAGGAAGGAGGGAGAATCACATGAGGAACTGGGCTCAGAAGAGGACTTGTACGTACACATTGACATGTTGTGTGACATAAAATACTTCCCTTCATGGCAGATACATCCTTTGCAAAGCAAGGGTAGTTTTGACTGCTTTTGAACTCCGTTGGTAGAAGGTGCTGGGTTTTTTGCGGACAGCGAGTACTTTTACTTTCTAAGAACCTCATTAAAAACTGTAAGGTGCAGAGTGAGCTCTGCGATTTCTAAGGGAAAAGCCTGAACAACCCACTATATTGATTTATTCCCATCTCTGCAGTGCTAATCATAGCACTGCTGTTTCCTTCACTTCAGCGATACCAAACTTCTGAAACTTAAAAATGGCATCAATTTTGTTTTATGTTACAAAAGACTGAGTTTCTGCTTTTGGAAAAAACATGGTTTCCTACTTAAGGTATCAGAAATTAACACAGAATGGGGGATTTGAGGTCGTTTAAAACTTCAGTGGCCTGCCTGTTTCTTCCCGGATTACAAATGGCAAAGTGGAGATACTAGGCAGGAACTTTTCATCTAGATGGTCCTAGAAATGTGGGGCATCCCCTTTATAACTTGTCTCTAGCCACTTTTCAGTTCAGTCTGCAAATCTCAAAAGTCTTTCAGTGGTAGTCCAATGTTTACATCAAAGCAGAAGAACTACCTTTCCTGCCCAAACAAGGACATATGCTGAATCCATTTCGGACTGAGATTTCCCCTGTAGCACTGCACTGTGAAGGAGGTGCAGGCTTCTCCCCATTTTCTTACTGACAAGCAATGCTCTCTGGACTCATATCTTACAAAACCTTGTGATGAAAGAAAACCGTGACTCTTATCTCTGAGTTACAAGCTGGGCAACGGGAGAGAAGATGGTTCTGTCTAAGGTGAAGACCAGAGAACACTTGATGGTGAGTGTAGGGGGGAAAAACAGGGGTACTGCAGTGGTGAGGGTGGGACTACAATGTGGCATGGCCATGTGTGGATTCTTGTGCTATGTATTTCTTGATGGCTGTTAGGAAGAGGTACTACTTGTCTAAGTACATACTGAATGATGTGCATCAGTAGGCGTATTGGAAATGGTGTTTCTCCATATGTCATACTCTTTCTAGGACTTTTATGTTACTGAAGATTTCTTTCCAACTCAGTTTTGAAAGCTCACGTGGTTCTTCTGAATGCAGTTGCTGTAGTGCCTATGACATGCAGCTGAATATCTGTGACTTCACCTATTAGAAATCTGTGGTGATCCTTCAGAGTTCTGCAAGTTGCAGCAGACCTCTAATTACAACTTGTACATTGGCATTCGCCTGCTGTTTCTACTGGCCCGTTAAGTAACGGGCTATCGCAGATGCATCAGAATGTCTGGGCTTTTTATAGCCTCTTTCATGTTAGATTCTCAAAGTACTTTAAGCCTTATCACCCTGGTGACAATGCTAAGCATTATTATATCTATTTTACAGAGAGATCATAGAAGCCAGGGATGGAAAAAGAATTATTTGATTATGTTAGACTGCACGTGCTGAATACAATTTTCTCATATAGACTATACTAAATAGTGATGTCTTTCTCTGCTTCAGCCAAAAGGCCAAGAAAGAACAAGAAATTAGAGTTGAGAGGCTCGGTAACTCACTGGAAATACTGCAGCAGTTACTGGCAAAACCACTTTCGAGTCTTCTCTGCTCCGCGTTGTGTTTGCTACGCTTGTCTTTCAAATAAATCTGGTTTTGTCACATTCCACATTTTTTACAATATTGTTTGCATTTTATTTTTAGGAGCATCTGTGATCTGCCAGGCCTCTCCCTTCTCTTCAGAAATTGCCCTATGGCCTTTCCGTTTGTAGGGCAGCGTATGTCAGCATTAGAGAGAATGATGCAATGGTTATTTCTGAGGGACATTTCATTATTGATGCTAATTAAACTTGAAACTAATGAGAAAGGATTACTTTTCAGGGCTGGAGAGGAGGCCAGAATAGTTATTATAGGTTAATTATTCTTCTAAAAGACTCGTTTTAAGTAACAATTCATTTTGTCAACTTTTTTCCTCACGTTGTACAAGAGCCTTGTTTGAAGAGGATTCAAAATATAATTGCTGCACTGACCTCATCTAGCTCTCAATCAGTAATCTCCTTCCATCATCAAAAGGTTAATAAAATCTTTAAGGAAAGGAATTCTGTGCCTTATCTATGTGTAGACAATTCAGAATAGGTCTCCCTGCAAGTATTTCCTATTACCCTTCTGCATGATTTCCTTGGCATACTTTTTAGATTTGAAAAATGTCATATTCCTTAAAGCTTCCAAATTAAATGGTTGCTTTGCAAAACAGGTGCATTACAGAGGCAAAGGGTGAATCTAGTCAGGGCTGGCTGGAGAGCGGGCACGTAAGTCAGAACCTGCTTCCCTTTGTTTTTAAAGGACCAGAGCCTGTGGTCAACCTCAACAATCTCTCCACACTTTACAGGGCATGGGGGTGTCCATGTGATGATTAGTGTTTGCTGAGTAACCAAGGAAAGGAGGAGACGAGGCTCATTTTACATAGGAGCCAAGGTCTCTTTCTCGCTGGGAAGCACTATGGCTTTTGGCGTGAAGGGTGCACACTGGTCCCCTTTGCTCCTTCCCAGCTCTTGTGTTGTCACTTTCTTCCTCTTGGCTCTTTGTAGAGATGAGTACTGGCTTCAGACTGTTGCAATACTGTACTACAACAAGAGAAAGGGAGAGCTGGATTAGTGGCATTGTGAGTGTGGAAAGCTGAATAAAATGTTTGTGGCCAGGGAGGATATCAGTCTTTATTAGCTGTAAATGTTAGGGCAGCTTACGTGCTCCATTAACCAGTTGCCTGACGCCTTCTGTCAGGGCACCTGCTTTGCAAATATGGAGCTCTTGTATTAACATGAGACCTGTGAAGGCAAATGTCCATTTTGGAAGGTGATGCTGTGAGCAACAAGGGCTCAAATGGATGGTGGGAGGTTGCAGCTTAGGAAAGCCCCTTGGTGCTGGGGTGATTTATCTAAGTGCACGTTACGATCTGAGGTGCGACACAGTGTCTTAAAAGGGCAGCATTCACCAGTTCAAGAAAAGAGTTACATCCTCCATCTGGGCAGTGGTATCGAGTTCAAAGAGAAAACATCCTCTGAGTAATCACTCTTGCCACAGGACTCTGCTTAGGCCAGCTCATACGATTTTGGATAATATTTGAAGTGCTGAGTCCCTTTTGTGGTTAAGGTTTTAAATCACACAAAGATTGATCAAAAGCCCAATGTTTCCTTCTCTGCCTTGCCAGCCTACTGTCCTTTATCTCCTGAAACAAAGCAGCATTAACTTTTAAGATCTGATTCAATAACATTTTATGGATAATAATTATGACTGATATTAAGCCTTCAGCACCCAGTCTGTATGGAGACTTAATGTATTGAGGTTTATTACCAGCGTAACCTATCTTTTTACATCAGTTGTAAAGCAGCATCAACTATACCGATAAGAGGAAAAAGAAATATCAATGAACTATTTGCCTCTGCTTCTCTGCAGGGTGTTCATATGCTTGCCACTTAGTATTGCTAGCACGGTGGGAGTTTGCTGGTGAAGAGTTTTTGTTTACAGAGTCTGTTTGTGCAACTGCAGAGTTGTGATGAATGAATGAATGAGTGAATGAATGAGCTACAGCAATCCTGTGCTGGGAAAAAGAACCCATTAGTGGATTAATCGATCATCCTTTCCCTTTTAATAATAAGCATGTGAATTCAAAGTTTTCAGAGATGCTACTTAGAGATGAGCCCCACAACTTCCTCTGAGGCTTATCCCAGTAATGGAAGTTATTGAATATATGAAACTTCTTTAGACAACCCATATTAGTGGTTTCCCAGTTTCCCGGATCTCACTGGGACACAGTTGTATGTCATGACTGTTTATGGAAATGGTCCCTGAACCAAACTGAAGACCAGGCTGAGCAGAAGAAAGCTCTGGTAGTTCCTAAGTCCTGAAGTGCTGTGGACAGTAGTCTAATATAAATTATAATAGGAGAAAGGAAACTCCATACAGGGTTGACATGGGAAGTTCTACTGTATTGGCACTGAAAAAGTCACCTGAAAGACCCAGGATGGGTCCTTGCTCAGCTGAACCTTGTGATGTTCATGCATCATTAACTGTAATTGTACTACATAGTTACCTTTTTTGCCTTGCTCCTCCTCATAACTTTCTGTATAAGGAAGTCTACCTCCCTGGTAAGTTCAAGTAAGTTGCTGTCTGCTTGTGTCCTTTTTGCCTTTCTGATGGGAAAGCAGAAGGGAATTCTAAAGTGCTCTGGGAGCTACATGGAGGCCTCGCTTTGACATCTCTAAATATGTGAGTAATGGGGTGCTTAGAACTGATTTTACGTGTGATGGATGCTCAACAATAAGGAATCACAAATTGTGGGCAGCAGAGCTTGGAGAGGAGAGCTGCTCAACAAGATTAATGGGAAGGGAGACCTTTAGTGTAATGAAAGACACAGTTCAGGCTTGAAAACAGACAATGACACACTAGATCAAGTCTTGAGGAGTTGGACAGTCAGGTTTTCTCTGCAGATGGTAATGTTATGCGTTCGTAGAGTCCCTTCCTGGGTAGGAAACACAGAACAGCTGAGAAACATTCTTACTTCACCCACACTGGTATACCAAAGGATCGGGTTGTTGAAGGGTTACCTGTCTGGCTGGTAATACAGATGTTGAAGGAAACTTAGAAATTTCTTTTTGTTCTAAGAAATGCAGGCTTGTGAGAAAAACAGGATGAGACCGCAGTAGAGCATAGCTGCGTCTGAGCACTGAGAAGTTTATTTTACAACCAAAATACAATTCTTTTAAGTATCTCACTGAGCACTTGGTGTAAGGTTAAGGCTGAGGTCAGCGAGATCCTTCTTGGATCTCATCTAGCCAGGTTTTCCTGTGCAAGTGAAACGTAATTAAAAACCCCAAAAGCTAGGTCTCCTTTCAATTAGATAGTTAATAAAAGTTTAAAGGTGTATTTTATTACTAGTAAAAATATCAAGTTTAAAAGACAACAAATAACTCAGTATTTTTATTGGAAATAATAATTAAAAAAACCACAGGTGAAAGTGTAGCTCATCTTTCTCTTCCAGCTCACTGTAAGTTGCAAGCTGTTATTAACTCTGAATATTATGACTAAGGGGGTATGAGTGGGGAGCAGAATTAGCAAAATGTTAGTGGAGCTGGTTACAGGATCATTGTTACGACTGCAACTGTTATTCTCTATCTCTGACAAGGATAATAGTGTGTGGAAATGAAGCCAGCAAACATGTAAAATATATCTAAATACAGAGGACAGAACAGCAAATAACAGCTGGACTAGAAATCAGATGCAGAAGGCCTTATCTGTAAGTACAGTGGCTTGAAAGATGGCAATGCTGGTAGATAAACATTAAGAGGACTATGAGGCTCAGAATAAATAGAGCAATATCCTCTAAACAGTAAAGAGCTGGAGCATAAGACCCTGGAAAGACATTCAGGACTTATTGCTTGAGAAAGATCCCTAAAGCTGTCAAGCAGATGTGCAGCTGGTAAGTAGATGACTCGCTGGGATGTTGACTGAAATGGTAGAAGAAATAAATCAAAGGGGATTGCATTAGTGTAACTGAAGGCAGTATATTACTTTGCTTTGAAGTATAGTGTCCTGTGGAGAAAGCAATGACTGTCATCCCATAAGAATGATCAAACTGAGTGGAGACAAGTCCCAGATTTAGGCTGTAGCATAGGCAGGGGTTTCTCTTCCATGCAGTCATAATTTCCAGGTTTTCCTGAAGGCGTTGGACTGGAGTTTGATGGGCAGCATACGGGGCTAATCCTAAGCGTACTGAAGCCAATGGCATCTTCCCATTGTACATCTGCTCCACTCTCCTGCTCTCAGGCATGACCTGGCTGGGCAAGAACCACCTTTCCTTCTCTTGGCTATCAGGCCATCTACCGTGAGTGCACAGGGAGACACAGCACACCTCATTTTTTGTGTCAGAAGATAAGAAATAGAACTTCTTTTCAGTCTAGCATTTCTTGTCAGCACTTAATCTAGAAGATAAGCAAAAGAAAACATTGGTGCTAAGTTTAGTGACCAAACCAGTGTTGTCTGTGCTGTCCTTACACAGGCCAAATAGTACGTGAGATGCCGAGAGCCCTTGTTCTTGAATTCTTACTGTTTTGTGGAAGGGACTTTTTGGCATAAACTATTCCACTGCTGCATGGGTGTTAGCCATTAAGGACCTCTTGCTGTAGCCAACTCTTAGACTTTTGGCATCCTATGTCTGGGTTTTGAGTTGAATGAAAACAAGGGGAGCATCAGCCAGTAAGGGGAATGAAGGAGCGAGAGCATCCTAGTGCAAACAAAGGGGAAAACGCCAGCTCTCCAGAGTCCAGTGACAGGAGGAAGGCACTTGTCAGGCTTATCAGAATATACCTAAAGAAATGGAAGGTTCTGATAGTCACCTCTTAAAAACTTTACGTCCACTGTTTATTAAGCATTGCATCTCTGAAGACCTAGTTTTAAGTTTTTTACCTTTACTTAAAATGACATTATGTTTGATTTGCCTCAAGGTACTGTACAGCACAAACAGACCAGGTGGGTCTCCCAACTGTGATCATGCCTTCATGGTAAGGCACTTTCACATGGTATCCCAGACTCGAAATTAAAAAGGTTAACAAATTTATCCTTTCTGCCCCATGAAAAAGTTCTCAGTATCTAATACTAACATTGTTTCAAATACACTTTTGTCATTTAAAAGTGAGAAATTAAATTTCTAAAAATAAGGTAAAAGGATTGGAAGGGGGGAAATGAGGCAATATCCTTTCTGAAAAGAAAAAGTCAACTAGCTGAGATGTCCACCTGAATGGAGAACACCACTTTTTACTCAAGAAGGGACAGAAAATGCATCACTTCTGCCTCTAAAATCAGTTCCAAAGTCTCTGTGGTATTCAAACCCATCTGCAAAGATAAAGAGCTGAAGTATGATCTTGTCTGTTACCATGTCTTTTATCATCACTCTCATCCCTTTCCCCAGAAGCAGTTGAGGATAATGGATTGGGGTCCAGATTAAAATGCTCAAAGAAAGGAAAAAGTAATATGAGGGTCAGACTAGATTATATTAAAGTCACATCAGCAGAATTATCCGAAGGAAGAGTAGACAAAATACCTAAAACATAATGAAAACTCTTACCCAAACTAGTTTACAACTAATATGGAAGTGCCTTTTAATCTGTTTTAGTTCAAGCTAGAATAATTCAGAAATATTTTTTCCTAGTCTTTAAACTGGTCCAACAATTGTTCCTTTGGGGTAACATCCTTGGAAACATCTGTTTTATTCATAGTTTTGATTTCATTGCAAGACGCAGACACCACTTTCATGGGTGCACTGTCATCCTTGAAATGCAGTTTTTAAAATCAGAGCTGTTGATGAGGTCAAAACAAGTAAGATGGACACCCAAGAAAATGACAAATTGCTAGAATTGAGAGTGGTAGAAAGTGAAGTTTTGTAGCAGTTCATAGTCTTTCATGATCCTAATTTTTCAGTAAAATAATGACATCAGCGAACCTTGCAATCTTGCTGAAGTGGTAGGAAATAGAAGTGAATTTGGTTTTCTCCTAAGGAGTTTCGCTGAACAGTTTGTGCTGTGATCTGTGTCATTGGGGAACATCTCTGATACTGCAGGGAAGATAAGAAACTCTGACCTCCTGTTTTCTTTAATCTTAGAATGCTTCATGTAGTCACTTTATTCTTTTCCCCCCTCTGTTTGGGGTCTGATGCAATTTACCTGCTAGTGCTGACAAATGCATGCTGCTACCCCAGCTAAAAGCAGCAGGGAGTCACAGCCTGGTGCCCCTGCCAGGTCAGTGCTTGGCCATGGGTGGCATTGCCAGCAGGGCCACCACAGGCCTGCGCTCTGGCAAGTGAGCTTCCCCAGGTCACTAAAGCCCTTGTGCCCCAGTTGGAACTGTATGTCTGTAATAAAACACCAGCTGAGCGGTGCCTGAGGATCACAGCTTTCCTCTCTACCTGGATGAGATATGTGAAGTGCCAACATCTACACCATTACAGTTTGTCTTAGGAGCTGCAGGTCAGTTTTTTGGACACCAAAAACTTTAACGAGTTTTGCCTTTGCAATTCTTAAACAGGTCCAGAAGTCCATTCCAACCTCAACCATTCTGTGATTCTGTGATCTGTGACTGCAGACATCATCAAATAGGATTTGGCCGGGCTTTATTAGGGCAGCTTGAGCTGTGCTGTGTTACCCTGTGTTACCCTGTGACACGTGTTCTTAACGTATTATTCTTTTTGTGAATGCCAGCTATCTAAGCATCTCTGCTTGGAATATTGTGCTCAGATTTATGGTACTCTGCATATGTGATTGCTCACCACGCACATCAGCAGAATAAAGCAGTGTCTCTCATTAGAAGAGTGACAGATTTTTGTTGAGATCATTGAATCCCAAGTCATGCGTGAGTTCCCTAACAGCTTTACTACACGGCTCGGGTACCTGGTGGTTAAACAGGACTAGTATTTGGTTCACTCGCAGAGATGGCAGGTCAGCCCATTGACACCTGCCCGCGCTGTTAACAGACCAGTGAACCTACTGCTGTTTAATATTTGTATGGTAATACAGCACAGTTGAGAATTGAGTTATAAAATGCAGGTCACTCGGTAGATGCAGCAGTCAGTGAGGGAGCACAAGGTGACAATGAAACAATTCCTATTAGCGAGCGGGGGCAGTGCAGCTGTTTGTGCTCTAATTGCATATCTCCAGATGTTCCTGTGATGTGCAGTAGAAGCCAAGCAGTCTCTAGACATAACCATATTTCAGTGTTCAGCTTTCTGAACGCTCTTCTGTGGTCCGTAGAGAAGAGAGAATTTAAGGACCTAAACCATTTCATCTTCTGTGCTGTCAAATGAACTCTGTCATTCTGAAGTAACATTTCCTGGGTATATTTTTTTTGGAGATTTCTTTTCACATTAAGATCAGCAAAAGCTCTTTCTGGGAAGTCTGATTAAAAATGCAGTTCCTCCCAGGAAAGAAAAGGAAATACCATTTTCAGCATCAAAAAAGATCACAAAATTATCATGGAAAAAAATGAAATGAATTTTGAAGATTATGCATTGCAGGAAGGTAGGTAAAAGTGACCTCAGGGCTCTCTGCTGTTTGTCAAGTAGTTTGTGGTTTTTTGAATAGACATCTGCTAAGAGTATAGGTGACAAAGCCTCTTGGAGACAAGAAGCATCCTGTATTGGGATTAGCTTCGATTGATGAAGATAGCTAATTTCTTTGATGAAATTTATCCTTGCCTGTATATTTAAAACCAAAACCAAACCCCCCAAAACCCAAACAAAAACCCAACAAAAGTCCTAAGAAACTGCTGTTTCTTTTCAGCTACATGCTGTTAGTGTCGCTGGGAATGCAAACACAGATGGCTTCCAGCTCTGTCGCAGACCTTTGCGTCCTAGGATCAGACTGGAGCATTGGCAAGTGAGGCTGCAGCAGTACTAACATAGCATTCAACTTGGGCCTTAACTCTATCAAGAAAATAGAGAAAATCTTAGGAAAAAGAGTCATTTATCCTTTGGCCTTTTTGCCATTGTACAAAGGGTATAGAAGAGAGGATTCCAGTGGCTTCAAATGTAGCCTTCTATATTGCATTCAGCCAAAATTTTCAAACGGTGTCCTTTTTACAAATAAGTTTCCAGTCCAGATCTTTAGAGAAAAATTAATCTGGCAAGATATTCACCGTTTTGACAGTCTGAATTGTTTGCAAGACCTTAGCATTGAACGCTTCTTTCAATTCTAGTGTAACCTTCATGTGTAACCAACCCTTCCATTTCCTCCTCAAACAGCCTTTCAGATACACATACCTTTCACAGGAATAGAAAATGTTTATTGTTTTTAGCAAAAGATAATGATACTTCCCCAAAGCCCATGTTTTATCAACAGCTTTTATAAAGTGTGTTTTGCATCCTGAGGTGTGCCTAGCATTTCAGCTTGGAGCAGTGCATTGCATACCTGGAAGGCAATGGTGACTGTCTTTCCAGTGTCTTTCATCAATCATTTAAGATGAGTTGTGTAAAATCCAACTGACCCTTCTATAATAACTAGGGGCAAATAGCTTTGGATTGTCATTTTGATAAATTTTGGGAGTATTGGCAGTGTTATGGGCTAAGGAGCCAGGCATCCAAGCCTTTCATCTGTCAGTGTCACTATGAAATACCTTAAAAGAACAGGGGGAATGTGTCCTAGCAATTTGATAAATCTTATCTCCGTGAATGAGTGGATTTTGCGTGGTTTCATAATCTACTGAACTCTAATAGCATATATGCTTTGCTTCAAAAATAGCTGTTAGAACAAGGTGTTTGATGAGTTTGTGTATTGTTTTTCAGCAACCCCTTGGCATTTTTTATGTCAATGAATGACTTTCAGTGGTGAATGCCATAGCAATTATTGACCTATGTGGTACACGCATGGTTTTAACAATTTATTGTGTGATCAAAACTAATTTTTTACTGAATAGATGTATCATCAGTCTCTTCCTCATGTTTCTCTGTAGGATGTAACACTGAAGGCAAGCAGAACACTTTTCACAGCAGCATTGCAAGGAAAAATTCAAAACTAGATGAAATCGTTTTTGTTACATGTGTTACCAAATGAAATGCTGGTTTTAGCGTCCTGTGTAATGCCCACCACATGGTTGGGGCTAATTTAGTGCAAGCTGAGGAACTATTGTGTTTTATTGTTTTCAACATTGACTATGTGTCAGTTTTAGCACAAATTAAAAGTTGAGTTCATAGTTTCACATGTCCTAGTTTAACAGGATGAGTATTTTCTACCAAAGATAAGGATCCCCCATGCACCGAAAGCCTGGACAAGCATAGCACTTTCTCGATATGTACCTGGACAAAATGTCTGGGGCAAAAAGTAGAATCTTCTCCAGGGGAAAAAAAAACCCTGTACAGCAGTGTCATTTGAAAGGAGATTAAAGCTGATTTTTACATAGCTTCATCTTAAGCTAGTGTTAATTAATATAAACACAACTGTGTATATTTTTGCACTAATTCAGTTTGTTCTTAAGTGACAGCTTAGATTTGTGTGACTGTCTTTTCAGAAATGAAGCTGCCTAGTTTGATAGTGAATGAGAAGTGCATGGAATGACTTAGTAGTAAAGAGAAAATTGACCTCTTATTTTGAATACAGTGCAAAAAGGGCTTGACATGAGAGAAATATGAAGAGGCACCAGCAGTATTCTGACAATACTGATGAATGGCAGGTGGCCACAAGCCTGACTGCTGCTTTTTGGTTGCTGCTGCTGATTCGCAGGCAGGTGGGTGAGAATGTTAAAGGCCTGACACATGGAGTGACAGATACTCTTAGTGCTTGTGTGTGCAGTGCAATGGCATGTCTTAAAATAGAGCCAGCTGCATGCATAATTAAGGAGAAATAATTGCAATGCACTTATGTAAATTATCTTGTGCTTCTTCTCCTCCTCCTTCCCTCTCCCCACCAATGTTTCCATCAGTAAGATCCCCTCATCAAAGATTCACCTGATCAGTAAGAAACACTAAAATTTTATGTTTGGAGCAAGAAAAAAAAAAGTTGTTGTCTTTAAGAGAATAACAACATAATATGAGAGAAGGATGTGGCTCCAAAGTATATCGAGTCAATGCTGGCACTCTGGTAGTTCGTTATATGAACAAAAATTAATTTTAAAAACCTGCATGTGAATTCAGTGGTTCTGTCATTCTTGCTGTCTTGTAACTCAGATAAATATCTCATATTTCTGCTAGCTGAAATTCTGCCTACATAAGCTTTTTTCATTCAGCCTGTTAGAATCATTCTGGCAATATGAGACTGTGAATTTAACCTCGTTTCTGTTTGTACTAATTATAAGTTATATTGTATTTTTACTTTCTTTGGGAGGAACACAAAAACTCTATTCCGTATGTCATTGTTTTATATGTCTCCCGGATGACTGCTCTGGATGCATCTGGAGTATTGTTTTCAGTAAAATATTCTTTCACTCCCCTTTGCTCATATCCCCCTTTCTTTATCAATTGAATAAAGTTCTGTATATAGCTCTAACAAATTACTGTATAATACAATAATATAACTCACCATTGAGGTGTTGGAGCATGTCCAAAGAAGGGCAACAAAGCTGGTGAAGGATCTAGAGCACAAGTCTTAGGAGGAGCGGCTGAGGGAACTGGGGTTGTTTAGCCTGGAGAAAAGGGGGCTGAGGGGAGACCTTATCACTCCCTACAACTACCTGAAAGGAGGGTGTAGCCAGGTGGGTGTTGGTCTCTTCTCCCAAGTAACAAGTGATAGGATGAGAGGAAATGGCCTTGAGTTGTGCCAGAGGAGGTTTAGATTGGATATTAGGAAAAATTTCTTCATTGAAAGGGTTGTCAAGGACTGAAACAGGCTGCCCAGGGAAGTGGTTGAGTGACCATCCCCGGAGGTATTTAAAAGATGCGTAGGTGTGGTGCTTAGGTACATGGTTTAGTGGTTGGACTTGGCAGTGCCAGGTTAACGGTTGGACTTGAGGGTCTTAAAGGTCTTTTCGAACAAAAACGATTCTATGATTCTATTTCCAGATCACTGGTGACTGCATGCATCAGATTCAAAAACAGTAGTCAAGAAGCTGGTGGATATATTTCACCACTTGGGATGTTTCTAAAATGTCTGCATTAGCCATTCACTCATCTCAATATATGATTGATCACATAGCACAGAATATAATTTTCAAAAGCTCCAAGGCACCTTAAGTTCCTAAATCCCGAGCTCCTGCAGAGCTGTAATACAAATGGTGGTATGACCAGCTCCTGTCTGAGAGACCTCATTTTTGCTTTTGTAGGACTATTTTTAGGAGCAGCAAGGCATTGAATCACCCTTGGCTCACACAGTCTTTCGACTCTGCTGAGACTGCTACAGAGAGTGCAAGCTGTGGTGGTGATGGTCTTGGGGAGTGAACAATTGCCCATTACGCTTTTCACTCAACCTACTGTTAAATATTGAATATGCTGCTTGGCAACTATCAAAAGTCAATTGTTTATAAGTATCCCTGACCTAGTCTGGATTTAAGCTCATACTGTGCAGTTTGTTTCCTGTCTGTAAGTACTTTTCTGGAACGCAAGAAGTGTGTGCGTAGTGCTGCTGTCCAACAAAAGAGCAGCACGGGGATTGCACCATCTCCCTGCAGAAATTCATCCGCTTTCCCCTAGGATGCAGTACAGCAGGGCAAGGAACGGGGAAGGCAGCAAAGCAGAAAGAAATAGCATAAAGCAGGAGATGCATATCTGCTCATTCTGTGATGCATTTTTATAATCAAAGCCCTGGAAAAAGTAAAACATCAAGTTATACATGAAGCATGGCCATTGATTTCTATTTAATAGTCTCTACCCTTTTCTCACTTAGAGACAGCTGAACTCAAAATATTTATGGTTGGCTGTGTAGCAAATGCTGGAATAAGCCTTTCCCTGCTCCTTGTGTGTTGCAGTGTCCTAAAATGCAGAGCTCGTGAAACTTCAGGATGTATTTGAGAAAGATAGAAGATGTGGTGCAATCATGTGAAACTCTGAGGTGGGAAGAATTCCTCTCGTGCAGCAATTATCAAGTAAAACTGTTCTGTGGTTCATCGACCTCACTTTAAAGTTGATTATCTCTCCTTGGAGCTGTTATTGTTCGTCTGTACAGGCAACTGTTTTTGAGTAGTGGGTCCAGGGAAGAACGTTTTCCCTTGAAAGCTGGCAATATATTGAAATAATTGAGCCACCGTATAAATGCAGTATATTGTGGATATGGAGTAGTAACTCCTGAATGAATACAGAGCATGGAACCGCTGATATCACATTTTAGTACATGATATGGTGTAAAACATGTCATGTACTAAAAGACACGGTGTAAAAGCTACTGAAAGGATTCATTTAAATGCAGTATTTCGAATAGGCATCTCATAGCACTCTAATGTTATAGCAGCCCAGATCACAGTGCCTATACAAAACATTGCCCAAAACTTTGCACTTATAATCTTCATTGATTGCTTATAATTTTCAGCCTTTAAAGCTTAAGAAAAGAGAATTCTCCATGCTGATCATCTGCCAAAGACTCTTTTTGAGTAATGCTTCAGCTAGGACATCTTATCCTCTCTCAAAAATAAGCACATTAAGTTATTTTATTATGGGAAAGCTTGAATTCTAAAGAAATTGATAACCAACTCCTTGCACTCTTTTTGAGTTGGGGAAGATGGAGCTAGCATTGCGATGGAAGGACTGATGGGCAATGTCAGCAATAGCAAAGTCTGACTACTTACAAAATGATGAATAAAACACTAGGAAAAGTTTTGCCAAGCCATCCTTTGGACTTCCGAACGGTTGGCAGCCATTTTAAATTAATGCATTGATTAAAAGGAATTGCTTGTTCAATAAGTCAAATCTGCAAAACGCATAGAAGCTAAATGCCAGATTTCTCCATCACATGGTGATTGCTAAATCTTCGAAATTATAATTCAGATGAAGCCAATGAATTTGACAGCATCAACTTAATCACTCCCTAACGTTTGCTTAGGTTTGTGTGTGTGTGTTTTTAAGGTTGGAATGAAGTAAAAGTGCAAAGATATCTGTGTTAAATATCTGATATACTTTATCATCTGATACAATTTTCTGAAAATCATACCCTTGAACTGCAGGAACAGAAACAGTTTCTTGAGAAGGGAAGTGATTTTTATGGTGTGTATGCCTACCTGTCAGTGTGTCCTGCATGTTAACTGTGGCACAAAGTGCTTGGTTTTTTCCCCTCATTTTTGTTGAGCTGGATCTGGCACTGCATTTGCCACAGACAACGAGAATATAGACAGCGTCTGCTGTGTCTAAGAGCAAAGGATCAAAAAGGTTACTGCTGCCATGGATGTTGCTCCTTCCTATTTCAGATAATATTAATCAGTTCGGGGTGTTCAAAATTTCATGAAATGCTTCTCAGGGGCTTTTAGTTTTTAGTTCTTAGTTTACCATTTTGAAGTATGACTTATACTGTAGTCTTCATTTTATATAGATAATCTATTTAAACAGCTCTAATAACTGAAACATCTGAAAGTTTATGTCCTCACATGCCCAATTGCCTGTTCGTGTACTGAATTTGTCTTTAAGAAAATTGGAGCCCTAAGCTAGATACTAGTAAATTAACCCAGTTTCTAATCTTCCTACATGCTTTTAAATAATATATTAGTCCAGGAATTATTTGGGCCTAAGTATTACACATTAATGTATAAATTCAGTGTATAATTCATTAATCAGATGAATAATTTCTAAAGTATCAACAGAAGTAAAGAAGGTCTTAAGGGACGTGTGTTTATATGCATATGGACATTATAATGTATAAAATTATCATCCTACTATCCTGTTGTGACTTGTGTTTGATACAAATACTGCACAGAATGCAACTGAACACTCGCCTCTGCTGCCGCCTTATTTTTTGCCTTTTTTTTTTCTGTTGAACCACATTTACGTGGCCTAAAATAGGTTGAAGTCTCTAGAGACTGGGATAATCAGCCGTCTAAGATAAACTTTTACAGAGCTTCTTGAAGTTAAGGCTAAGTATGTCTCTCAATGGGAGACGCTTCCTTTAGGGCGTCCTTGTTTTCTTTATTTTATTTATTTATTTAGCCTGGCTTGCATAACTGTGGCCATGTTTTGTATTTTTTTTTCCTGAGCTCTCTCAAAGGTTCTTTGTTTCTGAGCAAGGGATACATCTTCCTCATTTGATATATATTTGGACATCCTGAAAGTTCTGTAATCTTCTATATGACGATGGATCATTCTGTATGATCTTTTTTCTTTTTCTCCTCCTTTGGTGGAATAACCTCTCCCAAATGCTACCTTTACCTCTGGAAAAAGATGAACAAGTCAGCCCCTTGAACATTTAGACTGTCTTCTTTATTACTTAAACAGGTTCTGCAGAGACCCCTCATTTTGCATGTGAAAGAGACCTAATCCTACCGGTAGGTAGTTGCATTCTTGAGTCATATACTGAGGTCTTACTGATCTTGTGGCAACTTGATGATCCTTTTTGAAGGTCAGGCTAAGAAAAAAATATCTGGTCAGGTCTTGTGATACTGTCTTAAGGAGAGGCCTGTGAGTCTGCAACTGCCCTGTGGTATGTTCTAAGTAAGCCATCAAAAAACCCTGTGTCCCATTGTCCCTGGTGGCTATAACAACATAACTTTTTGAAGTGTTGTGAGGTTTGTTGTGAGAATTATTGAAAAATGTGATTCTATACAGTACACAGTCAAAGATACTGAAGAATACGTATGGCTAGCCAGCAGATGGCTGAGAAAATTGCCCCAGATGGGGGAAAAGTCCATAGAGATATTCTGTGTAACATTTCAACTCGAATAAAAAATTGGAACCCTAAGGAGTTGGACTGAAAACTGGCTTCTCCCGCTCTCCTCAAAAACATTGTTAAAAAGCAACAATGAGTTCCTTCTTCTACATCTCCATTGTAGTCCTAGTCTAAACTGGGATTAAGGAGGCATGAAGAACTTGGTTCTGTATGCATTTATTAGACAAATGGCAAATTCGGTCGTGTCAACAAAAGATGTAAGTGCAGCCCAGGCTACCTGTGCATGCAAAAGATAAGCAAAACATGCAGGTGCTTGAATGTGCGCTCTTGTGTGAGCCTTTCAGATTTTGCTTTTTGCAAGCTACTCAGAATGCATTCTTTCCTTCCAGTCTCCTGTTTTAGGAAGCTTAACTGTCATGTGAGGAACTTAGGCTTTTTCTGAACAGCTAGGTTTCTTTTGATTTTCACTATTTGCATATGACTCAAAATTTAGATTAGGAGCTTACCAGAAAAAGGGATGTACTGAAGTTCTGTTTGATATATAGCGGGACTTGAACACATAATTTGCTTAAATGCTTTTACGATATTACATCAAAAGCTACTTCTGAAAAGTAATACATAAAATCTGGGGTTTGAGTAAGATGGGACTGAATGTACGAATATTAGGAGGTCATTTTCCATGCCCAGAGTGACAAAGATTTAGGTAAAAGCAAATTATTAGGGCTCCCAGAAACCATGAAGAGAAAGACTTAACAGTCAGTGCCGTGTCACAAAACCATGCTGGATAGTTAACTGTGCAGAAGTTGTCTTCAATCAATTTTTAGTTCAGACTCGCTGTTACCTGTTGAACTAATGTCAGGCCATGGATAACGAATTGGATTTGAATGTGTCATAATGTGGTAGCCCAGTGACATTATGCATTTCAAATCAGCAGTGAGATCTTGGTCTTCATCCTCCTTCCCAATCTGAGCATGAAATAACTTTCTGAGGGATGATTTCCTTAAATGCATCCAAGTGGTAACTCTTGAGAATAGTATGGTCTTGCAAAAAAGTCTTAAATGGATTCTTCTAGTCTGAAGTATTTAACATCAACAGATGTTATGAAATTTCACTAGAAGTGGCCTAGAATGGGAATGGAACATGTCATTTTCCTCTCTCATTTCAGATGGTATAAAATATGGCTGAAATCCCACTCTTCCCCCAGGTAAAATTGACGTAATCTCCTTCTGAGATTTGAATACTTACTGGGCTTTTTGTTTTGTGTGTGTCCTAAGTTTCCTCATTTTTGAGCCAGTCTGGAATTAGCAGGGTTACAGTACTGCAAGGAAAAGTTCCTGCTTTCATTCAAGGATCTCAAAACACTTGAAAAATTAATGAATCCCCATTACAGTTCTATTAGGTAGGTAGATTATGTAAATGTGTAGACTATGGGTAAGTGACTTACCTAGGATTAGAGCGTGGCTTTATAAAGCAGACTTTCTGGTCGGTACTCTTAATTACACAACCATGTTCTCATCTGATCTCATGGGATCTTTGGTTCTGTCAGAATTAGGGGGAGGCTGGTGAGGGGCAATTTCACCGAGGGATCCTGCTGCACCTTCTGCTGAGAGATGACTGTGGGGAAATCTAGATGACAGTCTCTTGGAGCTGGCCTGAACTGCCAAGCCAGCTGCAGTTCAGACAACACTAACATTTTGATTATTTAGCAAAAATTCAAAAGGCACAGAATACCCTGGATGTTAAGAAGGAAATGTTGATTAAATTAGAACCAGTACTTTTAACATCTGATTTTCTTTCTTCTTCTTTTTTTATGTTGTTATCTCTTCAGAAAATGGTTTTTTCTCCTTTCGTGCGCTCTTGTCTTGTCTGATTCTGAAATGCACTAACTAATTGCTCGGATCTCTTACGCTAATTCTCCTGAAAGTTCAAGGATGTTGTGCTTGGATGTCTGCTAATTAATTAAAGGTTATGAGTTGGTTCTTAATCAAGGATTTCTTCTGAAATCCAGAGCCCTAAATACTCTAAGTGTATAATGTTCATGGTTGAAATGGGTAGGTAATGAGACTATTAGCACATTAAAATGGATCTCCATCCGTCATCTAATAGATGAAGTCTAGTACAACTGTGTACACAATTGCTTATCAGTGTGTAAATCAAAGCTGTGTCATGTGGCCCGAACCTGGATACTGTGTTGTTCCGTGTGAGCGTTCAAACAAACAGTATGGCAACAGGACGCCAAAATAACTGGAGATTACTGGGGGTGACGCCAGACATTGCTGCTCTGGCACGCAGTGATGGCAATCCAAACACTGGAGCAGATGGTGTTATATATGTATCAGATATACAATAGGTGATGTGGAGTTTGCTTTCTTTCCTGAACTAAACTACCTTTGCATGAGTATGTTTATGACAGCAAAATGGCCAGTACTGGGAAAGTATTGGTCCCCTAGTGCTGGTATATTCAGAGAATGAAAAACTCTTTGTTGCCAATAATGACTCAGATGTCATAAATTAGACCCCAGACCTATATGCTGAAGACTGTGGCAACTCTTCACATGCGCATCACCGGGAGCAGGGCAGGCACCAAGTGAGGGAAGTGCTCCGAGGACAGGGAGACTGTGGGGTTGTGAAAAATTAGGCCTTTCAGATATCCCCCAGGAGCTCACACAACAAAGAACATTTAGTCTTCTGACAGATCAAGGCCTGGGCCCTCGTAGAGAAGGTAGTTTGGACATTAGACTTCTATTCATTTTTATAATCTATCTATTTTTTCCGATTATTTTACATGCTGATTTTAAATCACACCTTAGCTGAATCTCCTGTTCCCTCAGTCCCAATTGTTTTTTAATAAAACCCCCACAATTATTTTTGAGTATTATTTATTGCTGCTTCCTTTGAGGACTATGTTTAACCAGTAGGCTAATACTCCCTTTTTTTTTTCTTTCTTTTCTCTGATTTTCTTTTTAACATAGGAAATGCATGGGTAGAAATTTGCAAAGGAGCACAGAAAGGGAGTGAGGAGGCAAATTGTCCCCTCTTCTCTGCCATGAGCTGCCCCTCACCTTGAATATAAGGTATTCTTCAGCACCATCTCCTCATTCCCCTGATCTCTTGCTCCATGGTTTAATTGTTCAGTCTGTGACTGAGGTCTGAGTGATTGGAAACTCGCTGAGGATGCTTTTGTATTTATGTATATTTTTGTCTAGGTGCAGATTATTAATGGGCTTTTCTTAGCTATATTCACTAGTATGTAAATTATTTGAATTAAAAAAAAAAAGGTAAGAGGGGGCATTTAATATTATCTTTAAGCAGAAGTCCAGCCCTGAGGACTGCCACCACTAAACCAATCCCACTTTCTCCTGACCAGGAATGCCCAGCAGGTAGAGTTTCAGAACATATAGCATAGGTTGCTACATTAACGTGGCAGATTTCCTCCAGGGAATCAAAACCAAGATCAGGCAGCAGATCTGTTCCCATAGGTTATTTCCAAATGGTATTTCTAATCCAAAGGTAATTGGAGCCAGGTTATAGGAACTGTCCAGTGTATGGAAAGGCCCTATGAGAGTGGAGTAAGCATTTGTTTATATAGGTATCAGGCAGCTACACAGATTTATATGGCAATTAGTGATTAGTCAGTCATGATCACTATTTTCATCCCTACTTCATTGTTCCTCAGAAACGTAAAGTACTTGTTCTCTCTTCCCTTGAGGAATACGAAAAATGTTAGGCCAACCTTTAAAATTGCTTGGTCAGTGGTTCTCAGTATCTCATATTTCATCCAGCTGCAGAGACTGTATAATTAGGATATTAAGACATGCTCTTGATTAGATAGACACATCTAATTGTAATTCAGATTCTACTTTCCAGAAATCTGAATGTGCTCTAGTACCTGCTCTTCTTGTGTGCTCAAAGAGAATCTAAGTTCTCCATAACTAAGCCATAAAACCCCAGGTGTCAACCAACTGCATGTCTAAATATGGCTAAAACATGGTAGGTATTTTCTCTCAAAATTTAATACATGCTAAAACTGATCTCAACTTTGAACCGTAGCCGTCTCACTTTTATCATATAGAGAAACAGCTTACTCATAGTATTACTGCTTTTATTTCATGAGAAAGCATTGCACTCCTGAAAATTTGGATCAATGGCATGCAAAAAAAAAAAAAAAATCCTAAGAGTCTTACAGTGTTAAAATCACAAATATCATTTATGCAAAGACCAGATCTTCCCCACTCTTGTAATCCATACAGTGAAAACTTGTTGTATTCTGGGCTGTTGCAGCACCAGCGATCATGAGCAAAGCCATACCTGTGCCAGGTAAGTGCTCTGGATGGTACCTTGGTATCAGGCACCCGAATTGGCAGGCACTGATGCTGCCAGCAAGGCTGGTGTGCTGTCTGCGCTGCCGGGCCCGGCTCTGGCGAGGGGCTGCGTGCTGGGGTGTCAGGTCTGTTGGCTTCTAGCTGGTGGATACCACCCATATATAAATATTCTGTAACTTCACATGGAGTAACAGCCCCTTATAATTACAGCTGCACTTTTGCCAACTTCTGCAATTTTACTGCAAGCCTTACAGTATTTGATATCTTAAAAAAAACCAACCACAACCCTCCACTCTTGGAATCGACAGAACTGTTGTTTTTGTGAAAAGACCCTGTCTTTCTCGTGGGGCAAAGGAGGGGAGAAAGTAAAGTAGAGCAAACCCAGCCTCCAATATTTTGGTTTAAAATCACGAGCTTTCAAAAATACATGGACTTGAATGCTTGCCTGTGAGCGTTTGGAGAAGTGAGCTCCCCTGTCGGGTTGGCATCAACTCGGCTACTCCCTCCGTGGTGCATCTCAGCCCGTGGTGCATCTCAGCCGGGGACATCAACAATACGTGAGTCTGCCTGACCCGGGAAGCTCAGTGCGCTGCAGGGGCTGGACTGCAGCAACGGGCGGCACGTTGACTCGCTTCAGCTCTGGTGGCCATGGGCTGCTGTAGCAACGTTTCCAATTTGGAATCATACCTGGTTTAGACAGATCTTTTTAAAAAAAGTTTCATTTCCATTTTTCTGTAAGGGAGTAGAAAATTTTCTTCATTCTTCCTACTTTTTTTCAGCCAGATTCTGTCAAAGGGCAGGGAAGAAACGGGGAGAGGAGCTGGCCATTACTCAGAAAATTTTCTTAAGCACTCGAGGAAGTAAATACCATTTTGAAGAAGATGTTGCACTCATGTATACACATGTGTATACTTTGGTCACATGCTGCCTGAAAATATTGCAGTATATCCTCTGTAACTTGCTAATATGTCATTAACAGGTTTCAGCATCCGCAATGAGCTGCGTATAGTTTTATATTGCAGTTGTTCTATTTTTGTGTCAGTTGTGCTAGCAGCTCGGAGCTTAGCTGATGTACCATTGACAAATGGCCCTCTTTGAAAGGAGGCTGTATATATTACATAAATTCATTTACATTGTATATATTCATTTAGAAATGAAACACAGAAGAGAAAAATCAGTGCTTTTCAAATCAAATATGACAAATTCACCAGTGGAAGATATTTGATTTTCTAGCTTTTAAAAAGCAGACAAGATATTTACCATTCTGATGTATTTTGTTTTAAACTTAAAAAGACTAAAATATGTTCTAGAGCTGAATTTGTTGTATTTGACTTGGCAAAGTATTTTTGTGGGCTTTTTTTATTTTTTCTTTCTTTCTGGCTTTCAGTATGAATTTGAATTTACAAGGCTGTTATTCTGAACACCGTAATTGAAATGCCGCAACTTCGATATCCTTTGGGCAGTTCTAATGAGACAGGAAGGAAGGAAGGAAGAAGCTGAATGGGCAATTACCTTCCACCCCAGAAATGTTAACTCTCTTATATGTTATTATTAATTTGTTTTGATAAATTTTAAAGTTTTTCTGGGCTCAGATCCACGAAGGTTCTTGGGCACCTACATTCTGCATAAATCTCACTGAGGCAATTCAGTTGAAGACTGAGAACCCCAAAACTGCTGTCTGGTACATTGGGGACCATCTGTGCAGCAGCATGCCACATCTTCTCGAGCTATCTGAGGCGGCTCCAAACAAGGTGGTTCAGCACAAGTGGGTGCAGCACAGGAAAGCTGCTTGCTGAGGTCCCAGCCGCAGCAGGTTTGCATATGTGTGAGCTGTGGTTACGCACTTCACTGGGGCTGTGAGGAGCTCAGAGTGTCAGAGTACATGTCCCCACTAATGAGAATTCCTTTTGCAGTCATTGGGAATTTTATCTGACTACATTCTAATTGTTTGAGTGTAAACTGATAAAATAAATATTATTAATTCTTTCCTTGAGGACGGTGGTGTTCTTTGGCTGTGCCTCTCCAGAATAATTTCATTGTTAAAGAAAGAAATCTATTCTTTCTTGGAACTATTTACAAATTCTGGATATATTAACTTAATAGTTGCAGCTGGAAAAAGTATCTGGAGTTAGGTTTATAAAAATAGCCAGTGGTTTTCTTCTGTGTATTTAACCAACTGGTTAGAGGGGTCACCCAGGGGCAGAAATTCCAGGTTTAATTTTCTTCTCTGCCTGAAGGAGTTTGGACTTGCAACTCCCACATCGCAGGAGAGCACCCAAGCCATCAAGCAGTGGTGCATTCAGGGGGGAGGCAGGACTCTCTGCATTCCTGTCAGATGCTGCTCCGTTTTGTACAGAGCTGTTGAATATTAGTTTCAGCAAGAGCTGGAGCTCCAGTGTTCCACCTACTAGGTGAGATGTGTCTCCAGAATCATCTTCTCTCCATTGAACTAGCCGTGAATATTCAAGCATTTTGTACAAAAAGGGACAACTCCAACAAGAGAAGCTGAAGGTGACGCACCTCACAAGGCCTTGTGACTTACTGGTTGGAGAGCGCTTTCCTGGGAAGCAGGTCTCAGATGAACTTTAGACCTGGATAAGAGCAAGGGATGTTGGATGCAATATCTTCTTTCCCACAGTGTCTTCCCTTCCCTGATACACACATGCTCTCCCAGTTTTTTTCAGCAGAACTGAGAATTCAATTACTCCCATAACATTAAGCTGAACAGAGAAGAGATGTGCAAGTTAGGACATGGAGAAGCAGAGAGAAGAATGAGAAGGCAGCAAATCTTTCTGGAAGGAGCAGTTTGGGGGGTTTTGTGTTGCAGGGCTTTTTTAAGAGCAAACAGCTGAGGTGATAATAGAACAAGTGTATTTAGACTGATTTTTAGCTGTCTGTGATATTAAGTGAGGCAATACTATGCCTAGAAACAAGGGGGAAAACACTGCTGGATATTTATAGGTGTTGGTTTTCTATAGCTCTTTTGTTAGACTGGGTGAATGCTACATAGAGTCTTGTCAAGCCTTTCATTCTTCCTCCCCTTTTGTGAAGCCTAGTGCCTTCAGACTCTTTCAGGAAATAATAACTTTTGAGAATCTCTGAAAGTAAACAAGTTAAAAAAAAATCAATAATCTTGGCTGGTTGATACATGGAGTTCATCACTGGATCAAACAACCAGTCCTAACACATGTTGGACTGGGTATTGCTGGGAAGGTGTCTGGCTGGGTTAAAATTAGCAACAAGAGGCCATGCTTAGCTGTGAAGTGGGAAAACCTCAGACTATTCTTGATGTTACGGCCTGGCTCAGAGCAGGCAGCACCGTGCTGGCTACGTGGCTGCAGACGTGCTACCAGGTGGGATTCAGAGACCGTGTTTTAATGCTTACTTGTAACAAGCACCATGTTATTAGGAGGTTTGCAAACCCGTACTTTCCAAACTGTTACCAAAGGATGCAAACCCTGCTGTTCTAAGGAATAAAACCTTTTTAAGGTTGTTAAAAAAAAAAAAAAGTAATTGAAGCCTCCTTGTAATCATCTCGGAAGGCTGCAGCATAGGATTAAACAGTCTTCTGGTGCCATTTTAAAGTGCCATTTTGAGCATTGCTGCGCAGCCCAGGGGTGCCTGCAGGGCATTTGCTAGTGCATATGCAGCTCATCCTGCTCATCAGAGGGCCCCCAGTCAAGCATGTCAGCAGCTGGCTGAGGGATGGTCAAACCAAGTGCGGAGCATGAATTTTTCAGCTTGGCTTTATCTGAGTTCTAAATCTTTAATGGACGACACATAGTAAGATGTTTAACTTAACAGTTAATGAGGAAACGTCATAAAAAGAGCTGATGGAAATGAAGGTAAAGAACGAATTTCTTGGTTATCACCCAGACTGGTATTAGGATCGAGCTTCACCGTATAGATAAAGTATGCTGCTAAGTGGTATGCAGCAGTGAGAAGATGGAATAACACAGTCCCTCGTGTACATAACCCCAAGCTATGACTAAGCTTGACTTCCTTGGCAAAACTGCAGATAACTGCGAGAGTCAGGCACGAGCTGGGAACTGAGGCTTGAGCATTGCATGCAGTGTAAATGGAGCATTTTTGTAGTAGAGAGGACCAGAAAAGTAATATGCTGGTGAAAACTGCATGAGATGAAGGTCTGCTGCTTCCATCTGAATTGTGGTCCAAGACTTCAAGTGAGTATGTGAGAAGTACAGACATTGGCATGAAACCTCCAGAGGATACAAGTGTACCATTTTTCTGTGGAGCTCTGTTTATCCCATATTCTCTTGTTTCAGCCCTTTGTGCCTCTGAAACAGTCCCATTCCAGCTGTGTTTCTGAGCAAACTATTCCTCTTAACATTAGAGTCCCTTCGCACTACGCAGAACCCTTTTTCGTCCCTTTGTTTTGTTTTGTTTTGTTTTTGTTTCCTTTTTACTCTGTTCATGATAGTTTGCTGTGCAGCAATTCATGCTGCTAAGCCAAGGTACAATGAGGTGGAGGTCTTCTCCAGATTCTCCTCTGAAGCTTGCTGCTGATAGTACTTACATTTCGTTAAGCATCAAGTGGTTCTGTAAAACACCACCTAGATGCAAGTGGAACACTTTTTTAGGTATCATAGTATTTGTCTCATGATATACAGCTTTAATGCTTTACTTGTAGGGACAAAATTATTTTGAAGAGTCAATTTCTTGAAATAAAAGCATGTTCTTTAGCTTATTGATGCATCTGAGCCTAGAAGCAACTTCTAAACACGTGCCCAGAGAGGAAGAGTGATGGAATGCAAATGACACTAATTGATGCAAAAATTACTGCTCTGATTCATCAAAAGATGGCTCAGAGACCATCATTTGACTGGAGTAGGGTTTTCTCCTGAGATGTGGAACCTATTTTTTCTTGTTCTCTGCACACTCAGAACTTGTTGTTGCTGCTTAAAGCACAGAAAGGGGTTGCATAAACATTTTAATATTGCATGAGGCTTCTGTAAGCCTGAATGATCTTATGAATGCTAAAACTATGACATACAAGCACAAATGAAAGCAAGCAGCAAAGATTGTGTAGTCTTATCATCTGGATGAACTGATAGATAAGCCAGCACACTTTAGTGACTTGTCATGTTTTGTTTTCCCTCCTGGGATAATTCAGCCACAAGCCTTAAAAATACTCTGCCTCCCATTATTATTACTTTCAGCATTCCCTTAATATTTAACCTCAGCTAGGAGACCAGTTACACATCTTTAGATACAGCTATGTACCGTGACTTAAAAAAGACTCTATGTGAATGGGGTCTTTCATTTGGATGAATCTCATTGCATTTTCTGATCTTATTAACTGTACAAGTAATACTGAAGCCTTCTTCAATTATCCTTGCTGTATATATGGCTGTAGTAAAAGAACTGAATGTCTGAGTAATACAAATTCAGAAATGAGATAAGGTAAAGGCTTTGAATGGTAACCAGCTAGGACAACAATCTGCAAAGTAGTTGGTGACTTATGTCATTTGCGGTCTTGGAACAACCTCCTCCATGTAGTAGCTGTAGTACAAATCCAAGACTGAGGCAGAAGTTAGATGGTGCAGCTCTATAATATTCATTGTTTTGTGTAATAAATGAGTGTAATCATCCTTGCTGGCTTCCAAAAATAGTTGGCACCAAACACCAAATGATTATACTGGATCAGACCAGGAACCCATGATGACTGCCAATGGTCATAGCTTTTAAAAAAATTGTTTAACAAAAAAGAAAGGCATAAGAACAGAGTGCATATAAAGTGGTACATTCCTTGGTATCATTATATCCCAATTTCCAGCAATTTGTAGCAGAGGAGCCTCCTGAGATGGAACTTCTATCAGCATCATCTTGTTTAATAGCTTTTAATGGACCTTTCTTCCAAGAATTTGTCTCATTTCTTTTGGAACCCTTTGTACTTCCATGACATTTTGTGTACGTGAGTGTCACAATTTAATAACTGTAGCATTTGAGAAACAATTGTGTTTTAAAAGTTGTCAGATGACTTTACCGTGAACTTCTAGGTTTTGACTTATGAAAAATAATTACCATCTTTTCCCTCCCGTCATTTCATATTCCCTTATTATAAACCACTTTAGCCATCTCTTTTCCAGGCTGAAGAATTCTAGCCTATTTAAGTTCTCCAGGTCTGCCATTTGGCTGATCATTTTTGTTGCCTTTTGTTGTCTGAAACTTTTCTAGCTCTTTCATGTCTGTGTTGAGAATGAGGGGAAGAGGTAGACATCTCAGGGGTGGGGGGGGGAAATGGGACCAGAATTGTAACACAATGATGTTTCCTACTTTTTCTTGATTTCTTTTTGAATATTTTCTGAATTTGTCTTTTTGACTTCTTTTGCATGTTGAGGTGATGTTTTCAGGGAACTATGAACAAAAAGTCCAAGAACTCTCTTCAGAGGAGCAATGGCTAATTTAGTCATTGTTGGATAAATGTACTAGGGCTGTTGATCACAATCTAATTAAATTTTGCAGGAAGGAGTGCTAACTCTTAAGCTGTCCTACTCTCCCTAATAAAACCCAGTGTTCAATGCTCTGTTGAAGAGGTTAATGGATACCCTCTGCTTCTTGTCAGTATTTCTCCTCAATCCTCGGCCTGCTCTTCATTGCAGCTGTGATGGGGATATAAGTAGGGACTGTGTGGCTGGAATCTTGTTTATTTCCTGCAATGATATCTGCCTGAGCAAGCAGGAGGTGGTGGTGGGAGGATGTAAGGTACTAAAGAGAAATACGGATAATTAGGGAAGATTAGTGTGCTTCAATTATCTCAAAGATTTGCCTTTTTCAACTTCCTTTTCAACAGCAATGAAGTGGGCCTTGGGTAGATCCTTCAGTTATCTGCCAATTATCAAGGCCATATTAAAAACGATGACCAACTTCTGTCAGCCTAAGTTATTAATATTGCAACATCTGGGTACCTCAAAATCTTTTCAGGTACTTATCTTTGCAGCAACTATGTAGGGGAGATAGGGAACTAATGGTTAGTATTCCCATCTTCAAAACCTTAAATAATGTTTAGAAAACTCCAGCTCATACTATGTGTATACCTACACTTGCAGAGTCCAGAGGCCCATCAGATCAGCAGGTGATCCGTAATGAGTCCTGTGGCAGAGAATTCAACCTTTGTCCCCAAGGATAATACCATTTCTTCTCTTTTCCCAGTGAACGGCACGTGCTTTCTGTGGCTAATTTTAAATCACAGCACAAAAAAATTGTTTGTCTGGCACTCCAGGGCCCCTGCTATCCACATATCTGTGCGCCAGCTTTGTCAGAGAGCCTCACACGGGCTTCTGGTGACTTAAGCAGTCCTAGACCTCCCTCTGCAGCCTGTTTGTCCCTGTGCTGTCCTCTCCATTGGACTGTGGCCCAGGTAGACATGAGTATTGTCTCTTCCCACTGTTTGGTCTCTTTTAATGCATAGACTAAATTTGCCTCTTTGCAGCAACTTGTCTAAGATATCTCTTTCCTTCACTGAATGCCTGAACAGATCTTGAGCGACAGTTTTCGGCTGCTGCTGTGACTACCAATGCAACAGGATTCCCTTTACAGCAGTGGAAGCACTCGGTTTCTGGTTTGCAGTTCTCTTACCAAGGGACTACCAAGCTGCTTACCATGGCTAAGAGCCCCGGGCTCATTGGCTGTGCAGGCAATTCTCCATATCCTTTGCTTGCTGTGGAGGTAGAGTCTTTGCTACTTTGGAAAAGTAGTTTCTTCCATTCTTCCAGGGTAATTGAAAAAAATAAAAAATCTGATTGTTGATGTTTTATGAGGATTTCAGTGTATGCCCAGGGTTAACTTCATGTAATGATGAGAATAACAGGCTTGACTGCATTTTTCCCCAGCTTCCCCTTCTTCTCTTTCACAGCCTAGCAGAGGACTCAAAAGATACTGCTGCCTTGTCCACACGAGGCAGGAAGCATAGCACTTCAACAGTATTTTCTTCCTTTTGCTTGGTTTGCTATTTGACTGCTTGTGTGCTCTGTTCTGTGCAAGTCCAAGTCCATTTTCATGCTTTATAAAAGGCCAAAAATAAGAAGTTGTGCAGTGATGGAGTGAGTGTTTGAGTTGAATAGTTTTCAGGTGTTTGTTATGTATATGGTGTTTCTCTGGAAGATGTACTCATGTTAAAGGAAGCCTCAGTAGAAGTCTCTCGCATCAATTACTCTAGATGCTATTGATTTTCATGTGAATTGAAGGGCTTCAGAACCATCCAAGATCAGACCCCATGTAATGGGATTACAGTTAACCATTGCAGTGGCCAAAGGTAGCATTACTAACACAAGACTCTAACAATACTGTTGTCTCTCATGATAAAGAGATGCTCTGTACAATACATAGGAAGGATTCATTAGCTTGCAGAACTAGGACAAACCTAGTGCAGGAGGAATGGTATATGCTGGGTCATGATGTTTGCTTCCTCACAGTCTCAGCTGTAATCCCGTTTAAGATTTAAATTACCCTTTTTGAAAGGAGCTGAGATTCCCTTTCTGCTTCCCATTACTACTGCAAAAAGGTTATTGCCAAAACTTGATCTTCTGCTGTTTAGAAGCCTTGTTTTCATTTCCAGGTGTACTTTCTTAACACCAATTTGTATTTATTTTCTCACATACCTATTTATCTCCAGACATAATAAAGACAGCAGTCTTCTACCTTTTCACCCTGTATTTCTATTTGATTTTTGGTCCCCTTCCATTTTTCTATTCATACTAATACCCATGCATGTGATCCAATTCAGACTCATCCTTCTGGAACACACCAGAGCAGATCTGTACTCAGACTGATGGCTTAGACGTGTCTTATGTCTCATTTTGGCTGATAATTACTGTTAAACACTAAATGTACGGCAATACATGCACTTTCTCCATAGTCTGGTACTTCTATCCAGGCATCCAGTTTTTCATTTAAGACTTTGTGTTCCTCCTCCTCTTCCCAGAAGGGTGAGCTACTGTCATTGTGAATAACACTGAAATAGTCCCTGTTTCTGTGTGCAGGTAACTTCCTCAACACTCCTTACTTCTGTCGTAGACGGTTGTTTCAATTCTGCCTGGAAAACAGCTACAGACTTTGTATCCAGCAATATTTGTAGGAATGATCTGAAGACCTCTTGTTGTGAGTTCCCTTTCCAGGAGCGCCGGTTATCACTACTTTGCTTTTAGCTACTCCTTTGTTTCTCTCTCAGCTCCTCCACTAACCTTCAGCTTTCCCAGTCTCATAGTCTCATGGCACTGTCTCAAGTATTTTGTCTGCACAGGTGGAATATAAGGCACTGTCCTTGTTCAGAAAATCAATTACCTTAGCAAATATCTATATTAGATCCGCCAGCTTTTGCTAAACCCAAGACACCTTTCAACCCTTTTTCCATCCATCTCCAATCTTTTACACTTCAGAACCTGTTCAGCCTTGAATTCTGCCAGGGTCGGGCTAACAGGTCTGTATGTCTGTATCGCCCACCTCTTTATTAGATATAGATGCTATAGCTCTGGTCATATGGTACCACCACTGACTTGATAGATTTATTTAAAAAAAAATCTTTTCTACTGATTTGCAATTACATATGTCTTATAGCAGAGAACAAATAGGAACAGTCTGTGATGAATATAGAAGAGACTCTCAGCAGAGAGATTGCTGGACAGAAACAAAATTCTGTTTCTTTTCCAGTCCAAGACTGAAACAGCCTATAGTGTCTAATGGCATAATTTAGAGGTAGAGGGAAATTGTTTTCTGTTTTTCATAGGAAATCTCAGCAAAGAAAAGCAATTCACTTTCATTAGCAAAATAGTACTGAAAATTTTTACTCCATGAAAACCTTGCTTTTGCAGAGGAAAAAACAGAATGCTTTCACTTTTTCTGTCTAGAAGCTCGTGATAAATGATAGTGTAGACTTGGGAAGGAATGATGGAAAAACTGGGCCACCACTTTACACCTTGGCACTTTACTTCTGATTTTCATTTTTAAAGCTTTGTGGTATTTCTTTGTTTTTTTCTGCCTGATTTCTGCCATATCCTCAAAGCAGGCAGTAGCAGTAATCTTAGTTTTTGAGGACAGCTAGATTACACTAAAGAAAGAAGGCCAAGGATGAGAGAGAAATGTCATTCAAGGTGATCCTAGATGGTATGAGGGCTCTGCACTCTGTCACTACGTCTGCAGTTTGTGGGCTGGTATATGTGAACCAGTTTGCCTAACTCCTTTGCCTGTGAACTGGAACTGCTGATAAACCCTACCTTGCTTACTAAAGGACTTTGAAATCCTTTAATGAAAAGTAGTAAGTCTGAGCGATGCATAAGCCTTCGATTCAAGTTTGATGACTCTTCTCACTGGAGGGAACGTGCATTTCCTGTACCTGGCTCTTGAAGATGCAACAAGAAGTGTGGGAAGATGCATGGACTCAGGGCTGGAGAGGGGCAGCAGGGTATCCATAGCTGTTTCTGAGCCATTTGTCATCTCTTTGTGGTCTTAATCCTGCAGCACTGACTCTGAGCTCGTGTACATGACATCCAATGGTGCCTTCAAACCTTGGGCATGGAAGATCTCTAGGACCTCAGAAGACAGGCAAAAAATTTTCAGTGTAGCATCCACGTGCACATGCTGCATATAATATGCTGGGTTTTATTCCATCTGTTGGTGCTTGGTGCAAATTCAACAAGTGTTCACTCTCTAAGAAGGAAATCTTATCTTCTTTCTTTATGGCGGGAGTGAGGGAGATTCAGTATTTGGGCAACCAGCAGCAGTTCTGAGGTTGGAGGTGTCGGAAGCTGTTTCGACTGTTTCCCCCGGTATTGGGCTCCCAAGTTCGCAACAGTTTAGCTCAGTCAGTACCCTGGTTTTGTCGCCTGTGGACAGAAGACAGAAAGAATAAGGTGGAAAGTAGCTAACCATTTCTGTGTCTCTTGGCTGGCGCAGATTATCATTTGGGATAGCTTGACTATTTAGGCAGTATTCCTTATTAAGATCAGAAGCTGCCAAACTCCTATGTTGTTCTGATTTAGTACACAATATTGAACATTTCCCCATCTTTCAATGTGTAACTTCATCTAACTGTATAACTAACTGTAGGAAGGTAAGTATTATACTCGTCTGCCTCCTTAGGGATATTCTGTAGCAAAACTGATCAAAGTTTATAAAATGTTTTGAAGTTTTTAGGGAGTATATGTGAATTTCAATGAACAAAAGCCATTTCAGTATCTTTTCTTTCTGTTTCTTTCTTTCTTTCTTTCTTTCTTTCTTTCTTTCTTTCTTTCTTTCTTTCTTTCTTTCTTTCTTTCTTTCTTTCTTATCCAGATCTCTGTGGATATAACTCTATCTCTAAAGATAAAACATAGCTCTTCTGCTGTTGCTTTACAAATTCTACCTGGGGAATTTTTGCATTTTGAGCAGGCAAAGGATAACCACTAACATGTTCTTCTTTTGCTTTCATGAGGAGGACATGGATTGCTAGGGCAATAGGAGAAAGAAAATGTTTTGGGTAAGACTCAGACGATATTTTTATTCACATGTGTGCATGTGCATAAATACCAAGGCAGCTGGACACACCAGAGTCGTGTTTCTTTAAGAACGTTACCAGAAAGCTACCTTCTAAATGATGACATTTATATATTTTAATGTAATGCATTGTGTTCAGAGGAATGTCCAATACAGTAATTTGGTACTCTATATCAGTTCTCAGCTAGTGACTAATCCATCAAATTTGTTCAGCACTACAAGTCAGAACAAGATTTTTTTCTAACTGCCAATGTGGCTAGCTCATGCTGCTCGTAGAAAAATCAAGTTGTGTTTTTTTTCCATCTCATATATCATCATCACTGCCCATGGTAAAGAGTTTAGAATCTGGGCTTGACTCACTGGCTATTTTTCTTAGAGTTGCACAAGGCAAAGCAGCACACAGCTTACTCGTCCAAACCCATTCAGAGTTTGAAGGTACCCTGTGATACAAATTTACTGAGCAGATAAGAAAACTTGGAAGGCACAAATGGGGCAGATAAGGACGGCTGCAAAATCCCATGGATTTTTTCAGAATTGGTTTGAGAGTTTTGGGTGTTTTGCTTTGTTGTCTTTTTTTGGCATTGGTGCAGTGCATTTTTTACAAGCCTCAGCAGTTTTAGAAAAGCATTCAGAAGTTTTTTGATGCTCATCTGAACCAATTCCATCTAATCAGAACAAGAGCTGAATGTTACTATTCACGGGAAGCAATTGTATTCATAGAATTTCATCTTTTCTGATGTCCTCAATTTGTCCTCTGACAGAAGCAACTTTTATTAATCTGTCCTTTCACTGTTATTGATTGACTGTTTATTATGCCAATGCATCCAGCTTATGCTTACACAGAAGCTGATCAGTGAATCTAGTTGACAGTCGTAATTTGAAACTCTCTTAGATTGAATGAAAGCGCTGTCATATTCCTGTCACCTGCCGTATTCCAGCTTTCAGGGGTATTGGTACAGACTTCCACTGCAAACGCTTGTGATTTCAAATGTTAGACTTCTTTCAGTTGCCAGAGTATTCCCCTCACATTGCCGCTTTGGGAAGTCCCCGTATTAGATGACCCAGCAGCATATTCACAAGAAGAAGCCACAGCAAGGATGCGGATCTAAATCAAGCTGAATTCACGTAAGAGTTTGTATCGTGGGGCACTTCAGGACTACAAAAGACAGCTTTCAGCTAGCATACCCATGGCATCGTGGAGCTCAGAGCTGAGTTACGCACCCTGCCCTTCCGGTGGGCTTTGCAGCGTGTGGTGGTTGGAAGCTAAGTGCTACTTTAAAGCCAGCACCGTATACATTTGCATTAACCTGCAGCCGTTGCCATAACTGCAGATTCCACACACTGTAACTGGGAGTTGACTAATGAATGCTGAAGTACTGAAATATTTACCCAAAGCTCATTAAGGTTGTTAGTTAATGCCAGGCTGGGCTAAAATTCTCAAGTAGTTGGCTTCTTCCTTTCTACCTGTAGCAAGGCCAGATGCGTAAGAACAGTCCTCGCAGAGTTACCTGTATGCCGTGTGTGTAAATGGCAAAAGGCAACAAATAACCAGACGTTTCTTCTGCTCGTTATTTTTGTTTTGAATCAGCAGCATGATGAAGTGTAGAGTTCAGCAGCGCTTCACTCGGAACAGACACTGCACGTGGCCTCTCCCACAGGTCCTCTTTTTCTCTGTGAGAAATGTGATTGTGTGCTCCCAGCGCAGCAGAATAGCGACTGCATAGCTAACACCCACAGTAGCTGGCCCACATCGAATCGCCAGGCTTTAAGTAAATGCACTGCCAACATAATGGCTATTCACACAACTTAATATGGCTTATCAAAAGTCACTGAGAATGCAGTTCTGCTGTGTAAATAGTGCTGCAGTTCTCTCTGCACATCGCATCTCAATGATCTTTGTCGTAACTTCTCCCCTCTTTACTGAGCTGTTGGCCAGCCCTACCTTTGCTCGGAGTTGGTCGCAGTTGGTTTGCTTTTCTCCACGTGGCTTGGCACCAGTGCTTGGAGGTGCCTGCCTGTCCCTCCAGAAGCTCATTGATACCCCCTGCCTTTATGTGAATGAGTACAGAGGGTAATGCCACGTGCTTGTGCATGAGTGCCGTGCGGAAGTTGTAACTTGAAGGTGGTCGCGTTGGTCCTGCTACCGGTAAGCTCTGGTTGTCTCTTGGGGAGGTCTCCGATGACTGTGTGGCCCCATGAATATAACACAAGCTATCAAGTCCCCCTGTTACTGATGACATGATTAGAAAGAGCCCAGGGTTTGTCCAGGGGTTTGGGAGGGGAAAAGAGCAGTTTGTCTGAGGATCAAACAGGTGTGGGTTTGAAATCAGTGAAGAGCAGTGACTGGGTAACACAGTGGTAGCATTTCTACAAGCAGTTTTGTTAGGTTAGAATTCACAATTTATGTGGCTTTAGCAAGTGTGTCTGAGGTTTTCAAAAATTTAATATTATTGTTTTCAAATGAACACTTTCCCTCTGGTTGTATTTTCACTGCCCTGTTTCAGTGTGAAGGTAAAGCTGTTTGATTTCACAGGGGGGTTATTTTCCTGTTGAAACTCTAGTTTCTTGAGCACTGCATCTAAATATCAAATCCAGCTTTGTCTCTGGGTGGTTCCAGAACATTTCCTTTTAACTCATTTCTTAGCTGTTTTGGGGTGGGCTGGCAGAAGGCCGTCGTGGTATGCAGATGATATGAGCCCTCATTGCAAAACCTGATAGCTGAAGGAAGGTAAAAGTACAGCTCATAGCCCGACGCATTACTTGTGTTTGGCTGACAGAGGATTTCCTCTTTGGGAGTTTGTGCTTACATGGTTGCTTGCTGAAAGGTTACCTGCAGGGCCTGATGGCAGCTCTTGTGAGGGTGATAAATTAATACGTTGCACGCTAATCTCTGCACACCTACTTGCATAGTCAAGCACTAATGAGCAAGGGAGAGGTTGGCTGAACTGTGCTCCTTGGTTAGCTGAGGAAGAAAACAAGACATGCAAGATGATCTCTCGTGGAGTTCCAGGAGTAACTCTCCGTTTTTTTTTGTGGGCCAGCTTTATTACCTAGGGTTGGTCCCGCAAGGAAGTGCTAAATGAGTCTTGAAGGTGACTTCTTAATGCCTCTCTGGGGAGACTGTGCATTTGAGGGAGGCAGGACGTAATGCTCTGCTAGCTAAAGTCCTGAGGTGAGGCAGGAGCTCTGGGAGAACCCAAAACCGAGGAGATTGTTTGGGCCAAACCTTGCTCTAGTCTCTTTTTAATTGTTGATTTGGGGTTTTTTTAATGAAACCAAATTTTGGGAAAGCTGAAGAGAGGACAGTGTGAAGGAAAGAAGGCAGGAGAGGGGGTTAGAGTCATTATATGGAACAGAACTGGAAAATTTGGAAAGCCATGAGACTGCATTATATTTGAGCATTTCTAGGATGCGACAGTGGTTGCAAATAGCCTTACTGTGGCATCATCTGTTGGGCTTTATTATTCTTATTTGCTGATGACATTCCTGTTAGTCCTTGAAACATGCTGGGCATTTCTCCATTTCCTTCCTTTTGGTTAGCTCCCCAGCATGCTTTGTCTAAACCCTAGTATTATAGCCAGAGCCTGAAGATATGCAGTTACTATTCTGCTTGAAAATACATTTTGAATAATGCTGCATATATTTTACAGATTTTATATCCATTCTGTAATATTCTAACTGCCTCTTTCACTGATATACAGCCTCTAGATTTGGTCCTATAGTAATGGGAAAAAATACTATATTACTTCCTGGCTCTTCTCTCCTCATTCTCCAATTCTCTCTTTCCTTGAAATATGATCTATTTTGTTCTTTCTATTTCTGTTCCAAACATATATTATACATCCTGATCCCCATATGCACTTGCTATTACTGCTTACTACTTAACTCAGGGTTATTTGACTTTACTGAAGCTAGCTAGCTAGCTTAGCCCTCTTTCTGTCCTTTCTTTCCCCGGCTTTCCCTCTCTTCGCCCCCTTTCTCTCTCTCCCCTTCTCTCTCTCCCCCGTCTCCTTTTCTCACCTCCTATTCATCTGCCTTTCTTTGCCTGCCTATTTTGTTTGCATTGTTGATGGAATGCTCTCAAGATAAAAATAATGTATTTATGAAAAAAGCAGTCTTGCAGACTCGCTAGAAAATCGTTTCAAATTATCAGTTGTACAAGTGTTTTGAAAATCTAGTTTCCGTTTTTCAGAGGGAAAAAAAAGATGCCTTAAAGCATTGTGCTATGCAAGTATAATTACTTTTAACCATCTATTTTGTTTATTACTTCATCATTTATTTCCCTGGTGAAATAAGACAAGTGAGTTTTACTTCTTTTTCCCTCCCTTGTCAGTCCTAGTTTGTGCACTGGTACCTTGGTTAGATGCTGAGTTTACAAGTACCGCAGAGAATATTTGATTGCTTTGTTCTTTTTCATTGGAAGGAGTGATAGGTAAACTGCTAAAAAGGTTCAGTTTCAAAGTCTCCTCTTCTTCTGTGTAGCTCCTCATCTGTCACTGGAAAAGAAGGAATTTTTTGAACAAAAATTTGATGGTTCATGTTTCCCTTTCAAAGCAAGATTTGGAAGAATCAATGCTGGAAACCATTTCTGGAGAGAGAGAGGGGGGGAGAGAGAATGAGCGCGTGCGCGAGTGCTGTGTTGTTCTTCCACTCTGAGGATGGGAATGGGCAAGGCATTTCCTACACTTTTTTTTTTTTTTTTAAATTTGTTAGGAAGGGGGAGGCAACAAAGACAGCATCCAGCCCCTTTGCCTGGTAAGAAGCAAAGGGTGGCCTTGTCAGCACAGTGCTGATCATCTAAAAGGAGCTCAGCTGATCACCTTGTGCCTGGAGGTTGGCCTTAAAGAGCGATCTGCTCACCATGCAAGTACCTCTTTCTTTTTTTTTTTTTTTTTCTATCTGTATTGCTGCCCTTGGAGATGATACTCTTCAGATACTGGTCCTGCAGACACTGACTTTCATGTAGGTGTAAGTGGATGCTTTCTTAAACAGCTCTTTTAACCCAGTGGGCATTTTGTAAAGTGCCACCAGCTTTGTTTCTAACCACCCAGAAAATCAGCAGGGAGGCTCTGAGATTTGGTTCTCCTGCAACACCTCAGTCTACATCTCCCATGTCCCTTTTCCAGAAAGTCACTTCTGCCCTTCTTAAGCCTTGAATTCTTCCCCTCAGTGTGACTGCAAAACCTGCAAACGTCTCTTGTAGGAGATCCGGGTACCTGCAGATAGACATCTTGCATCTCAGACAAATGCTGCCTGCCTGCAAGAGGTCTTTGATATGCTTTTTAAAAGCAATACCCGTTTCCTTCAAAAAGGCTGATCTGTCCCATTTGTGATGTATTTTCACTTCCGTAAAACTTGCTGAAGCAACAATCAGCCTTTTTAAAATTCTACTCTCTGCTCACTTCTAAACCACTTGAATATTTCCCTCTATCCAGGATCTGAGTAGCTTGCTCCTGTGCTTGCTTTCATTTTTTTGAAGTAACCTAGAAGTTTACATGAACAATGAGCTCATGGAAGTGATGAGCAAACAGAACTATTTGGCCAAAAATTCCATCTGTCTGTGAACTGACAGTGTTACAGATTATCTGCTGGGCTATCTGACTGTAATTCAGAGAAATACATGACTTCTCTGGCTTGGTTGCTGCATCTTGTGGGGGTGAGCCAGTCCAACTCCCTTGCATTTCACAGGCATTGCTGTTGTCCTTGTGTTGACTAGAATTTAGTTCTGCTGATACAGTACCTTAGCTCCCTCCTTGAGTGTATTTGATGGCCTCACTGTCTTAAGTAGTGGCTGGAATAAGAATTGTGATGTTCTGGTTCAGAACTTCTGGAATAACCCTGTCTGGACCATTTTGTATAGTACCTGTATACATCTCTGACCTGCTCTTGCAGGTAAGAGAGGAATATAGGCCCATTCTGGTGGTTGTTCTCCAAGAGATTTCCTTTCATAGCAACCTGAGATGGCCAAGCCTAAGTCACACTGACAGGATGTCATCGCATGAATTCTAAGGAGAAAGCATTATTCTGACAAGGGTTTTCCACTGAGTCTCTTGCCTGCTACGGATCTGAGCCTTCTTATCAGCCGGACCTCGGTTTTTCCTTCCACATGCAATGATGACAATGACTTGCTGCTTATCTCATGCTGAGATTTACTAATTCATAGTGCTGTAGGAGCTAAATAGGGAAATGGAGAGGATTTACGGAGGAGGAAAGGCTTGTATTGCTATTTCTTGTATGTTTCTTTTAATTCCATAGATATTTATTTCCAGAGAGATCAGTCTTGCTTTATTAATCTGAAGCAGAAATGAAGATGTAATTTGTCAAGCCTATCAAGAAAACTACATAATGCAAGCAAGACATTAGATGTACTCAGTGGCACACAGTGGGCCTGATTCTGCGTTCAGCGTGCACCTGCACAGCACAGAGCACACCTAAGCACAGCACTAGAGTGGTTTTCACCTTGAGTAGTGGCTGGTGTGGCTGTTCTCCAACTCTGATCAGCAGACACAGCCGCTTGAAAGGGTTGTGTGCAGTGTTGTGGGTTATATGCCTCCAAATCCAACTGGCTCCTCTAGAAAATGTTTTATTAGTGTTCAGATTCTGCCTCATCTTTCAAGCTGGCCCTGCAGAGCTTCCTCTGAGTTGAAATGTCTGATGGATTATGAAGGCTGTGATCCAATATCCTGACTTTATTTGCAATTTGATAGCAGCATGCTAACTTCCTCCAAGAAACTGCATAGGGAGGATGGAAATAAAGCAATCCAAAATGCTGAATAAATATAACTGGTAGAATCCAAAATAGCAAAGTGTTTACAGGAAGATTAAGGAAGATGGATGGTTCCAGCTTTCACTCTGAGTGGCTGCCGAGGCAGGAGTCCACCACAGCTCAGTCATGCATGGAGTCATCACCACTGCTTTCAGCAGCCCGTGTGTAGCTGCTACTGCACAGGTACCGGATACTGTTGTCTTGGTTGTGATAGAAAAACCCTAGCATGACTAAATTGCCCAGGACTGCGAGTCCTGTAAAATGTTAACTCAATCGAGTAGTTCCATGGGCCTGAATACACCTACAGGGTAGGGTGTGGCTATCATTTCTTAAAAGTCACATCTCTCTAGAGTCTCAGCCAAAATCACAGCCTGTTCCTTCTTTGACAGCGGGAGAATCATTTTTCCTTCTACAACGCCTTGTAATATTACTATTAACAATAGATAATCTTACTCCTTTCTTTTGGTACATCCTGACCAAACAGTGGAAAAACTGAACTGAACATGGCTACAGAGACAGAAAATAAGGATTCATTACATAGTCCTTTACATAGTGTTTTATCAACGCACAGGCAAAGTATAACTCCTAATACTTCGTTCTTATGGCAAAGCAAAAAGGAGTCTATATAGTTAAAATGAAAACAGCATTGAATTAACACGTTATTTTGTTGAAGGCTGTTGTAAAACCTGGGGCTTGCAGAGGGGAGACAAAATCAATTCATCCTTATTATAATTGCAAGGCTATGATCTTGTTTGCTTAGATGCTATGGTGATAGACTCAAAATTGGCTCTTGGTAAATACAACGTACTTTTTGCATAATATTGGTTTAGCTGTTCCAGGAATTTTTTATCTCTGGGTGAAATTGCCTGCTAAAGCAATGTTGAAATTGGCCTTGGTTGTGTGGCTTTTTTGAAGCTTTGCCTGATCATTTTGTAATAGATCACAGTAAATTTGTTTCATGATCCTATTAAGAAAGAACTGAGGAGACTGAGCATTCATCATTATAAAAATTGCCAGTTTGTCTGAAGGTTCATTCACAAGTGCAAATCTGCCTTGTTAATCTTCTGTTTCCTTTACCCCCGCCGGTACCATTGCTCAAATTTTGTGATAAGTGCAGATATGCAATTTAGCGAGTGTAGAAAACGAAAGCCCTGAATCAATCAGGTGTCATTAAAAAGTCACATCCGATCTTCTGACAACCCTGCTAGGGGTGAAGGCTTCACTCTGTGCTTTCTCTAGCAGCAAAGGCAGTCTGACTTTTGACCATGTCCACTCATTCCTGCCTATGTCCTTCTGGTCCTCACCGTAGCTGTATCAGTGCACTTATGTGAGGGACTTAACTGGAAGACAAATCAACGAAGTGAGCATGGCTTTAAAAGAAAAAAGAAAAAAATCCTCAAGCTACTTAACACACTGCGCTATTCTTTGGGTACGATCCAGCTCAGGCTGCAGCCCTGTGCACATTTGCATCCGTACAAGCTGAGGAAGGTAAACAGGGAGGATAGGGAAAACACAAAGGGAAGGAATGAGGTGTCCTTGAGGGAAAAAGGACAAAATTCTGGCTGGACCAAATGCAGCGTGGGATTGCATGCTGGCTTGTTGCTGGGGAGACTAGGTCCTGCGAACAAATCGGTACTTTGGCCTAAGCTAGGCCATTGCTGCAGGAGCGTGCGTGCTCTGCTTCATTTTGATTGAAGAGAATAGCGGCTTAGCCAAGACACGTGATCTCAACTACTAAAATTGTTGGCAGGAAGGGGAGGGGGGAATGGTGGTAAACAGCTTAATCAAAATGAAAACTGAAAGAAAAAATGAAAATAATGGCCTGTTGCATCTTGCTGTTTAGATGCACAAGATATAGAAACCAAGGAGCCCTAGTATGAGCTGAGACACTCTTCTAGTAGACCCATGTTCAGATCTCAGGGCAGCAGTTTTGCCTCTGAGACACCCTTCCTGCCAGGCTGCAGGGTATATTTCAGCATTTTCTCCCTCCCTCCTAAAGCAGTTGAATTTAACCTAAAATAATTATGTATTGATTGAGATGGAGAGCAAATGTAAAGCTGCCCCAGTAGCTGGGTTGTGACATGCCCCTGGGCCTTCCCAGCCCTGCTGTGAGCCAGGCAGAGTGGCAACTGCAGTCCATCTTCACACCACGTCTGAGAGCCCTCACCAGCAGGCTATAAATTACACAGAAAGATCATATTTACTGGGGCACTCTTTCTCATGGTATACCCATTATTTGACCCCAAACAGATAATTTTTCCCCCCCTTTGCCCATCTATCTTTTATTTTTCTTTCCTTGCCAAGCTATGAAAATACAGATTGAACAAATTCAAATGGCATTGCTCTTAAATCTGTTCCGTGTAAGTTTTAGTCATAGATTCTGTCACGTCACAAAGTTACTGTATTGACCCAGCACAGTTTAAGATGTGTTTGAGGCATTTTATTTTATCCAATGTGGTATGTATAGTAAAGCATTGCATAAAGCAATATAGGCCATATTAAGTAAATTAAGCACTTTGATGTAACAAGTTATTGTACAAAGGGAATGTTTCTACACAGGATTCCCCAGAAACTTCATAGATCCGGAGAAATTGTAAAATAATTGCAAAATTTTCAAATGAGATGAACAACAAGGTAAGTTAAAGAGCAAGTTTAATGCTCCAGATGCATGATCTAGACTTAAGCAGTAGCAAGGTGAGCTCTTTTAAGCAATGTGCATTGTAACAGCCAGACGTAAAGTCTGCTAAAGAAACGGGGCCTTATCTCATCACCCCATGGAGGATGAGGACGCAGTATTTTGCAAAGCCAGGGCATTGAAAAGGAGATTTCACCTTTGAGGTCTTATCCTTTGGAGCGTTTCTGCTTTTTACTGCTGGTGGGTGCTCAGCAGAGCTAAGCCTCAGAGCATTCATAAAGACCTCAGTGTGGACTGAATCGTCTGACTTTTCAGTCCTTGACTTGGAATGCTGTGTTTGACTTTTTACTCTGGCGAGGTCGCTGCGATGAGCCAAATGCGAGCAGGGCGTATTGCTGACACTGCTTCTGTGAACAGTAGGAGTTGAGCAAAACATAACGTGCATATTTATTTTGCTCATTTAACATGCAACAAATAATTTAAATAAATTAAAATGCTAACACCTTAATGGCAAATCAATGAATCACTTAATGACAATAGATTCTCCTGTACCTTTTGTGTCTGCATTAATGCTGCATTAGATCAAATGACTTTTATTATGATGGATGTGAACTGAACTCATTTAGCAACAGGACAACCAGCAATTTCTTACCATGAGAGTCTCGGTGTTTCTGTCAGGGACCTTGATTCAGGGAAACGTGACAGTTCAAGGTAGCATCTGAGTTTCTGTACTTCAAACTTCTGTGGAAGTACCATTTAGAAGGAGAGTTGAGGTTGGGTATGTGCCCAGTATGTAGAGGGCTACACAAAACCAATGAAAACAAATTGCTGAAATCCCAGGCAAATTCTTGTAGTTTTCTGCGGTTTTTTGCTAGCTGGAAAAAAAGGCATGGATGAGTTTGGGTTGGTCCCCCATTATCACAAAGTTAACTATTCAATAATTACAAAATAAACCAACTTCACAATCAAAAAAACCAAACCAAGCTTGGGCAGCTGATTTTACTTGCAAATTGGTCCTCTTCACAGGACGATGAAATGGTTTATGTGCAAAACTGACCTGATCTTAAAGTTAACTGGAGACATTTAATCCTTATTTTAAGATTCTGGGTCAGTCCTATGGGACTGATACCCCACCCTAAGGAAACCAGGACGCCCACAACTTTTGTTGTTCCCCACAATCCTGAAAAAAATTCCCAGGAAATTCCCCCATCAAAAAAGACAGTTTAGCTTACCTCAATGTTTCCCAGCCCATCTGATTTTTCTGTTATGAAGCTTATGCTGTCGTCATACATTTTATTAGGAATGATCTTTTGTTTATAATGTACCGCAACGCCGTTTGCGTGAGATACAGTGTTCATCCAAGAGGCTTGAACCAGGGACAACAGGACTGAAGAGCCAGGCCTTTATGTTAGCTACAGATCTCATTCTGGCATGGAGGAGTAGCAGGTTCTTCAAGTTCCTCTGACCAGCTTCTAGAAAGGCATAATCATGTGCAATAGACCCTGTATCCTGCATTTGAAACTGATGTTTAGGACTTATCTACATGGATGGGTTTAGACATCCTGGAACTTGCTCTGCTTGTATTTGGTGTGGTCTTAGTGCAGCAGACAAATCTGGTATGTCCCACGGCAGGGCATCCTCAGGAAGATGAGGCTATTGCCTCCTGCACTGCTGGGTAAGAGCGCACACGTGCGCAGTTATCTTGGAGTGACTAATGCATTGTAAATCCTCATGCTAGTTTATCTTGCCATAATACATCTGTCTAGCCAGACCCTTAAATTTATTAAGTGAATTTTTGGTAAGAGCTATTGTAGTATCCAGAAGGACATTTGACTGTGTTTAAAAAAATCCTGCATGAAATTTAGAACATAGCACCTAACCTAAATTTACAGCAGGGGGACTTTGATGTAACTTTTTACTTGCATCTGAATCCTTGCAGAGAGGTGAATTTCTGCTGTGAGATAGGCTGATATTTACTGAACTTGCTTTTCCTTTGTCTCTGGCACACTGCAAGCCATTTAAAAGACATCCTTTTTGCATTTCTGAGCACAGGAGCGAGTGCTGCAGCTTCATGCATTATTGAAGAGTGTGGCCTCAGCTCATACAATATAGCAGGGATCCAAATGATCAGCAGACACAAGCTTTTTATACGCACACAGGCGGGTCAAAAATGAGATTCCAGAAAGGTAGAAGAGGGAAAGGACTGAAAGCGAACGCAGAAGATAAATAAAAACTTGTGCTTATGCAAAAATGAACAAATCATTTTTACTGGGGAGGCAGCAGATGAAAATACTGGGCTTTAGAGGTCCAGGTGACCTCTAAGCCCTCTTGTGTGATAATCTCAGCTGGCCAAGCACTCTGTCTCTCTCAATTTCTTCTCTAGAAGCTATTTTGCTCTGTGTATAGCTATTGAATATTCTTAGAAGCAGAATCTCAGTAACCCATTTCCTGGTTGAATGCTCTCACCTGAAGGTCATATCTAGTCATCCGTTCCCTTCACCTGACCTGTATCATAATGAAGAAAAGCCTGGAAAGTTATTTAATAGCCAAAGGAAATGCTTTAGTGTCAGAGAACTGAAGTGCTTCATTCCTTTAGGTGATCAGGAAAAGATCAAGGGGTCACTTTTGGAGACTTTATGGCCTGTTTTTCTCCTTCTGGCAGTAGCTATGGATGTTAATTCAATGGAGTGAGGTAGGAAAAGGACCTGTATGTGCCAAGTGACAAATTCCAAATTGTAGCACAGATTTCTATCAAGGGGAGAGTGGGTAATGAATTGTTGAAACAAAGTGTAAGAGCAAGTCCACCCCCTGCCAACACCTTCAGGTCAAGTCTGGATGCCTTTTCTGGAAGCTCTGTTTTAAACAGAAGGGATGGGGCTTAATAAAGGGGCAACTGGGTAAAACATAAGGATCATTGCTATGAAAGAGCTCAGCTTAGATTTAAAGCTATGTCAGTGAGTTTATGAAAAGGCTTGCTTCCAGGTGATGGCAGGAATTATTTCATCTCAGGCAAGTGTGTGCATTTGAGATTTTGGAAGCTACCTATTTTCCTGAGCAGAACAGCCTGAAGATTTCAAAATTTTATTTTTATTTTTCTCTTCCCATTAAAAACAAACCAACAAACCCATCCCAAACCAGGAGAGCTACCTCTGGTCTGCCTCAGTGGCTCGGCCAAGTTCTTTCTCTCTTAAAGATCCTCCAGATGCAAGTTCCCTCAGGAGCTTCCCCCTTCCTGTGCATCAGCTTTGTCACCTTGACTGTCCACTCATTTGCTGGCATATAACGTTCCTTGGGTTTGTGGTAACACAGGGGTCATTGCAAATTCTCTTCATATCTCCATCTGTTTGTCTTTGCATGTGTTAATGCTAATTGGGCCTGGAAAAATATCATCTACATGCATGCTGTTGTATACCTATAAAATATTCATACCAAGATTGGCAAGTCAGTGTAGCTGGGACCTAAGTTAAGCCAGTAATATCATTTTAAGACTATGGTAAATATACCAGTGGCTTTTGTTATCTGCTTTGTTTTTTGAAGTGTTAGTTCTACATATATATGAGATGAGTAAGCCAGACTTTTTTGTTTAAGAGATGCTAAATTATTTCCATAAATCTTATATTGTTGGCTGTTTAAATTATTATGAGCCAAGGTCCCTGGCACTAAAGGCTACACACTACAATGAAACGTGTTCATATTTTCTGCGTTTATGAATTTAAATTATGGCAGGGTACTTTCCTTCTCTTCTGTCTCATGCTTTTTCTCCTCAGAGCACTCCACTGTGGATATTCACAGATGGGCTAATAATAATCGCAAGGGTTGCCTATTTGTCACCCTGTCATGGGTTGCCAGAGATTTTTTATTTGTGCTATTAAGAACACACAAATAAAAAACACCTTTTAGCTGTTCGATGGTCCTCCTTGAAGGCCTAGTTAGTTTCCAGAGAGGAACTGAAAAATCAAGTGTTTAATCCTTAAAAAGAATGAAGAATGAGAAAGAAACTTTCCTACTTCATTGTAACTGATCTAGGTCGGCTTTACCTAGTCCTGCCAACACACACCACTTACACGCCGTGTTTTCTTTCTTTATCCAAGGTAGGATATGAGGGAAGTTCAGATTATAACCAAGCAATGAATGAGTAACACAATGTGCTACCAGTTTGATAATAGCTTTATCTACATCACCTATGTGTTACAGAATCTTCTCAGTTTGAGCTCTTTTAAAGCAAAACTTTTTCTTACTTTTGTCAACCAGGTGGCTTTGCTTTTCTTTCTCACATGTTTCCAGCAATTCATCTCCCACTGTCAACATTGAAACAACCACTTGCAAGTCATAATATAGCAGCTGTTTCCCAGTATAAGGGAAAAGTGTAACCCAGCTATTGCAAAACAAGGTGTAATGATGCATATCAAATCACAGGTAAAACTTGAGTATGTAGCCCCAGGCAACTCTCCCAAGTAGGACTTACTTGGCAGCCTGTGCTTCACATCCTAGTTTTGTCAAAAATATTCTGAGAGTTTGTCACTGATTAGAAGTTATGAAAACTTTGCTCCCATACCTCTGGTGCTGATATGTGTAGCACCACACTCATACCTGTATGCTAAGCCAGTTTAACAAGTGTCTTCAAAAGTACCTGTGCAGGAGTATCCAGTCCCCTCCCTGCCAACACATATCTTCTGTGGCTTTGTCTGGAGCACAATGAAAGCTTTTGGGGCAGGGAATGTATTTTTCTTTGTGTGCAGACAGCGTATAGAAAAATGGAGCTGATCTTGGCAGATGATAGGTCAGGTCACAACAGAACTAGGGAATGCTTGTAGTGACAACCAATGTTATTTTCCTCCCCTATGACTGGACTTTATATAAAGCTTCAAAGTTTTTCCACAGTGCCGTCTTCTAGGATCCTGATAAATTATGTACACTTGCTGGAGTTGGCTATCTGATACTCTCCCTTCTGGTGCGCTCTCTTACAAAATTACTTCCTCTGGGAGCTTCTAGTGATGGACGAAATGGCCAAGATGAAGTGGGAGCTAGCTAATTGGGAGATGTAGGCTACCTACGCATTAAGTAAAGTAATCCTACTTTATACTATTTTTCTCAGATCTCATTTCTGTTATCTCAACTTGCTGCTGTGTCTCCAGTTGGAAAACAGAGCTTAGCTTAGTAAAGATGCACTTTTCCCATGTTTTACAACTGATCGCTCATTATAATAAATATATACAGCACATTTTCAGAGTTCTGTCCCTGTTACAATCTGCTGTTCACACTCACACTGAAGTGGCCATTTCACTTTGGGTTTCCTGTGCACAAGTGATAAAAGCCATTAAGGTTTCCCTGGAGGAGCTGATGGGCTCTTCCAGAATTTGCATGTCCCTTATTGGCATTGGCTGACTTGAGGTGCAGGACAGGTACTTCTCCAGCTTCTGTAAGAGGCATAGTATTATTTACTCTGAACAGTGGACAATTTTGCTAAAGATAATGCCACCAAGGGGACTGAGTTCCTTGGAGTCAAGAATCCACAGAATTATAAAGTCTGATCACCAGTTAGGGATATCAACCTTGACAAGTAAAAAAAAATCAAAAGAGAGGTCAGCACCCTCCATCTTACACATAAAAGAACAAGCAGGTACATGAGGGGCATAGTCCCGTAGACAATCCCGAACTGTTTCTCTTTCACCCTGCTGAAAAGCACCACAGCTAACCAGCAGCTGTACTGGAGCTGATGACTCCTGCCCCCATACCAGGGGACACCTGGCAGACTGTGACTTCTACTGAAATGCTGGATCCTTGCGTAGACCATAAACTGTCGTCATACAAGGCTTTGAGTATGATATTTCTAAAGTGCCGTAACAGGCATTACTTTTTTTTTTGGTCTTCCCTTCTGCTGCATTACGAAAGTTCAACATATCTAAAAAAAAGGGGTGGCTGGTCCTTTGAGGGCCAAAAAACTATGGTTTCTTGTATGTCTGTTAGTCACAGTTGTTCTATAGCACATGGTTAATAAGTTCAATATTAACAGACAAACTGCTGATGAGTCCTGTGGTGGTTGTCCTTGGTATATATTTGCTTTTGACATTCAGGGTAATCTTAAGCATATTTTAAATGTCAGGAGAGGAGGTACCATGAAACACCAAGACAGTTCATCTCTAGCTTAACTGTTTTATTAATTTCAGATGGTTTCATCCTACTATCCTACTTTGATCCTACACTGCTCTCTACAACTACCTGAAAGGAGGGTGTAGCCAGGTGGCTGTTGGTCTCTTCTCCCAAGTAACAAGTGATAGGACAAGAGAAAATGGCCTCAAGATGTGCCAGGGGAGGATTAGATTGGATATTAGGAAAAATTTCTTCACCGAAAGGGTTGTCAATCATTGGAACAGGCTGCCCCGGGAAGTGGTTGAGTCACCATCCCTGGAGGTATTTAAAAGAGGGGTAGATGTGGTGCTTAGGGACATGGTTTAGTGGTTGGACTTGGCAGTGCCAGGTTAATGGTTGAACTTTATGATCTTAAAGGTCTTTTCCAACCAAGATAATTCTATGATTTTATGATTCTACTATAATAATTCTTTTCTTTACCTCACCCTGCTTTTCTGTCCATCAGGAATCACTTTTGCTTAGCAATGATTATTTTTATATACTTGAAATTTCAGATCTTGGCATTGTTTGTGAGCTGCCCTGTGTGGGCACAGTACTGTGTGCGTGCGTGTGTGTGCATGTGTGATCTGCTCTAGCAGCTCAGTGTAGTAAATATGTTGCAGTAGTTTGTACTGGCTGATACAAGGCTACTTGTAAGGCTTCCCAAAACCTCAAGGTGGGCTAAGGAATCACTAAAGAGTTACTAATTGCAGTGCAGGATTTACCATCCAGCTAAATATCAGTGTAATGCGCTGTACTGTTTCATGACCTGCTGTCCTTCTCCTCCATCATCCTTCTCCTCCATCTTCCTTCTCCATGCTTTCTTGTCTGTCTTTTCAAGAAACCTGGGGGTTTATTTTTCCTTGCTGATCTCCAGCTCCCAAGATACTGTCTGGAAAAAAGGCTGCAAGGGGGTTTATATTTCTACAGAACCTTGTTTATGAAAGCCTATGCTGTAAAGATGCATTGTCTGTACTGAAGATGTGTGAGCCAGGGATGATTAGTTTCTGTTGTGTGACCAAGGTTGAGCACAGTTGAGGTTTGCTTTATTAGCAATAAACTAATATTTCTGTTGTTTTAATATTGTATAGTCTGTGATATTAGAAGTTCTATCACCCTTTAAGTCTTAAGTTCAAAGGTTCAAGTGCAGAAGATTTTTTGTTTGTTGAAAAGAAACTCCTCACTATTACAACTTTAATGGTAAATAGCACTTTTGGCTTTGAATTGGCACTAGGGAGGGATGATGTATTAAGGCCATCACAGTGTTGCAATTCTAAATGACCAGGGCAGCAAACAATGCGAGAACCTCAGGCACCAGCAATATTCCAGTATCCACAATGTTCATCCAGCCCTGTGTGTGTCTCCCCAGGCTGAAAGTGATGCTGCTGTGCTGGCGGCACCCCTTGCTTACCCGGGAAGAGTGACGGAAGAGAGCTCCCTTCCTTGTGGGCTGAACAGGGAACGTGGGGGTCGCAGCAATGTGTAGGGAAGTGGAAGTCCTGCTTTGGAAGCCAGAGAAAGCAAAGGGCAGTCTCAACCACGTTGCAAGCCCCTGCTGGCTGCAGGTCCCAGGCCCCCCAGTGGGATCAGATTGACTGGAAGCAAAAGAGTGAGAGAGAGAAAGAAAATTGCATCTTCCTGCAGCACCCCAAAATCCATGTCCTACAGACTTAATGGCGTTGTGATGCTTGCTGAAGGCACAGTCCAGTACCGTGTGTGAGTCTGATGATACCGCCAAGAAGTAGATCACGTTGTGTTTGACCCATTGGTTATTTTTCACCGTGATTCCCATTGTGTGTTCAGAGATATTTGCAAGGGAGAATAGCTTCTTGGTGCATCATTGCTTTTTAGGTATGCTTCAGTGGGATTGAGACAGAATTTCTTGACTTATTCTACAGCAGTGTGTTTATGGCATAAGTAGTGAAGAAATGCCCGTGAGACACTATTATACTTACCTTCCAGATGATGGATTGGTTATTCCACCCACAAGGCCCATTGAAGGGAGATCAGAAGATAATTGACTGTCAAGCTTTTGAGCAATGTTAAGGTCAATTGCTGCAGAGGTCAGTTTATTTGAACAATGGGCCCGTTTACAAAGGGTTACAGAATGCTAATAATAATTTTTGCTTTAATGGAAGTTCTCAACATTGTCAAAGGAGAATTAACTTTTAAATGTTAAGCTTAAATATCTCTTTAAAATCAGAAGGCTCTTGGACAAAAAGCCCAGCTTCATTTTTTTTTATTGCAATGAATGTGAAAGATTTGAAAAAAATATTCTCTGGAAAATGCCAAAAGTCAATGCTTTGATTGCATGCCAAAAATAATTGATTTTTACCTCCAGTCAGTCAGCTGAATTGCTAGTATGTGCATGTGTATTACGGGCATATATGTATGCCTATGTTTTTTTCACATTTCTCAAGGCTTGAGAAAATAACTTGGTTGGAGTAAATACAAACATGACTGAGGGAAATAGCATGACTGCATTAAGACTGAGGGGAAAAAAGATATCTTACATTGCTAGTAAACAGAAGAGAACTTAAACTTCTGACACTTCTGTCCTGAATAGCCTTCAAATCTCAGGCTCAGAAAACTTCTGGTCAGGCTCTGGAACAGACTGGAATAGGTGTGCTCAGAATAAAACTGTATTTTTTTTTTCCATGGGGCTCATTGTAGCTTAAAAAAAAAAAAAAAAAAAAGAAGAGATAATTCCTTAACTGACCTTTTAATTTTTTGCCCACTTCATCTACGTGTAATCAATGGGAAAGCTGTAAGACCATGGAGAACCAAACTGTTGGCTATTGTATATATTAGATCATGTACATACTACCTTTTTGTTCTCAAATCAAACAGTATCAATGAGATTTCTGGTAAAAATCAGCAAGATCCATTTGTTGCATTCACAGAGAGTGTTCTTTCTACCGCTTCAAGTCCCCAGAAAAAGTTCACAGTCCCACTTCCAGCAAAATGTTGGAAAGCACTGATTGACGCATCTCCACTTGCTGAGCCTCCCTACTTCTCTTGCTAGTGGGAGCCTTTGAAAGGGGGAGGGAATCCCTCTGCCATACACATGCACAGAAATTAGTCTTTGTTTTTAATATCTCTTCAATTTTTTTTGTGTATGTAGAATGACACAGTGAAGCAGCATTGGTGGGAGTTCCCACGTCTCTCAGCCCTCCTGTTCTGCGAGAGCTCTTTCTTCTTTGTCAGTTATTAGTACATTTTGTCAGAGGGCTCAGTTGACCTACCATGGTTTTCAGGGAGAACTGCCACCAGGACACTCCTTGGCTGCATGCAAGTACCGTTAGTTCAATTCTAAGGATGCCAATTTATTTTTCTCCGGTGGCAATAGCCTTGGGTAGTCTTTTGGGGCACTGGGGAGCGTTGAGCCTGTGTGCTAGCATATCTGTTGTAGCCAAAACTGGATCTATATGAAAGGAAGATAGATGCTGAAGGAGCCTGAGGAAAATTGGCAGGCTTGTTAGAAAAAAACTCAACAGGTCTCGTTCCTATGGTGAACTGGGTTGGAAGTCCAACAGAGGTTTCAACAGCTTTCAGAGGAGTGGCTGCGGGACTGTGTCTAGTGATAGGAAGTACAAGGTTCCTTCAAGCAGCTCTGTGTGATATTTTGCAGGCAGATGAGAGCTCATGTGCTGGTGTTCTTAACCTGCTGGTGGTTACACGACCACAGGAAAGCTATACCCATGCAGAGCCGGTGTGCCCTACTGAAAGGGGGAACATATTCACCTGGTTTGGCACTGGTAGCTAAGGCTCTGCGTCATAACTTTCTCACCTGCCTGCAAAACACCAGAAGACCAGATCCTTGAATGGATCTTGCCAGTTTAAGACAGATAGGAAGACCTCTCAGGCTCCTAGCCATTCTCCACTGCCTAAGTGGTTCAAAAAGGTGGTGAAATGCGTGAAAATCCCTTTCTTCTAATTGATCACTACACTGTGGGTAATTAGGAGGCTGAATTAGTTCCCTAATATTCCTGAGCAAAGAGTCCAGAGGAGGGCCACAAAGTTGATCAGAGGGCTGGAGCACCTGTCCTATGAGGACAGGCTGAGAGTTGGGATTGTTCAGCCTGGAGAAGAGGAGACGCCGGGGAGATCTAATTGCGGCCTTCCAGTACCTGAAGGGGGCCTACAGGATATATGGAAAGCAACTGTTTATCAAGGACTGTAGTGACAGGACAAGGGGTAATGGGTTTAAACTGAACGAGGGTAGATTTAGATTAGATGTTAGAAAGAAATTCTTCACTGTTAGAGTGCTGAGGCACTGGAACAGGTTGCCCAGAGAAGCTGTGGAGGCCCCATCCCTGGAAGTGTTCAAGACCAGGTTGGATGGGGCTTTGGGCAGCCTGGTCTACTGGAAGGTGTCCCTGCCCATGGCAGGGGGGTGGAACTAGGTGATCTTTGAGGTCCTTTCCAACCCAAACCATTCTATGATTCTATGATTCTATGAAAATCCATATACCTTTGATTTTTCAGTAGTCTTTTTTCCTTTCCTGTCCTACACTCTTCAGGTGGAGCATTCTGGAGCAGTGTTTCAGTTTTATTGCTTTTCCTTCTTTATGATATTTGTGCAAGCTAAACCAAGTTTAGGAAGGTAAACAGTGCCTCCATGTAATTGGTTTGCTTTCTGGTTCTCATGTGCTAGCATACCCCTGAAATGTTTGTGTTGCATGTTCCTTAGAGGAAGGATTACTGCTTGGCTCCCAGTCCAAACAAGTGGGATCCTAAGAAACCTGGAGATTTCCAGAAGAGTTTAGCTGCATAAATGTAATTGCAAGACTGCTGTATAATTGGTTCTGGAAATCCCATGAGGAGATGGCTGTGACGCTTTCTACATGAGTGCCACTCAAATAATGGCACAGAGGAGAGGAATGTGCCAATAGATGTCAAGCATATGAAGACTAATTCCATGTTAGCCATGTGCTGAAGCAAAAATACTGTACTATGCAAGCTACTGGGCTGCTCCGAATGAATCTCTGTGGGATGTACAAAGCTAACTCTGTTTAGATTCCTCTGAAAATCCAAACCTCAGCTGGAAGAAAAAGCATGGCTCATGTATGACTTCAGATCTATGCAAGTTTCCTGGCTAATCTGGAACCAGGGTGCATTGAAGTCCATGCAATGTCTGTGTTTTCATGTGCAGTGAGAGGTGGTCTAGAGAAGGGGGAGGACAAAACAGCAAGAAAATGCCGCAATGCAAATAAATAATGCTGTGAGTTTAGTTAGAAGCAATATCAGCAACTTGTATATTGCTATATATGCTCCAGTTCATCCATCTCTACTTAATAGCATTTTGGCTTGTGTCGGTTAAAGGAGTTATAAAATACCTCTTATCTGATGATAGTAAATGCCTGATTGTTCTCTGTATGCTCAGATGTTTTCAAATTTCAAATTTTTGGCTATATGCATATTAAGTAGCGTAAGAAAAATGTAAAGTTTTAGTATATCCTCTTTAGTTTTTGCAAGCTTAAATGATGCCACAAAATACATAACAAAAGAGAAACAAGGCTTAGATGGTTATGTGATTTGTAGAAGGTCACCACAGGCAGAAACAGAAGTGAAAGACAGAACTTGGAATACGATAAATCCAGGAGTCTTGTTCCAAAGTCCTTAATAAGGTTTGTCTAGGAAGGGATGAGTTTACCTTGCTTATGTTCTAGGTATCTAGGTACACATTGGAAGATACAGTAAGTTTCTATTACATTTGGGCTTTTTTTTTTTTTTTGGGGGGGGGAGGATGGGACACTGGTTGTTTGTTGTTTTTTTAATAGGGTTGTTTATAGTTGTTTTATTATGTCTCTCAGCTTGGTAAACTTTTTATTCACACCCTTAGGAGTAATGGATATCTTGTGTACAGAGATGAGCAAATGATTGTAGCAGTGGCTTCTTAGTTGTAAGGCAGTAAAACATGATGATACTCATTTGCAGTGTTGTATATAAGTCTGTTCATCACATTGCCCAACGCTAATGCATTTATATGACTACAAATTCCATTACTTTATGCAGCTGAAAGGACGGAGGACTTTGCCAGATAAGGGAGAAATCCCAGAGCACTCTTATTAAGAACCTGATGTCAGTCCAGAAAGGGATGGTATATCTTGTTTTAAACATTCAACAAACCAAAGCTGAACAAAGGGAAAAATAACAAACTCAAGGTGGCTTAAATTCTGCTTCCGGGCATAGGCAGATTGCCATAGAAAGGTAGAGGAATAATTGTCTGCTAAGCAGACCTCATTTCTGAAATAGGCATAGCTTCGAAAAATAATGATACGAAACTCACACTATTCTTCTAGTCGCTGAAGAATAAGAAGTCTTATATGTTCTAGAGATAGTTTTATTGGAGATTAGCTTTCAAAATATTCCCGTAAATTAGTTTTTAGCACAGTCAGCTGGGAAGTTTCTACAGTAGCATTCATGTTAAAACATTACTAAAATCAGAGGGCATAGATTTACCAGTCTCACAGTGTTCTAGTGCCAGCTACCTAGCTGTGTTCAGAGAAAAGGCTTTCCTAGAAGCCTTCTGCTCCAGAGGCTGGTCAGATCCTAGCCATGACTGACCATGACTCCTACCGATAGTGGATGTGGAGGAGGCAGCTCTTCCGCCTACCTGGAAGATCTCCGGTAGAGTAATACTGAGTCTAAAGGCAGCTGGATCTGAGCAGGATCAGTGAGTGAGCAACGAGGAGTCAGGAGGACTGGAGCAGAGGTAAGGAGCTCTGGAAAGGCAGATTTAGGGGTCGTTGAGTGGACAGCTTGCTGTAAGCAAAAGCTGATGCGTCCCAACATGTTTGCAAGTGTGAAGCTCTCAGTATGCCAGCTAAAGGTCTGAGTTTTCCAGCTTGACTTTTTCCAAGCTCTGCTGAGCACAAGGTGGGACTGGAGACTATGCGTGCAGGTATAGTAATTTTGCAAGTCCTCCAGATGACTCATGAGCCAGGGACAGGGTAGCCTGGGGGGAAAAGGAGAAAGAAGGGAACAAATTATAAGGGTAGTTTGGAATCGAGAGGGGATCATATAAGCAAAAATGGGAATCCTGAACTTTTTTCCCATTTCTCAACTAGAACACAGTCACAACCTGGGGGGGCCAGAGTTGTCAAAGCCCCTCTGAACACGCCTCTAGGTGCCCACTGCATCACTAGGTAGTTTGTGACACCCAGTGACACTTTGGCACCTCTGCCTTGCTGCAGATGCCATACGGTCACTTTTGAAAAATCCTTTCTTTGTGAATGAAGATAAAGACTGGGAGAGTGTTTTAAATTTGTATATTTATTTTCCTGGGTGGTAAAGAAAAGCCTTGAAAGAGACTCGAGGGTGAAGTAGAATAATCAAGCAACTCATTGATCTAAAGTTAATCTGCTGCAACTGCCTCAGCAAATGCTAAAAATGGTCTCCTTTCCTCCTTTCTATAACCGAGGAAACGGCTTCTGCCAATATCCCTCTAACACCAGCAGCCCTTGGCGCTTTTGTCAAACACGCTCTGTGTTTGAACAGATCAAATGAAACTCATTTGTTGTTATTGTTTAAGATTAAGCTGTACTTATAGAATTACTGTGGCATTATTAGGCCAGTTTCCTAGAACACAAATAGAATGAAAAACAAAAATTAAAAAAAAGGAGGAAATTCTGTTTATTTTTTATTTTAAAGCTCAGTGCTGAGGTTTGAGTCTGCTATTCTCAGTAGTGAATTATACACTATTGTATTCTGCAAAGAAGCACCAAGAAGCTGTCTTAAAAACATTATAATCATTATACAAAGGTTCTATGTAATATATACAGCATTCAAAATGTTTCCCAAATGCTTGGAAGGTGTGTTTCTGGTGCAAAATAAGAGCAAATCATGCCTTTTAGCTTTGGGCTCTGATATGGAGTCTGTACAAACATGAGCAGGCCACTTAAACTGACTATCTGCTGCTCCATCTGCAAAATGAAGCTATTGAGTGCCTCAGACTACCCAGGGAAGCCAGAAAAGGTATCTTTAGGCAAAATATTTTGATGCTGACCTGCTGGGATTCATGCAAGCTGACTTTTGCTTTTGTGTTTTTTCACTGATGAAAAGCATTCCAAATAGGTTTTCTACCAAGCCATCAGAAGTCATAATTTTCTTAAACAAAAACTCATCAGTCCTCTAAGTCATCTTGAAAATGCGCTATGGCCCACAACAATTATTTTCATAGAATCTTGGAGCAATTCCGGTTGGAAGGGGAACATGGGAGGTCTCTAGTCCAGCCTCCTGCTCAAAGCAGGGCCAATAACAAATTCAGACCTGCACATCCTTTCTTGGCCCCTGTCCCACCGCTGTGTCATGCTTACAGAGATTTCCCCCTACACACACACGCACCTTATGTCCGTCAGAACTTTGCCAGCTCTGTTTTATGCCCATGTCTGTTGTTCTCCCACCACGCATCTCTGCAACAACCTCGGCTCCACCTCTCAGTCACTTTCCCCAAGGTACTGGGGGCTGCTCTCAGGTCCCCCCAAGCCATCCCTTCCCTGGGCTGAAGAATCCCCAATCCCACAGCTTCTCCTTGCAGGGCAAGTGCTCCTGCCCCAGCCACCTTGGTAGCCTGAACTCCCTTCAGTTAAGTGATTTTTTTTTAATTTTTTTTAATTTTTTTGATACTGGGTGTCCCAAACTGGATCCAGTAGTCTAACAGTTGCTGAGTAAAGGGGACCAATCACTTCCCTCAATCTACTGTCCATGATCATCTCGCTACAGCCCTGCTGGCCCGTGCCCAGGCTCCTGTGCCCCCGGGCCCTTTCGGCAGAGCTGCTCCCCAGCCAGGGCCAGGCTGCAGGGGGTTCTTCCTCCCCAGGTGCGGGGCTTTGCATTTCTTCCTGTTGGATTTCACGAGATTCCCGCTGGCCCATTTCCCCGGCCTGGCCTTGTCCCTCTGGATGGCAGCCCTGCCCTCTGGCGTACCAGCTGCATCCCTTGGTTCATTGTCATCCACATACTTGATTTTAAAAGAAAACTTAGTCTAAATTGAAAAATAAATCTAAGCACCGGTGGCCTCTCTTTCTCCTCAACGTAATTCCACTATTTTTGCTGAATTTAGCAAAAAGTTTCTTTAGAAATGTTTAACAAAGAGAGTTTAAGGAAATTCACTGGTCCGAAAGCCTTTCCTGTCTTTGTTTTCATCAGTGAGTAAACTTACCCCTCTAGCTCCTTTAGATCATGGGTACCTGTGGATCACGACTTTCTTCAGTTAAAACCAGAAAAGCAAACAAATATTACATTCCTCCCTACCACCACCATTTCAGGATGAAGTTAAGTTCCAAAGAATATTTGTTCTCAAAAAAATGAGCGAAGCCTGGAAAAATCAATATATTGACAGAGGAAACTTTGTTTCTCTGATTCTGCGGGAGGATGCAGGCATTAGGTTGTATCCCACTTGGTTTTAGGTTTTTTTACTAGCTCTGTATTGCCTGGAGGTCAGCCACTAGTAAGATACTTGGTAGAGATAATGCTTAAACCACACAGAGGTGTTTGTTTGTTTTTTTTTTATTTCTTCACTAAAGTATATCTCTGATGTTTAGCCAGCACATGGAAGCTTTATACATTAGCAAAAACTTTGGCTTTTGACCCCACAGTAGTGATGGATTGTGCTGAATTTTGCTTCCACTTAAAACCATCCTTGCAGTTTTGCTCTTACTGCAAGACTGGAGCATGCTAAAATCAGGAATGCCACAGCATCCTGATGAAATCCCCAAATAAATGTAATTCACTACCAATCTTAAAATGCTATTCTACTCTAGAGAATGACTATTCAAAAAAGGTCCTTATTTAATCAATAGAGTAACTCCCCATGTACGTTCAGACACATCTAAAATCTGTTAGTGACAACATGATGGGCTTTATTGCTTTTTACTTCTATTAGCATTGCAGAACCAATTCAGCTTTGGGCAAGCTGGAATCTCCACCTTCCTATATTATATCCACCAAAAATAATAGCTGGCACAGCACAGCGGCTCTCGGGCACCTGAGTGCTATCGATAACGGTGCTGTTAAGCCAGGTTCTGGTGAGTAACCTAGCCTGACCATTGAAAGCACTGGGAGTGCACAGGTTTTTACTGAGACCATTATTTCAGATTTACAGGGGGTTTTGCTCCTATGTACACTGTACAGAGACAGAAGAAACCCACCTTAATGCTGACCCTAGGTTGTATTTGCACGTTAGGCAATTACTGCATTTTTCATTGTCCAGCTGAGTACTGTTGCTGCATTAATATAAAGTCCCATTATAATATTTTTACACGGCTGATATCTGTGCAGTAGAGTTATGTTAAAAATTGGGACGTGTCATTCAATTCGGTTAAGGAGGTGATCATTTGGATACTGACCTCCAACAACTGCAAAATTGGATGGGAAAAGAGAAGAGAACCCGGGCACCTGCAGCATTCTCATCTGTTTCTGTGGCTAGAAAAGATACAGGCTGAATCTATTACTGGAAAAAGCAGCATTACCTAGAAGAGAGAGAAACTCAATAAGGGAGGAAAAAAAAAGGAAAAAAAGCCAAACAGATTATCTTAAAAAGTTTAGATGAAATTCAGTGCAATCTTGCTTATTTCATCCCATATCAATTCTGATTGTCTGATGTCAAGGTTTCACAAAAATAGACTTAAAAGTAGCAGTTTGGATTTTGATTACGGTGCTGTGATTGACCTGTCACTGGTGATAGGTCTGTGAAAAATCCTTTTTAGACTACAATAGAAGTGGCATCATACTCCGCAGTTACTGGATGTGAGATGATACAGATCCCTCCAAGCCAGGGTTCCAGACTGGATTTTGATTCTGCAAACCTCAAAATTCAGCAGAGTTTGACTGAAGAGGTTTGACTTAGTCTCACTGTTAGTGGACGCGCTGTAAGAAGCTTCCAGCTCCAGGTGGTCGTGGTGGAAATGGTGGGTCAGGTGCTGCTGCCGATGCAGAGGCCAGTGCCCTGAGGAGCAGGGCACGCTGCGTTGCAGAACAAGCTACAGAGAGGAAGGAGGGAAAGTTCTTGACGTTCCCACCCGTGGCCCAGGATTCAATGGTCAGAAGGCAGAAGAACTACTGGGAGATTAAAACTGAGAACAGGGGAAGTGAATTTGCAGCTCAGGCAGTCTGTACAGGGAGATAATGATGTTAATTCCTGTGAGTAGTGAGCTGGATTCTGATCAACCTTGTGTAAGCAGGTGTACTCCAGAGATAGCGAGGAGCAGAAAAACAGGTTAATTACTGGTTTTAGCAATGCAGTGAGGGCAGACTGGACAAGTTAGCACTGTTTCCCTGATAAATGTTAGATTGTGGGTGCTCAGGGAGCACAAGCATCTGAGATGGCAACTACTACTCAAAAACTCTGTGTGAGCTGGACAGAGGCAGGTTTCATCCACAGAGGAACATACTCAGTCCCTCACTGTGAGAATCAGTCTGCTCCTATACCCTGCCATCCCGTCTGTGTCCTTTAGGTGCTCCAGACCAAGCTTTGACCTGGGGACAGGCACCTGGCTGCTAAGTGCCGGGGAGACCTCCCCTCAGAGCCAGTGCTGCCTCTGGTACCAGCTCCCGGAGCCAAGAAAGTAGTTCCCTCTCGATGGCGTGAGAAATCCTAGGCCTCCTGCACTCAGTCACGGTGCAGGAGCAGGGATATAAAAAAAGAGGGCAGGGAGAGACCCTGTCCCTAGTTCTTCTCTTGAGTAGAGGAAGGGAGGGAAAGAAATAAAGCAAAACCAAAGCAGATATACCCAATTCCTGAAGACTGCTCCTAGCAGTCCAGAAGAATGACTATCGGACATCCAGAAGCAGGAGGCCATAATGGCTTAGGGACACCTGAGGCAGAGGCAGATAGAGGAGGTTCTGAGAAGAACCTGGAGGGAGAGAGAGGATGTATTAAAATACAGTATTAAAATACCTTACTGGGGCCCTTGTTATCATCCAGATGTGAGAATACAGGACCCTGAGTTGCCTTGACGGTCAGGTAGTGAAGTTAGTGATCTGGCAGTAAAAATCCCCTTACCGTCGTCTGTTCTTTTGCATCATCTAGTCACCTCTGTATAATTCAAAAACTTTATCAAATTATTCATACCCTCTCTTTGTAAGTTGCAATGTGTCCGTAGGATGGTGGTCTCCTTCTCTTTGACCAGCTCTAGTTGGCTTTACAGATCTAAGTCACTCTGCTGAGTCTCTCCTGAGATAAAGTTATCAAGGGAGAAAAGCATGCTCCCTGTTTTTCTTCTTGCCTGGATTTCTTTTAGTAAATGGGATGGAAAGAAGGCTGCTCACCTTCACAAAGTACTTTTTCCTTAGGTAGGAGTACAGATACGTGACTCTAAGATCTACGACATATCATCTGAGTGGATTGAAGCTGGAGTGACTTTCGTCCTGTGCAAAGCGGGACAGTTTCCGTTCGTGTCTAGAGCCCGTACAGTCATCTCCACAGCACGCGGACTAGAGGGGGCAAGATGCTCTAAGACAGCACTGTGGTGTGCAGCAAGTCTTTTAATGCAAAATAACTCTCGACAGCGGTTTTGAATAACAAGTTACTTAATATAAATACTTATTCTTTGTGTAATTTTATAGTTTCCCAGAATGTCTCCAACTGTAGTCCTGGGTAATGAATGCATTCATTAATGAATTCTGGAGGGCTGACTGCTAAGGTGATACTATCTGCCGTTTATTTCTACTTGCTAAGCCGTACGAAAAGAACCTTGGAAATACCCCAAATCCTCACCTGATAGTTTCTGCGATTGCTAGTACTGTCATTGACAGAGGGGTATTAGGCAGGCCTTGGAAGAAGTTTGTCAAACTGATGGTTTCAAAAGACTTCTCCCATCTTGAAACCAGAAATTATGGAAAGGCTGAATGCTCTTGCCTCCCTGATGGGACACAAACCTACAGAGTGGCTCTCTGCAACTCCGCACGTGCCAGTTCAGCTCACTGCCTTCCGTGATGGATCAGCTGCTTGCACTGTAAGACAGTTACAGGTGCGGCTAGGACTAGAGATGTGGGCAGCCTGTAAATAGAAAGGCCAATTTTTTATTTTTTTTTATTTTTTTAAAGGAAAATGCATGTTTTTCATTCTGAAACTGCCTGCTGGTGTTATCAAGGAAGGGTATGGATATAAGGAGCAGTGGTGTCATTCTGGTGGGGATTCAGTCTGTTGTTGTAATTCCCAGAGTGCGTTGTGCTGTCTCTGACATGCAGCTCCCTCTCTGTCAATAAAAATAAATATCCATCTGAAGTTTGTAGCCAATAGAGAAGTTCTTTCATTTGAATTTTTATGAGTTTGCCGTAGCTGTGCTCATTCTGGTTTGCTCTTTGCTATATTTTCTAAAAAACCTCATTGACTCTCCACGAGTGTTTTTCAGACTGGCCAAGCTGAGTGGCTTCTCCAGTTCAAGATCCCTGTCAGAGAACACTCAGAGAATCTGAGAAGCTGAGCTCTGGCAGCTGCATAGCAAAGTCATATTTTATCAGATGCATAAGAATTAGAATTACTTAGGTTGTTTTCTAATGGCAGATTTTCCATCAGGAAATACCATTTTGAAAACTAGACTTCCTATGGGAATATATCAATTTACACAAAATGCTGGGGTCTTTTTCAGTCTGGGAGACAATAAAAATGAAATGTTTTGACCTTACCATGATGAAGCATTTGGATCATTTCCTTCATTTGCAACTATACTATAGTATACTTTACTGTAAAATTGACATGAAACACTTAAATTTTAATTTCTATACACAAAAGCATTTGCTCTCAAGCTGTTTTCCTAGATAAGATTTTATTTCCAGGAAACTTCAGATTTATTCCTGTTCATTCCAACATGTGGAATGGAAAAAAGAGAAATCAATGGAGTTTTCAAAGCAGAAATTCAGATTGCTGCTCGGATCCAGCACCTATTCAGTACCACAGGCATTTGAAAGACCAACTGGTGCATAGCTGGAGTACCACACAAAGCAAACAAACAGAAAACCCCAAGGGCTGAAATCTGTTCCCAGTAAATATTTGAGTAATTTCAAAGTATTCATCAACTGCGGTCTGTCCATGAACAATTTGCAAACAGCCAATAAGTGCCAAATTTCACAAACAAACTGTTCATTGTAAATAGTTTGCCTCTTCACTGTGACTGAGATGTGTGTCATTAAGAAGCCAACTGTTCCTCTTAAACAAGCTTTTTACCCTCACCATAGTAAAAACTGTATGTGAGGAGCAGGACAGTAGTTTAAGGGAAATAATATTGTGAAAACCATGCTTAGACATTTCTTCATTAAAATATTTACCGCTTTTTATCCAAGGATTCCCAAGCCCAGTGATCGTCATTACTTCCATTTTAGTAGCGGAGAAAACAGGGCAAATGGAGAAACTACACAATTTATCTTAGATCCCATTGCAGGTAAGAAGAGCTGGAATGGAACTGGCTCTCTCGAGTTCTAGTTCACAAAACAGTAACTGGGATGATAAGTTGCCTTTTATTTATAATGAATATTAGCATGGCACTCATCACAGAAGGTTCTGTGTAACTCAAAAAAATGCAGCTAGCCAGTTTCCCTAGCGCACTCGCAGTAGAGATCTGTATACTCTTCCTTTTCTATGTGCGGAAAATGAGGCATAGACTGCAAATTGTTTTACAGCATTTGTGGCTGGCAGTGGAAAAGTAGCGTAAGGCTAGCAGCGCTGTCTCAGCCTTTTCTAGCCTCCTCTCTTTTAATTTGTCCCTCTTATCATCATCTCTAAATTCACCTTTAGAGCAACTGCCGAAAGTACTTTGCGTTCAGGACATACACGCAGATAAAACATTCCACACTCAGAGACTAAAGGTAAAACTTAAAAAAAAAAACAAACAAAACACCAAAAAACCAAAAAAAGCCCCCAACACTGAAGGCGGCTGGTGATGATTCCTCCTTGATTATTGCTTAAGGGCTGCTATTTGCAAGCACCTTAACCCTGGAGGACTTTCTTGGGGAAAAGCCCTGGGAGGAAGTCTTCTTGAAGAGGTGTCATCTGTCATGACAAGTTGCCTGTCCTGATGAGTCTGGTGCTGAGACCGCATTATGATGACTGATGAGGCCGTCTGGAGCAGTTAACTCAGCCATTTGTAATCATTTCTCTTACAGGCTTTTCGGTAATCACTTTGGGAAATTCTTTTTGATCAGTGCAGGTTCTGGGGGCAAGAGAAGTGAAGTTATTTCTCTTTTGCAGGAAAGGATTTAGATAGACATAAACTTGGGGGAAAATGAAAAGCAAAAATGGGTATAAAATATCTTACTGTCCTTCTAGATACTCCTGCAAGGCTATTTTGTTTTATTTTTGCGCAGATTAAAACTCCGTCCACACGCTGGCTCTGTTCCAGATGCGCAGAATTTCACTTTTGCAAGATAGAGTGAAGTCATTTGGCAGAGACAGGGCTGGACTACCAGAAGTGGGGACCTCTGGGGAGAAGGAAACAACAAAGGTTGTTTTCTTTTCTAAACTTTGCTACCATTTTGCAATGTGAATTTGAGCGGGCCATTTAATCCCATGGTTTCTTAGTACCCTTCCACGTAAGAGGTACATAATTCTGCAACAAATCCGTCATGTCCAATTTTTTCCATGTGGTTCATGTCTTCTACTTGTTGTTTTACAGCTCCTTATGTTTCAGCTCCTTATGGGCCAGCTCTTCAGCCCAGTCCTTCTCACCAATTCTGCCACATCTGAGGAAGGCTGTGGCAGCGTGTAGGAGTATGTCACAGAGAAAACAGAAAGCACCATCTTTTGTATGACGTAACTGAACTGCTCTGGTGCCATTCAGCAGAGGATAGTGGTGGCTGGGGGCATCAGCTGCTATGTAACATCACTCACCTCTCTTACGAGAATGCTGAGGATTACTTAACACTTAAGATCTTTGGAAAGCAGCTATACAGAGCAAAATTGTGCCACAGTGGTAAAAAAAAAAAAGTTTAAAAAAAAATAAAAAAAATAAAAATCAGAGTCTCTCCAGAGATACTGCTTCTCCTTTTAATTTTGCACCTGAAAAACAGAATGGCGAGTAATTTCCCTTTTACAGTCTACTCCTAGTCGACTCGGAGGTGTCTGTTTGGGTGAAGACAGGAGTTTCTTGTGCCTCACTCAGGTGCTTTATGGCCTTCATTTTGGCAGCACTTCCAGAACTTCTGAGAAGTACCTTCCCATCTAAATACCCCACAGTTGTAGTCAGAGCTGCTGTCCTTTACCTTAAGCAAAATTAAATGTTGCAGTGAAAATAGACAATATAAGCACATTGGCATCTTTCCCAGTAAAGGGAATATGAAGTAGTTTTTATTGTTACTGCCAAGACAGCTGTGTTTTAGATTGAAATAGTCATCGCACCCTTTTGCTATTTCTAGAAATAATGCAGCTTGCCTACAAATAACAAATGTCTAGTATTTTCTCTGGTACCAAAACACCCTGCACATTTGTTGCTATTCTGCGACGCTGTATCTTAACAGAAATGCCAAATGCAGCAAATAAATGGGTTTAGCCGTACAAATGGCAGGAACTTCGTAACTGTCACTGCTTCACAGTTTGCGTCCGCTATACATATGTAGGGCTTCGTATAATCCCTCAGAGTGTTCGCTTTATGTTTTGATACAGCAGGCGTATTTTAAAAGTTTCTTCTTCTAAAATGCCATCTTTGGATTGCAAGGTTTCAGAATTATTCCGTGTATTGAGGCCGGACAAAGCCTCTGGAGCTGCAGTGACCTTTCTAAAGGTGTTCCCTCTGCCTGCACGGCACAGTCGAGGCACAGTTTCTACGGGAGACATCACTTCAGGATTTCTGCCTCTTTTGTACAGGAAATGTCCACTTTTTACCTGAAGTTCTTGTGTTTTATTTCCTTTGTTTGTGGCCTGTTTTAAATGTGAAGGTGTAGGGGTGTCTGATTTAAAAAAAACAGCCCCTGGATTTGTATCTCTATGTGTGAGACCATTATTGAGCCTTCTGCCAACATTATCTTTCACGTGCGCTTGTACAATAAGCATAGAATTTCCCTCCTTCCACAGAAGCAAGAATAGTAATAAGAGTAGCAATGAGAAAAAATAAGGCTGACTTATGCCACTGCTGTTGCTTTCTTCCAAATAACCAGTATTTACTGGCCGCCATTTGCAGCTGGCATTGTTGAATGGTTCCAGGCAGTGAAACAAGGCCGGCTTGCGCCTGAGGTGGGCTTATGCCAGGTGGTAGATGAGTGACTGCTCAGGACGTTGCTCCATGCTCTTTGAGGAAGAAGGACACATCCAAAAAGCTTTTTTTTCATGAAGAAAGGGGTATATGTAGCAGTAGTATGAGATACAGGGCATGAGAGTTCCTGGGGAAACCTGGATAAATCACCTGGAGTGAAGTAAAGACACTTCCAAAATTAACTCAGGCTGAACTGGGACCTTGAAATTGTCTCTTGTGTCTGTATTAGGAACCATAGGAAAAAAGTTTGTCCTTCCTTCTGATATGCAGTAGGTGTGTGAAAATGAACTTTGTTTCTTCGCCAGCTCCCATCCAAGCTCAGTGCTGCAGTGCAGTGGAAGCCAAGGTTTTAAATGCTCAGGTCATGCGTGACTGTAGATGGATTTGAATTGGAAGGTCGGCGTTTAGTTGCTATATATGAAAGAAAAAAATGTTCCCTAAACATTGTTATGAGTGTCTCCAGAGCCAGAGGTACTGACAGGGCATGGAAGTGTGGGAGGAGAAGTGAGTTACCACCATTTTAACCCTGATGAAAGAAGCAGTCTTTAAAACGTGATGCAGGCTGCCTGCTCCGAGGGTGAAAATTTTCCTGCTGACCACAAAGATTCAGATCTGCACCAAAACCTTCAAATACTCATTTCCTCTCGACATTTAAATGTTCAAGGAATTTTTGCATGGGTCTTTGTCTGCTGACACTTAAGAAATACGGAGACAAAAATAAGTGAGCGTTGAATGCCACACCTTGGAAACAAGAGACACAGATCAAAAGGCAGATGTTGAGAAAAATATGAGCTTCTATTCAAATTTGCAGGGACTGTGGGCCACTGAGCGTGTAAATATCTGCAGCTCTGTTGAAGTGATAACTGCTTAGTGATGTAAGTTTGTATATGCATTCCGGTTTAGTACACCGTCAATGCAGTACAAGAGAGAGGTTTGGGTGTAGAAAGAGAAGGAGTTTGTTTCTGGGTTTCTTTCTTTCTTTTTCCTTAATCCCACTGCTTAAAATGATACAGGAAGTGTGCAAATCTGATGAGAGACTCCAGCTGGGTGTATGGGTTAAATATGGAAGTAGCTATGCAGAAGTCCAAGGTAGAGGCGCTATATGTGTCAGTTGGTGTGATGAATTATTAAAAAGCTGTAAGAACAACTTTTTTTTTTTTTTCCTTGAAAGCCTGGTCACTATGCTTCTAGATGTTATGTTAACTGGGTACAGACTCAGGGAAAGGGTACATGCAGAGGGGTAATCTGAGCCATGCAAATAGATGGACACTGAGAATACGTGGGCTGGCTGTGACAGATGAGAATCATACTGCCATAGCATATATACTGATATACCAGTATATAGCATATATACATATATAGCATATTTACTGGTATATATCAGTATCATACCAGTATAGTATGGTGTGTGTGTGTGTATATATCTATAGTATAGATAGTGGTATAGCAATCATGCTGGTAAGCAACGGCTCTGAAGTCCTTTGGACAAGGAACACTGTAACGGAGAGTCCTTCCAGTGGCCAGTCCAGCAGGCGCTGGAGGGGCTCCCAATGACTGCTAATGGAGGAACTCCCAATGACTGCTAATGGAGGAACTCTCTGACACTGACACACGCGTACCAAACATTAATGCTGCCTTTCAGTTGCTTTGTTGGAGGTTTTTCTAAGCTACAGTAGAGAAATACCCCAGACAACAGTGGAAGGATCACTTTATTATTACACGTACAGAAAAAAATCAGAACATCTGCAACCTGAAGTACTTTAGTGTGCCTTAGTAGAAAGGTTACCACTTCCGCAGACTTTATCTTGCCTGTCCTGCTGTCTGCAGGGTCTGGAGGTCTGTCCGTGCTGCAGGAAACAGCTGGACATAATGGTTTCTGGTTTTCACTGCATACCTGGTCAGTAATTCAGATGCATTGGTTATCAGTCCAAAGAGAAGGACAAGCATTGCCGTGTGTCAAAATACTGCAGCCCCACAAAGCTACCACCCCAACACTCTTTTTATAGTTGCGATCCTAAAACGTCTAAGAGCTGATACAAGGCACGAGCATCCAAAATTGTGAAGGTGTGCTTGTACGTGGAGCTTTGCTGCTAAAGGGCTTTTCCCCTTCGTTCAGCAGAGCTGGAGGCTAGCCAGGCAGGAGAAGTGCGTCCATTGACACAGTCCTGCCGGTAGCCTCAGCTTTTGAGGGGACACACCAGAGTTGAGAGCAGTTCAATTACTAACGCTCAGTCCTTTGTCTTCTCTGTGTTGCCCACAGAGACGCTTAATTGTGCTGTAAAAGATTATTACGGCAAAGATCAATCTACTGTTGGATTTTTTTAAAGGTTTCTTGTAGATGAGGAACAAGTTTAAGCCATTCGTAGTCTGGTCTGTAATTAAGACCCTGAGCTCTTTATCAGCGATGCACTGCCGGTTTGTGGTGTCTTCCCGGGCAGGTCTTCAGCAGCTGCAGAGCGTCGGAGATGCAGTAATGTGCTCTAGATGGCAGTATATTTTTAAACTATATTAGTTGAGCTGGGTAGAATAGAAACTTGGTCATTTTAATTGTTTTTTTTTTTAATGGTCTTTGCATGCCACTTGCTTTCAAAGTAGAACTTAAAAAAACTTCTTAAATTTTACAATATACATGCAAATACTAAGAAGAATTCACAGAAAGCAGCAAAGAAAACAATGTTGTTTTCCCCTGCATTATTTAACAGGAAAATGTGGATTTTTTTTTTCCTGTAATGAGCAGCAACACATGATACTTTGTTAATATTTCCCTGTTGAAATGCCTTGGTGGAATTGTAATGTGTGTTCCGTGCTCCTCTTCTCCCAGAGCCAAGGTCTGTCGATCAGACCCCATGTCCCAGACTTAGCGCAGAGTCTCCTTGCATCAATAAATGTCCACGGGATGCAGTAGGTAGAGGGACAGCCTAGTTGGTAGAAGAGAATGGGGCTGTGGAGTACCTATTTGCTGATAGAATTAGTCAGTTTTGAGGCATTTGTTTTTTTTCAATCAAAAGTTGATATTCCCTGTGAAAAGGAGATGGAAAAAAATACATTGCTAACAGAAAGGGGTTAAAAGAAAATTTTCAATAAGCCTTACAAAGACAAAAAAAAAAAAAAAGGTAGCCAGGGCTAGAAGGATAACACAATTGTTGAGTTAAATACAGTTTTATTAGTGACACATTCTTCACGTAGAGGAAGCGTACGCTATTCCCAAATTTACCAACCCAGCATCTGCCAGTCTGTGTTGCTGATCACTTCTATGCCTCATGCACTATGTCTGACTGAATCCTCTATCCACAGGTCTGCTACAGCCCACTAAATGCAAATTTCTTCTCCACAGCAATCCAGAGCAGGTTCAGTGACACACATACTATCGTTTATTTGTGCACATCAGGCTTTCAATATGACATAAAATCATTGTAACATAATGCATTATTAAATATATTTTCCAACTGAAAAAGATAAACTTGACAGACTGTCAGCGAACATTTTCATACTTTAGATAAGGTTTGTAAAAAGAAACCCTGCAGTACATCCACCCGTTAGTGTAAGTAAAGTTCACCATCTATTCAGCGTAAGAAACTGCATGGAATGGACTTGCCCTTTGCCTCATTCTCCGACTTGGCTATAAACAAAATTTGAATTTTGCTTCTGAACGTCATTTAGACAATGATTTTTATGAGCATAGTTGAGTCAATGGATTATTCACAAAGCGTTTACTTGGGCTGTTGGTTTTGGTGCTGTTTGGTCACCTCGATGTAATGGTTTTTGCTCTTTCATGGATGACTGAGTATGTCTGTAGATGGGAAGAGGGGAAAAATGAAAGTTTCCAAGAGGCTGTATGAGTACTGGTAGTGTGATCGTGAGGGTCAGTCATGAATTTGCAAGCTTACAGATAATTCTCAGGCAATCTTTCTCCCCCGGTTGCATCCCTTTACCCCCAAAAAAACTGAAAAGAACTTTTGTGGAGCCAGGAGCTCAGGAATCATTTTTTCAAGGACCGCTGGGGTGTATGCTCTCAGCCAGACAGGGACAAGGCCGAACATCTTGCTAGTGACAGCCAGCCAGGGCTTCATAAACGCCAGGGATCGAAGAGCTCTTTTGCAAGGTGGAGATGTTGGGCTTCAAGGCCCCGCAGTGTTGGATCTGCCTCTTCCCAGGATGTCCTTGGCCTGCCTCTGGGTCGTAGAAGTCTGCTCAGGTTTCCACACCTAGTCAGTCAGCTGCCTGTAAGATTGTTTGTTTGTTTTAATTAAATGAATTTGCCTTGGTCCCAAGTAGATTCGGCCCTTTTTTTTTTTTAATAAGGGAAAAGATAACTGTGTAATCTCCTTTCTGTGAAAAATTGCTACATTTTACTTAGTAGAACTGGAATAACCTTTTCTGAAATGTCAGGCGTTCCCAGAGATTGGAAAATCCAGATCTTAATGGAGGCTGTTTCTAAATGCGTCATTGTAATATTTGCTAATAACTACTGTTATTACTCTGTTGATTGCTGTTATAAATCAGAGCCACAAATACTACTAATGTTGATTTCTGATTTCCATGCAAACAAATATGAATGATTTTGAGATATTTTTCCAGAAGTAGATGTAGCTGAAAGTACACGTTGATCTCAGTTATTAGCTTACACATTTGTTGCAACTCTGAAATCTAGAGGACAGGTACGTGCAGGTTTGTCACCTCAGATTTACCATGGAGAAACTGGGAATAATACAGCTCAGCAAAGTCAGAAAGCTTATCCACTGAGTAATGAAGCAATATCCAAAGGTAGTAATAAGCAATATTCATTTACATGTAGGTGCACTTTTTGGTTAAAAATGGCGTGGGTGTTTTGATAAAAATTCAATTACATTTCTGCACGGCACGGAACTTTACAAAACTACTTATCTTAATTGCTGGGGATATTTCTTCCTTCTTCCAGAAAGGGTGAAAAAGGGAGGAAATCTTGTTTATTTAAAAATTACCCAAGTGGAAAGCTTTTCTTGTTGTTCCATTTTTATGTGAACATGCAGGGTTATTCTACTAAAGAGGTATTTTTCATTAAAATAATACATAAATATTTTATTTAATAAATTTGTCACCTTGAGGCTTGAGTTCAGTACACATGAACCATTTTCTATTTTTTACCAAAACTCTTGGTGGGCTGAACGAATTTCACATCCCCTAAGGAGATTCCTTTGCACAAGTTTAAAAACAGAAATGTCAAATGTTCTCTTCAGGTGCACGTTCCTAGCTGTGATGGAGTACGTTGGGTCAGGATTTGGCCCTGGATATTCCTTTAGGCAGGAATGTCAAAGAAACCTCTGTTGTACCTTGCCATACTTCTGGCTACTAAAAATGGAGCTGTCAGCTTCCAGTTGCTAATCCATTAATTTTTTTTAAAGGTTAGGGTTGCTGTTGACAAGTGACAGAGCACCCTGGTACAAACAACTGGAAGGGGAGGTTAGCATACTTAAAAAGAAGGGGACAAAATTTTCTTAGTCCTTTTTGGCTTCAGTGTGACTTGTTTTGGAGAGGGGAAAAAAACCTTTATTTTGTAAAACGGCTACAGTGTGGTCGACATTTGCATTACCCTTGCTGCACAAGAAGCATTTGTTTAGCTGATACAGTCTTCAGTAATTACCTTTCTGGATGCAAAATGCCCTGGAGGTAGAAGAGGAAAGGTCTCTCCTTTTCCTAACCTATAGCTTACTCTGAAATCAAATCATTCCTCACTGTGAAGAGTAGCCTCTTGGCTATACAAAAACCTTTTACCCAGCATCTTTCTCTGAAGATAACGTAATTGGGAAAGATTCATAACTTCTGATACAATCTTCTTGTCTTCAGGTTCAGACCAATAGCCCAAACAAATAATTTGAGATGAAGTTCCAAAATTAGTCCTAAAGAATATGAGAAAAAGGAGTTCTTAGGTTAAAATGAATTGAACTGAATCTATTCCATTCTTCAAAAATAGAGAAAAACTTTCAATTTTTTATGTTATCAACTCTTACACCTCTCTTCCTGCTGGTAGGGGGGAGATTCAGGTGCCTGGACTGCTCTGTCTTCTCTGCTCAGATGTTCAACTTTATTTTTTATCTCAATTTACTGCATATATTGGTGACATAGAGAGCTGAGGCTGCAGGTGGGCATGATTTCTGAAGAATGTGACATGTAGTGCATTACAGTTGTCAGAGGCGTTTTTCTGGGGGTGAGGAGTACCAGGGAATTTGGGGTACTGCAGCTGATGGTTGCGTTACTGATTCCCAGATAAGGCTGGCCAGGGTAGTAGCAGTGATTTAATTTTGAGTTCTGTGGCTGCAGCATTAGGGAGAGAAGTACGTGGTGGGACTTTCTCTCAGATGATTTTTCCATGGGAACAGAGATGGGGAGCAAGTTGGTTTTTCAGGTTTGTGTGAAGTTTTCACAGGATTCTGACCCAAGGCTTGGCTGTGTATCAGTACCAAATGCACGGCATCTGCATTCGTTTGGGTCTGTTACAGGTAAAGAGGCCCCAGAGTTCTTGTCTGTGGGAGACCCGCGATCTGTGTTTCGGATATTAAATCATTCCCCGTGTTGGAGAGTCACTGGGTACAGATGTTATATATCAGGGGTAGCGAGACTGGTCAGATGTCTCACATCAGGCAAAACACACATTGCTTTTAAACCTAGCTTATTTCAGGAGCTCATTTTTATTACTATTATTCTCTTATTTATTATTTTATATTAGCATCAAAGTGAAGCACAAAGTGAAGCAAAAAGTCTGTTTTTAGCAACTATTGTAACTATTGTAAAGAAACCAGACATTATTTGCCAGAATCAGCTGTATCGGGGCTACTGAAAGACATGTCAACTATGTCTTGATGTTAGGAAGGAAAAGCCAATATACAGGTTATTCTGTAGTTACCTATCACTTCATCATTCCCAGTTGAAGGCAGGACACTAGATTTGATACCTATCCTCATAAATCACTGGCCCGGTCTCCTGTGTCACTACATTCCAGACAACAATAGGGGATATTTAGTTATTGTACCGTAACTTAGCATAGAGACCGGGTTTAATTGAGCCATTAGGGATATTAAATTTTTTCCACTCAAGAATGCCTTACAATACAGCGTGACGTCCATTCTTATCTTGAAGATTATTGCTCTAAGCAATGAGCAAGAGTTACAGCTCTCACATAAAAAGGGTTGTTTTTCTCTTGGTTTTGCTGTCTTTACTCAGTTATGGGAGCATGCTAAAAATGAGGTTGCACTGAGAATGAGATAGGGCACAACTAACACTTGGTATTTAAGCTTCTGACAAGTCCCTCTGAAATTTTCACGTTTTTCTTCAGTGGAACCAGAAAGCAGGGCTAAGCAGAGCTTTAACAGAATCAAAGCAGTGTTTTCCCCAAGGCTTCAGCCATTTACTTTGTTTACTATTATCCTCTTAAATGTGTCTTTTATTATCTGTTACTATTTATCCATTCAAGAGGCCAGTTCCTCAGCACTCTGAATTAATTATTACCCTAAGTTAGTTAATTCCTATTGTTATAGAAAGTTTTACCAAACTTTTTATTGAGTATTACCAAATTGTTTTGCTGTTATTACAGCGAAGCCTAGCATTGCACCCATACTAAAAGAATTCAAGCAAGCAACTGTAGTATTCTTACTTGACAAATACATTATTTAATAGATCAAAAATGTACTTTTAATTTTCTTTCTGAACAACAAGTTCTTTATGGCTTCTCCGAGAAATCAGAACCTATCAGCAATCCAGTGGTTTATTTTGTTCCATCAAACAAACCTCCCAAACACAAGTTTTGCCTGTCTGTATTTCTACAAAGTTAAATCCTACCTTTCCCCTGAGGACCTGAAAAAATGACATGAGAATACTCAAGATCCTGTTATCTTCAGAAAATCCAACTTAAAGACTCACAGGAAAAATCTGTGCTTTCAAAGCTTACAGAATTCTGCTTTGCTCATCGACCTTGCATGTTATTTCAGATGCTGTTTCTCTTTGCACCTCTAATATCATTGTGGTCTTGCAGAGTTAGTGCAGGTTTGTGCGGATCCTCACCTGTTCTGGGTCGCTGTGGTAATCCAATCCCCAAAAGCATCTTTGAGACGCATTGGGTTCTTGAGCAGAAGCCGGGTACATGTTTGCCTGTTCCGTGTTTGGGATCTCCACATGCTAACAACACTTTAAAACAACAGTTTGATTGAAAGGTCAAAGAGAACTTAGAATCAGTGTGAGATTAAAGTTGACAGTTTTTCTAGGTGACGATAATTTTGCTGTGTAAAGCAATTTATCTCCTGTCTCCCTGTGCGCACATGTATCGGGAAGGAAGAACCAACCAAGAAGTAGTTGAATATCAGTGCTTATTGCATTTGGTCTATAAAGCTGTTTAAGATCGTGGTGCTTGATGCATAGCTACATCATACATAATGTTTATTTTTCTTTTTTTTTTTAACGAAAGGTCTGAGCACTTCCGATCTCCCAGCAAGCAGCCCTCCTCTTGCTCCTGGTTACTCTGCTTGGAACTTGACCTGGGTCATGAGAGATACATCCCCTTTCTTCTCCCACAGAGGACAACACAGTGAGTAGCATTTATATGTTCTCCTCAAGGAGCTGTAACTAATTGCCTAAGGATCTTGGTATAATGCTGGAACAAAACAACATGAGTCAAAGATAAAAGATCCATGCTGTCAGCTCTGAGGGCTCTAATAAGCCTTACTGCCCCTTACCAGCCTCCACTGGGTCCTTTCCCCACCCTGCCCATGAGCCCAGGAGCCCCATTTCAGCCCAGCCTGGAGTCAGGCTCATGTCCCGACAGGGCCTTGACCCATCACCATCTCCATGGAGGTGCCTGGTGACCATGGCTGGCCCGGCCTGCCCTGCTCCCTCAAAAACCAGGTCCCAGACTGTAATATTAGGGTGCTGTGTTGGAATGCAGTGATATTATAAAGAGAAGAGCTGTGTACCAAACTTACTTTTTCTTGCCATCTCCTTCCCTAACTTCCATCCCTTCCAAAATCTGGGAATCTGTTTTCACCTGTTCTCTGCTATGACCTGTTTACTGACAAACCATAGCCATTCCAACTGTGAAATACTACGGTAGTAGTTAGGACTAGACTGCATAAAGCAATATCTAATATGCAACCCAGAAAGTGACTGAAGTAGAATATATCTACTATATATCTACTACCAGTCTCTATGAGGGGAGATAAGGTGCTGAGAGGCTAATAAGATTTACTCACCCCAAGCCTGTAATTATCTGCTTGAGGGAAAAGTTTGACCTACCTATATGAAGGAGTCCCATATTTCTTCAAATTTATGTTGCAGCCTTTTATGTGTGCAATATATATTCTTTCCACTGGCATACAATATCTGCTCCTAGCTGTTGTATCTGCTTGAACGATGAGGACACACCAATTCCATTTTGGAAGGGACAGTACCACAATCTTTTTTTCCCTCACTTGGCTTTGTCAGAAGTTGCAAGGATGATTTTTAATTTATCCTTTATTACTTCTTCCTAAACTCTTTCAGTTTCTCAGTAATACCGCTCTAAGGGAAGGCTTTGTTCTTAAAACCTAAAAGCATTGATTCCATCTGACAGCATCACATGGAGATAAATGTACTGCATCTAAGCAGAAATGATTTATTATTATTTTAGCTGGTTGCACAAGACCAAATTCTACCATATTCCAACCATCTGTTTTGCAAGGAAAGACAGGAATTTGATGAGGCGTTACACAAAATATAGTCTTCACTCAGGACAAGTCTAAACTATTTTGTGGCTCAGGAGGTGTGATTCAGGACACGAACATTGGAGCTAGTGGGGAATCTAGAAGAGGGGGAGTTGATTGATTTTTGCTAGCTTTGCACCTTAAGTTTTCCAAAGTTGGTAGAACCTCCTCTAAATTAAAGAGGTATCAGTGGCCCTCAAGGTTATACATTTCAGACTAAACACCCCACAGCATTGCTATGTGGACACATTTCCTCCCACTTCAGATACGCAGTGTGCAGAGGACTGGTGTGTGTATGTGAAGTAGAGCCAGTCAGCATAGCCCAAGACTAACAGGGCAATTCGTAAAACTTCTCTCGGTTCCTCTGCATACCTGCAGCTTTTAGGGACCTGAATGTTTATTAGTAAACTTCCCAGGGATCTCGATTTCTGCTCAGAACTGCTATAAGCATGACAGGGATGGACAATGCCTTTCAGCAGCTGATCCTCGGCTCTGGATCTGAGCAGCTCTGCGAAGGTCATGCAGGGACCCAGCAGAGCAAGGTGGAAAACAAAGTTAGACCATCCAAGCTGAAAGCGAGTGACCTTGTCCCAGGACCACCCCAGCCTTCTGATTAAGTGGTTAATCCAAAGTCACACAATAAGTCATTAGCAGAAGTAAAAGCTAGCAGTCCTTTACTACTGGATTGTTTTCCTCTTCTGTCAGAAGCTTTCCTTGCTACTCCCAGCATGATTAAGATTACAGAGTGCTCTATAAAACTTCTATCAAAACTTTGTTTGTCTAATCATCTGATGGGACCCATCTAATTAACTGGCTGACATTGCTGGAGTGGGGCAATATTAGTTGTCTTAATTACTTTTTTTTCCCCGTGTTCCGCTTTTGGAGAAATCTCGTTGATTGAAAGGCTGAGTAAATTGAAATACAGGGTCCCTCTTCCTCTGCCAAACTAAGTTCCTTGCTCCTCTGCTCAGAATTAAAAATTCTGATGGACTGCCTCTAGTAGTTCTTGCAGGAACGGTGCTTGATGGTATCTTTGAAACTGTATGCAGCAATTCCAAAAGATAATCACTGACACAACAGGATACTTGAGAGTGATGCATTCACAAGACTTTTTTTCTATTTTGTCTAGAGGTTTCTAGATTTGTCTCTATGCAAGCATTGATTAATCATCCACCATCTCAGAGATGCAAAATCCACCTGCCTTTCAAAAAATAAAGACTTTTAAAAGCCACATGAAGTCAAAATTATCTGGGAATTCAGCCTGCAGGGCAGGAGGAGTCTTTAAATCTCGCTATTTTTGTGTTTTCTTTTGTTCTCTTTGAGGTAGACTCACACTATTTCCTGTGGCTAGAACAAACTTTTAATGCATTCTGCAGATGTGGACTTACAGTAGCGTATTAATCTCCCATTTGCAGCACTGATGGAACTCTGTCCCGAGGCTTACATGATTAACGGCACCCAGCCACATATTTCATTTCTTGTCCTGGTTGGTTGAATATTAATTTTCTCTTCTGTATAGGTATTGTATAAGAAATCAATTGTCCACTGCGTAAAATCCATTAAGCTTCTGTAACAGGGGTTCCAGACAACGGGTGTCCCTGAAGGCCTGGAAGCCTTCATGCCGTTAATACACCTCTCTCTGCCCCACTCTCTACATGCCCCCCCGCTCCCTGGGCAGCCAACAACACTGAACCTGGAACGCGATCCTGGCGGGGTACTGTGCCTACTGCGGAAAGTGCTACCAACTGGAAAAAAAGTTATATTCTGGTTTGAAAGAAGAGCACGTTTCATGAGAGTAACAGGCATAAAGGCTGGACTATTTGAGAAACAAAAGATAGGTTTTGCTTTTTAATTCTTATGCCGCTGTGATGTGTGTGCGTCTCTTTGCCGGTTCCCCTTAGTAGCAGGTGAACTCCTTGGCTGTTCTGAACCACCTTTGTGCAAAATGCAGAAGTACCTCTCTCAGGCTGTCAGACTTCTGAAATATAGTTGACAGATTTTTTTTGCCCCCCCTCAAAGTTTAGGAAATAGTTGTGTTTTGGATTCCAAAGTTAACTGGGACTAAAACTCAGGGGGAAACAGCAGATTCGGCTACCAAATGACCAGTGTGCTTAAAAATGTCTGCAAAAGGTGGTTCAGCAGCAGAGGAGCACATACCTTCATGAGTGCATAATTATTCACAGCTTTGATTTAATAGCTACTAAAAGCATAATCCAAAGGATGGCCTCTATTAACAACTTATTAATAATTTCACTCAGCTCTATGTCTTCAGAAAGTGAATTTGACAGGGTTGTTGGTTTGGGGTTTTTTTTACACTTTCTAATAAAATGTTGTCTGTGATGAGTTCATGATTTCCCAAATTGGGTTTGCTAAAAAACTAAATGCACTACTTTTACTGTGGAATAATTTGAGATCATTCTCACTTGCGCATTTGATGCTCAGTGGCACGGCAGTTGCTCAGCAGGGTGTCAGATTATTTTTTTTTCTCTGAGGTAGGTTGTGCCTAACTTGTTGAATTCAAGTACTCACGTGCATGCATTCAAAATACCATTTCATTCATGTGAGTTGGATACCAGCTAGATACTGCTGACATGAAACTCAATTAGTCTGAACGTCAAAGAAAAGGGACAAGGCAGAGAAAGAGGGCACCAGCCAGATGAATTTGTGTTACAGTTAGGTTTCCATGACTACTTGTTTTATAAATCTACAACAAATCAGACTAATACTGACATCTTCAGAATGGTAAAGCTATGATGATACTTGGCTCAGCATGGTAGAGTGAGAGACACGGATATGAACTAATTGTTACAACAAGTTCCTGTTTGGGAGGTGAGATAAAGTCAGGAGGGGAATGTGGAGAATACTTTGTCCCCGAGGAAAAATGAATCAATGCTTTCTTAGTAAAGATATTGCAAAACTGCAAACACCTTCTTTTTGCAATCTTAAAAGTACTCTTAACACAGTTTTGGAAATAGTGTTATGAATATAATAGGGCAAGACTTCAATTAACAGCAGTTATTAACACCAGATTAATAGAATTGCTTCATATAAAATAGCAGACGCTGTGACCCCATATATATATGCAAGAATTCTTGTTTAACAATCAGGTGGTATTTTTGCCATGTGCAATGATGCTGAAATCCAGGGGGAGGAAAATCACAGGAAAAGCAGCATCTGCCTAGCTAAACTGAAGGCTGTACTAAGCAAGAAAGAAGGAAAAATTGTGTTAGGAAGAAATTTTTACTGTCTTTCAAGTTCTTCCTCTTCTTCTGTCCTCTTTCATCTGCAGATAATATGCCAATGACAGCTCAACATTTTTTCAATAATAAAATAACATCCAGTAAGACAACAAATGTCTTTTCTCCCTGTCTCCCAAGTATTCATTTTCTCTACAGATCTCAAACTTCACGCGATAGGTCTCTTGTATGAATTGTCAAAATATGACAGTTCATCCAACCACTGTTTTGCGCCAACTGGAGCATGTTTTCTAACAATCGCTGTTACTCGGTACTTCAGTCTTTTGGCCAGAACTGGCACTAGAAATGCACTTTCATTTATTGTTTTTGCTGCATGCATGGGAGACTTGGTGGACAAATATTTCTTGTGTGGAGGATGAGCTCTGTCACTTCTTAGAGCAGAAGGAATGAAAGTGAGAGCTATTGCTGGTTGTTCTCCCCACACCCCCTCCTCACACCTCTCTCTGTAGCTGTCTTGACAGACTGTGCTTATAATTGATTGATAAAGGAGCCCTGGCCCTCTTCTTTGTAGCTTGATTTCCACTGAACAAAGCAGCTGTCAAAGATTTTGGTGATTCAGTCCCCAGTGCACACTGAGGAGCTGGGTGGATATAAAGTATATGCTGTCATTTTACAGATTCTCTTAACAAATAAATGAATGGTTGCATTATTGCCGTTTTCTGTAAGCAGTGGCCCATCCAGCTGCAGCTCGGCTCCCCAGAGGATTAATTTAAACGCTTCTGGCATGAGGAGAGCCCTGGGCTCCCTGAGGAGGCAGGCGGCTCGCCCTGCGCTTGGCACTGAGCCGCTCTTCCCGGCGGCCGTTCCCTTTGCTTGCGGGGCAGGTGAAATTATGCCTCCTGTGGGGTACTGCTCCTCCGAAACTTTATTTCCTCAGGATGCAATCTAACTTTAGTAGCCCCTCCTAAGGGAAAGAGCGAAGGGATGAGCAGCGCTGGCACAGCCAGCTCCGGCGCTGCTCAGCGGGTACCGCGCCCCCGCCATAACCCCTTAGGACGCCAGGGAGAAACCGGCTGCGTTGAAACCTTCGGACGCGCCCACCTGCGAGGGCCGGCCCAGCGGCTCCGGGTCCCCGGCCTTTCACCGCCCCGTCAGGGGCGGGGTTGCCGCCTAGCCGGCCAGCTGTGCGGGGACGGGTTACGACCCCAGCCCCGCCGGCAAACTGGAGGTGGAGGGGCTGGGAAGTGTCTACGGAGCGAGGAGCCAGGACGAGGCCCTGGGCAGCAGCAGAGAAAGGATAGGGTGCTGTTGTGAAGGAGGTGGGGGCTCTTGGCAAACAGGGCGAGACCCTGTGGGTCTGCCTTCACCGAGCTCCGCCGGGACGCCTCCCGTTCTCCTCCACACCGTGGCTGGCCGAAAGGACACATCCCCGTCCCCCAGGTGAGGGCCCGGCTGCCTCACTCCGCTCTGGGATTTGGCTGGAGCTCTGCCCCTAGTCCGGCCTGCGGGGACACAAAATGGCCTCTGGCGTGGTGCATGGCTGAGGCAGGCTGGGCAGCGTGTGGGGAGAGGCTGCCTGCTACCAAAGAGCGCTGTGAGGGAAGGGGAGCTCTGTCAGTAAACTCAAGGTCAGGGCAGTGTATGCAAAGACTTGCTGGTGCAGAGGAAGGACTCAGAGTGATGAGCTAACTTGCTCTAAGTAGCTTTAAATTAAAAGGAGGTCCCTGATGAACGTAGGCTAAGTTTTGGGGCTGGGAGAGCGGTTGGTGTGCTCCTGGAGCAGGATGGACCCCAAAGCCATGCCGTACAGGGCAATGCTGTGGGCCTCTTCCCCAGTTCCTCACCTCCCCTGTCAGGCCATGGTGCTGCTCTTATGTTTGCCAGCTCCTGGCGCGGCAGCCCAAAGACCAGGCATTTGGTGTCGGTGCAGCCATTTGCTAGGGGTAGTAAGGCCTGGAGTGCCTGGCAGGGATACACGTGTCTAACTGTTCCTTAAAATGTGCTAGTTTGCATTTTGTCAGCCCTGAGCAATGAAAGGAAGTAGGTGAAAATATCTCTAGGCTTTCTTTCTTGGCAGGAATGAGGCAGTTAAACCCTGCAATTGCTTTTCCTCTTGAATTTGCCTGACCGCTGATACCTTTTCCCCCATGTTGTTTTTTTTTTTTTCCACGCCCTTCCATCCTGTGGTGGATTCACTCATTTTCAGTTGCTGCTGTACCTCCAGTCACACAGGGGAAAGGTGGCATCGAGGATCCTTTTGCAAAGAGTTTCACCCCTTCTTTGTGCCAGCGGGCCGATGCTCGGCCTGTATTTGGTGTGTCTTCTTCCGTGAGGTCCTCCTGGGTGTTCAGCAGGCTGCTGAGCTGACAGCCAGAGAGCACAGTCTCCTATTTTTGCTCCATTTTCACAGAGAAATACTTATTGCTGTAGGCTTCTTTGCATCATCCTACATGTGCACCCCCACGTTGGCGGACAGAAATTCAGAGGGGCCTGATAAGGCAATCAAAACCCTTATATTGAATGCCCTGTGCCCTTTTCTACCCAGAGGGAATGGAGAAGGCTTTAGGAACTGGCTCTGTCCCTAGGATTAATAACTGGAAAATCAATTTGTCATTTCCCTGTCATAAATTAAAAGCTTATAGGCCTTATAACATGAGTATAATAGAGGTTAGTGGGTATTGATGGAGGTCTCAGAGCTCACTCAGCAGAGCACATCTCTACTATACAATTTAAATTATGTCTCCTCCACAAGGAGTATCTGTCAATATTTGAATAAAAAAGGCATCCTGCACAAGAATATTTTATGTTTCTATGCTGCTGCTGCGATTGTTGCTGCTGGAGGAGGTGCGTTCTTGAGGGAGGTTGTGGTCCTGTTCTGATCACTGTGACCTCTACATTGTGAATTTGCGTCTGTAGATGTAGTACAAATTAGTCATGTTTAAGCTGATGAGATGCCAGTTAGGATGTACGTCTCTAAGCTGGTCCTGCCGAGAACAGAGGACATCCACCTGCTCCCTTGTCTATTGTAGTGAGGTGAGAAAGCAACCACACCTTTTCAAAGTGGTGACCAGCTGAGAGTAATGGAGGAGGAGTGATTTGTAAGAGTCAGCAGACCAGGAGTGAAAAGGACCCTTTTAAGTCAGACACATGTGGAATTAGAAAGGAACAGTTTAAGAGGAAATTACCTGCTGGTAAGATTTTTGTGGTTGAAAGGAGATATAGTTTACAACAAATAAACCTAGTCTGTTGTTGGGCAGCTGAAGAAAGGATAATCAGAGTACTTTCTTAACAAGAATAGGCTTTTTATATCTCTTCTTAAATTTGTTTATTTTTGTTCTAAATAAGGCATGTTTCTGTGATGCGTGTTTACACAAATGATCTAAGATGATCCAAAGAGTGAATGATCCATAATCTGACCTCCAGCAATGTGAAAGGCTATTTCCTGCAAATTACTGTGTTTTGGCATATTATTTATACTACTACTTTAAGTCATTTGTTTATTAGAAAATGCTAATAGGTTTAATTGAAACAGATGTAGTTGCCAGATATTTTAGTTGTTTGTGCACAAATTATTGGTGTTGGGTACATTGATTAAAAATAAATTGAAGCACTGACAAGACTAACGTCATCAGACATACGTGCACATTCCACTGTCTTTCCAATTGGATAGTAGCTTAATTTACTTTTCAGTCTGTGGTTGGTATCCTGCATCTTCTTACATACCAGAAACTGAAATGATTGATATCTACAGCCTTTCTTAAACAGGTGTTTACCTTTATTTGATTATAAGCATTGCTTTTGTTTCCTCTTTAAAGATGTAATGATAATGAAATAGACTTCTAATAAATTAGTTCTTCTGTCTCTCTAGAGTCTAGTGGTTGCAGATGCAAAAGATTATTGGGCAAGGGGTTGGGTATTTTTGCAATATATTTAAAAAGAGACTTTGCAGTTTGCTGGAACGTAAATTCTTATAGAGCCTTTAGGATCTATAATGTCAATATAGCTGTGGAATAAATGCATATACTGGATACAAATCTTTGTGACATCTCTTTAAAAAACACCAAAAAATCACAAAAACTCACACTTTACTGACTAGCACGCTATTCAAATCCTAAAGCTCTGTATCTAGTCAATTTATATTGGTAGTAGGTTTAAGAAATAATAAGTTGTGTTAGATTTAATTACCTTTCCTGCAGTGTTTGCTGTTTTTCAGAAAAGGGCAGAATGGATTTTATTCAGCTTCCAAAGGCACGTGGCTACTTCTTTATGTGCTTAGCTGGGCAAGAAAAAAAAATAAATTTGGTGTCACATTTAAACATGCTAAGATAAAAGTAAAAAAGGAAGGAGAAAGACCTTTTCTTATGCAGAGGCATAAAAAATGGCAAGTAATTTGTGGCAACAATTAAAATATTGTGAAGGTTCTGTATTCGCAAATCTGGTTTATATGGTCTTGTAGCAGCTATCGCACTAAAAGAAGCTTATCAGTTAAAAAAGTATGTATTGTATATAATGCTTTTTTAATAAAGTATATTGCATTGTCAATAGTGAAGGACATGGTGAAAGAAGGAAAGCCTATGGATAGGAAGTTAACGTTAGGCTTGGAAGACTGGATGCTGTTTGCATAGACTTTGCTGTGTTGCATCAGAGCATTTCTTTGTCATCATTTCTTTGTACTGAATAGGATAAACCACTGAAATTTGTGTCTGATACGAACTTAATTTAAATAAGAGCCTATAAAGAGTGCAGATATTCTGGTGATGTGGGGGGACTATCAAGTTCTGTAAAAGATGCAAGTAGGTTTTCATTAAATCGCAGATGCTCTTAAATGTATGAGCCAAGAATCTCCTCCTCTTTCGAGGAATAACCTGTTGTAAAGGCCATTCAGCTTGACCGCAACAGGCATGTTAGATCATGTCCACTTCTCTGTAGGCTATTCATTGCAAGGGAAGGAAATGGTATTGCTACTTGTCTTTTTTCCTTTACTTTCTCCGCTTCAGGCAGAGGTTTTAGTTGTCTGCAGGGGTCATAACACTAAATGTGATGACTGTTATTTAATAACATACCCCAATTAAGTTGTCCCAGTTGTAGGTCAGAGGCCTGCTGTGTCAAAGGCTCAACAACCGATTGATAGTTCTCTTTTGAGGAGGAGGTTCTAGAAAGTGATACTGAACGGGGGAGCTGAGCTGAGTAGCGAGTGCTTGTAGGTACCGTAATCAGACTCTTCAGGGGGCAAGGACTGGAGGAGGAAAATGAAAGTGCCTTGTGGATATCCATGAAGGGCTTTTCTGCTTGGGGCAAGAGGGTAAGAGAGCACAAAGGCTTCTGTTCCCAGCAACTGGATGGGAGAGGGGAGGAAGCAAGGAGTGACTGCTGGAAAACTCATGAAAATATGAGATAATGATGGGGGAGAGAAGCCCGTGAAGAATGAAACAGTTGATTTGAAATGATTGCTCTTGCCACACGTTGTCCTTGGCCTGGGCTGTCTTTCCCTTCTGTCGTCCTCTGGGTTCTGTCAAAAAAGTCCTTGCATGAACTGTGTTTCTCTCCCCACCTTTTTTTCTGACAGTACCTTAAAGCACATACTACTCAAGGTGTTCCTCATAACTAAACTATACAGTAATAATGATATATCTTCTGTAACATGTAGTTGTGTGTTTGGTTGCTCTTTTGTCCATTTGGACTTTGATACAAAGTTTGATAGACTCTTAATACTTTATAGGGTTAAAAAAATGATGGGTTTGGGTTTTTTTGAAGAACATCTAAGGGACTAGAAATCAGTGGTCTGAAGTTTGAGTGTGATATTGCAGTAGTAAACTGTATAGTATGAATATACCCACTGTTCCTTGCTGCCTAAGTGTGCTTCATGTATCATGAAATTTATATTGATAACATAGAGGCCTGAACAGGGTAGCGACTTGCTACCTCAATTCAAAGGTATACACAAGGTATATATGGATTCCCTACATTATGTGGTTTCTGTGGTGGTGTGAAATATTCAAAATGCTGAGTGAATGATAAAACACCTGATTAAGAAAATCAAATACGAACTGGAAAAATAGACTCTGCTCTTTCCAGCTTGCTGTTAAAAAGGCAAATTAACTGGGAAAAGTGTAGTGAGAGGGCATGAGTATTAACCTTCAGATTAGCAAATGTTATATCGCCAGCAGAATAGGCTGAACTACATAAATCTGTGCGCACTAAGAAGAAATTAGATGTTTAATAGAGAATGTAATTGAAGTTTTTTAAAAAATTAGTTAATTGGACTAATGTCATTTCAGATTATTTGTTCCACTTGCATAGCTATGGCAGGACAGTAGACAGGGTAAAAAATCTCTGAAGAAGAGCTGGATATTTTTTTTGTTGGACTTTTTCAAATGGATCTAGCCTTTTCAGAAACATTGAGTTAGTTCAGAAATAGTTTCTTTCCATTACTGAATATTGTGTTGAGTGCTGACTGTGGTGACAAAAGCAAATGTATGCAGGGCATTCCAGAAAATTTAGGAATCTTGACGATTAAAAGTAAAATTTGTGCAGGTTATCACTGCATGTTGTGTTAAGCATCTTGAATTATGGTGTGATAGTAAATTTGACACTGGGAAGTGAATCATAGTTGCACCAGCAGGGTAATTGGTTTCTGAAAGAGAAGCAGCTCAAAAGAAATGTCTGTGTTGGAGGCAGATGCTGGGTGTGTTGCCTGGAGGCTAAAGTTTTGCAGCAGCAGATCAAGCTTCTGCTGCTTCTGCTGCCTCAGTGAAGTGTTTCATACCGAGAGGGTCAGAAGGTTGCTTCACAGGGTACAGTCCCTATGGCTATTGGCATGTCCCATATGGCAAGGTTGGGTGACTTGCTTTGCGGAGTCCTGTGCTCACTGGGATGGAACGTGACTATGAAGCATGTTAGTAGTCTTTGCACTATAATGGTCCTGGTTGAATTTGAACCAGCATCCCAGAAGAAATTGGCTTTCTGTCCCATTTTATCAATTGACTAAGCTATTTCCCTTTCAGTCTAGTTGATACCTTTCCCTGCTTTAGCCTGTGCTGCCCTTTCATCTGTCCAGAAGGGGAATTGCTGGCTCATGGGCCTTCCCCTTGGTTTGCTGCTACCTCCGTAATGAACCTCTCTGTGGTCCATTTTGGATGCAGTTTTGCCTGTCTGTTTATGGACTTCCTTCATATCTTTCTACTTCATTGTGGAAAAAAGCAAGCCCTATCTTACTAAGGTCTAAAACAAGTGTGTATACACACCTTCCAGCACAGAGGAAGCTGGGTTTAATTAAGCTGGTATGTTTTATGTCTTTTCTTTTTCCAGTATTTGACTGCAATTTTGAATCTCCTTGTGAGCTGGAATATTCCATTTCCTCAAAAGATCAGGAAAACCCCAACAATGCCTGGCTCAGAGTGAACGCAGAGGAGATTTTGCAACTAAACATCCCTGATGGGCCAGAGAGAGATCATTCTGAGAATACACCTAAAGGTAAGACGAATACAACCATGTAACACTTTCAATGTAGTGGTTAGTTTTAAAAACAAAACATCCTCTCCACCCCTAAAAAAAAAAATCCCTACCAAAAACCCCTGAAACCCCACCCAAACAAACGTTCTCTTAAAATACTTAAGACAGCTATAATGCTTTTGTTGCAGCAGACAATGAATGCAAACAGTGTCACAACCAAAGGGCGTCATTCTGCACATGAAGGATCTGGTTTTGTGTAAAGGCAGTCTGAACCATATAGATGGGAAGCAAAATATCCAGTATAGTATTGTGTGAAATCTGAATTGGGCTTACCCATGCCATGGATGGTATTTGGATGATGTCGTGGTTTAACCCCAGCCAGTAACTAAGCATTATGCAGCTGCTCTTTCACCATTCCCCCCCTCCCTGCTCCCTCCTCCCCAAGGGGATGGGGAGGAGAGTGGAAAAAAAACTCGTGGGTTGAGATAAAGGCAGTTTAATAGGATGACAAAGGAAGAGAATAACAATAATACAAGTGATGCACAAATGCAATTGCTCACCACATGCAGAAGGAAAAACAAAAAAACCAACAAACCTTCAATTCCCAGTCTGTTTCTGAGCAGTGATCCTGCATCCTGACTGGCTTCCCCAGTTCTATAAAGAGCATGACGTTCTACGGTACGGACTATCCCTTTGGCCAGCCTGCATCAGCTGTCCTGGCTGTGCTCTTCCAGCTTCTTGTGGAACTGGCAGGGCGTGGGAAGCGGAAAAGTCCTTGACTTAGTGTAGACATAACAACTAAAAACATCAGTGTGTTTTCTGTTGTGAACACAGAATGAAAACAGTTTAACAGTTGTAAAAACATCATACTAAATCCAAAACACATCACTGTACTGGCTACGGGAAAGAAAATTAACTCTTATCGCAGCCAAAATCAGGACAGATGAGAACAGTACTATGGTGACTATGTTTAAGGTCATTCAGTGGTTGGAAGAGATGATTAAAATAGTCTCGTTTTACCTCTGCTCTAGGTGCTGTTTACTGCTTGCTTGTTTGCAGACCATTGTAGGCAACATCCTTGTGTCCAGGGCTTAGGTTTTCTGTTTGGCAAGAAAACAAAAGATGAATTTTGCCTTTAATGTAAGAAAAAAGTTCCTGTCTCTAAATAGAGCTAGGAAGCATGAAAAAAGAGTACAACAGACTTTTTTCCTTGCTTGGAAGAAAATTTGGTTTGTTGGAATTATTTTTCTTGCTCATGATTGTATCTGGAACAGCAGCATATTTCATTAATATTAATAAGTGCTAAAAAGATTTTTTAGATGTATTTGTGCTCTTCTAATCCTGGCAAAGCAGAAAAATTCATCCTTCCTGATGTTATTGACATGCTTGAAACCCTTCCCTGTAAGGGTTAGGTGGTGTTGATGAGAATGGAGCTGCAAAATGGAAACAGGGGAGTTAGGGCTACAAGCTTTAGCCAGGCAAGGAGAGTACAGAACAAAAAGGTACAGGGAAGGACAACAAAGATTATCAGGGATATGGAACAGTTTCCATACTAGGAAAAACTAAACAGACAAAGATTGTTTATTCTGTCTGCAATTGTAGGACTTGGAGGTCTATAAAAATGCACATTGAAGAGCAATGGGAAGCAGCCATGGAGCTAGTAGGTGCCAGGTATAGCATAAGCAAGAGAAGATATTTTTCATGTAGTACCTGAATAAACTGTGGTAATAAGGTGCATGAATTAATGTTATGGAGGCCAGAAGTATGCATGAGTTTAAAGAAAGATCAGATGAATTCTTGCAGAATACATTCATCACTGGTTATTTAATTCAACAGTCTATTTACAGTCCCTGACTCAAGAAGCCTCTTATAAAGAAAATTGCAAGTGAAAGGACCCTTTTCTTAGTAGCCAGCGTCAGAGACGGCATTTGATTTTGCAGACCTGCAATCTGACTGCTTGTAACAATTCTTATGTTCAGGCAAATACAGAGGAAAAGTTTCAGTGCTGCTTTTGTTCATATTTTTTAATTCTGTTTTCTCATCCGTATCAATAGTATAGTACTTTCCCCAGATAGCCATTATAAATTAACTTTTAAGGCCCATTGCTTGAACACTGATTCATCAGCAAACTGAGTCATTTTGGTGGGATCTGTGTCCTCTGTAAAGCAGCTAGACCACATTTGTGATGCATGCAAGTATCTTCTGATTTTCACATCAAAGAACATGCATGCACATACTAAATTTCTTGCTACAAAGATACAGTTAAGCAAAAGTTTGAGGTAGATCTGAATGTCTGCTGTTGCATGAGAATTTAAGAGAAAGGAGAACAAGCTGGCTGCTGCTGAAATTCAGGAATTAAAACCTGCTTGTTTTGAATAGAGAAGAGCAGCTATCACTTTTCGGAAGTGGGGGAAAAAATGGGGAAAGCCCATGAGAAAATAAATATATTGTTCCAGGTCCATGTGGTGCTGCATATTGTCCATGTATGTTTCTTTTCGATTTTTTTTGTAAAGGTACACGTTTGTCTGTATTTAGTCAGTTTTATATGTCTGTCAAAGCAGAAGAGGGGAGACTGTTGGTTGGCCCTGTAGCCCAAAAACAAGGGTAGTATTGGTTGATGATTTCCAGTTGCCTGTTGGGATAAAATTCTAAGTCCAAAGTTTGGAGAGCTTTTTTCTTCATCTGGAATATAGGCAGTTTAGGCTGAAGCTTGTTCTCTGCTGTTTTCTCCCATTCCGAGGGGCAAGTACCCAGCGTTGCATTGATTGAATGGACTCAGATTTGTGGGGTGGCAGAGTGGCTAGTTTGGGGTGTTTTCTTTCCTTGCTTGTTTGTTTTTTAAATTATCAGGCTCGTTGGACATAGTGGTAATTTTCTCTTGAGCCCTTCAGTAGAGCTGTAGGTCTGCAACCCATAGATGACTGTAACTCGTGTGTGTGTAAAGACTCATTTGAAAATCAACACTTGGAGCTAGCATCTCTCTATTTTAAATCACTTTAATTACAGCTGCTTGGCACAGATAGTTGTGTGGTCTGTTTCAATCTGAAATAATTAAGCACGGTAATTCCAACCCCCACTGTTTCCTGCAAATTGTACTTCCAATTATCTCAATCTCATTTCATCTCCTTTGCAGACAGTAATGCACAGAGATAAACAGATAGCGTAACTAGATTTTGGGATGGTTTAGCTCATCCTTGTCACTTGGCTATCAAGCCATGTCAAGACATTGATTGAGACAAATGGGTATGATTCATTGTGCTTCATATACATTTCTGTAAAAGGTTCAGTAGGAAATCATTGGTAGATCTCCCAAAGAGAAACATTGGAAAAAATTCTGTATTTTTTTGCCCCGTCCCTGCAGCATGATACAGCTCTGTGTCTAGGAATCAGAACAAATAAATGTGGGTCGAGCTACCTAGAGGAAGAACTAGTTTCAGATGTCTCAACATTTGGTTGCAGTTACATCTGAGTGCCCTGCTCACTTGACATGTTCAACATGTGGTGTCACACAAATCATTGATCTCCTGAATAGGGATAGATGGGGAGGTGGCAATGTTTGATATTGAATTATTCAGGGTGAGAGATTGGAGGCCTGGTTTGCAAGGAATTGATAAAGGTTGCTTAGCTGGATAGTAGTGGCAGGTGAAATTCAGTGTAGATTATTTGAATGGGAGAAATGTGCGGAGTTTGGCATATATAAAGATAGATTCTGAGCTGGTTGTAGTAACTTGGGCTGACTTGGGCTAAGAATAGAGCTGTGAAAACATAAACTCAGTAGCAGTCACAAAGTAAACATGATCTTGGGACTTACTGGGAAGGGAGTAGAAAACAGAAAGTATAACTGTGAAAATGGACAGTATGTATGCGTGGGGCAGTTGTATCCAGAATACAGCATTCCGTTCTGGTTCCCGTGCATCAAAAATTATTCAGTACAGCTGGGAAAGTTATTAAAAGAATGGAAACAAGGATGATCTAAAGTATGTAATGGCTGTCTTTTAGAAACTTTTAAAATAACTAGGGCTACCTTGCCTGGAAGAGACTGCATGGCAGAGTTTTATAAAAATCACAGAATTTTCTGAAATTGTTATAAAAAGATTCATAAAGGTTTATAAACTCCTAAGATTTTGTTTAAACTCAGAAAGGATGAGTACAGAAGGAGTATTCATTACTTCTAATACAGAATTGGATGGCATCAGATGAAATTAGGAGGTGTTAGGTTCAAAACAAAAGGAGATCCTTCAGTATGTAACAAATAGTAAAACTGTGGCATCCCACCAATCCCCCAGGGTATTGGTGCTAAAACCTTCTATGGGTATGCAAATTGACAGTATATATGCAAGGAAGAAAAATAGTTAGGGCTACTAAATTCTCAAGACTGCCTTTTCTGGCTCAGAAAGTCCTTGCACAAAAGATCCCTGAAGGCCAGGGGTGGGGAAGTACAACTGTTTGCTCTCCCTGTTCATATATTCTTTTCTATGTATCTACACCTGTCTGTTTTCAGAGCCAGATGTCTGAAGTCAATGAATCTTTGGGCTGTGCTGGCAGGGTTGGTGAGGTGGTGTGTCCCTCCCTCACCTTCCAGTCCAGTTTTTTTCTTCCCTTTGAAAAAGAAAACAAATGCACTAACAGTTTCAGAACAAGTTGGAGAGTCCAGTTTAAACATTTAATATTATTTGCTATTCTGTTAAAGCCTTGTGAATGGTATTGAATCACACAAAAATACTGGGTATTTGGTAGGAAGAACTGCAGGTCTATCTGTCTATAGAAATCTATAGAAGGGAGGCTGTAAAGGTACTTTGTGGGTTTTTGGGTTCTTTTGAAATTTTGTGCTAGAATGCTTCACTTTCTTCCATTCCCCTCATCTTGTAAGTGGACCAGTGGGTGATAGAATCACTGATTTATTTGCAAGCTAGGTCCTGCATGGTACATGAAGATCTGCTGGAGCTACTAGGTATTTCCAAGTCAAACTTATGTAACTTTCTGCAGGATCAGAGATTTAAGGTTAAAATTCCAGTGATGTGCTAAAGATTGACAGGAAAACCTTCACTATTGGGATCTGAATCAGGCCTGTGTGTGATGTAATGAGTAGGCAATCCATTGTGGATTACTAGACTTCTTTTAATTCATGAATAAGCAAAAAGATGCTATAAAAAATTCAAGCATTCTGCATCACTGACTGCATTTACTTATTTTGACAAGTGTGATTAATTCTTAATTATTTATGATCTTTCATAATATATTATACCAGCAAATGTGCTGCAGTCTGTCGTAATGAAATATGAGGAATTGGAGATCTTGCAACTGTGGCAGTATTTCCTAAGGAGGCAGGTTAGACAACCCAGTTTGTGGTTAAAATGACAGAATTTGTAGACCAGGAAAGTTGCATTTTGCAGCTGTGTGGACGTGTTCGGGTGAAAGTGTCATTTGCCTCTCTGATAAACTTGAGATGGGTCAAGCCAGCCATAAACTCTGTGCCTCTCAGCTCTTCATTCAAACCTAGAGTTTTCTGTACTGTGGGGCCTCTAGGATACAGCTCAGAGTAGCAGGTGGTTTAACATCCGTCAGAAAGTGTGTCTTTCCAGAAGTCATCTCTCCAGCTATTTTGTCACAGTGTTTGTATTTTCCTACCTCTAGAGAGGCACTGCCTCAGCTTCCTGTCAGCAGCACTGCGTTGCTCTGTTGCCTATGGACTTGTGAAGGGCAATAATTGTGGTCCCTGATCTGGGAGCGCAATCATGGCTTCCTGCCGAGTGAAATTTTACAAGGAAGAGAAAGAGAGAAACCACTAGTACAAAGTTAATTTTGTGTATTTAAGGAGGAAAGACCAGCAGCAGCTGGACCCAAAACAAGTACACACAAACTGGATGGAAATCTGTGCTTGATAAAATGTCAGTGTGATCTATTTCCAACTATAAACCCAATTTTAAACTTGAAGGACTAGAGGCTTGACCACTCCTGACTATGGTGATGCCAGTGAGTTGCCTGCTTCTCTTTTAAATCTTGTGATTCTAGATAAAGTAAGTGATTTTCTGCTTCTGTTATCTGAAGATTTCAGGACGATGAAAATATGGAGCTACTTGATAAAAATTCTGGATGAAGAGATAAGTTGAGGAGGTATGACCACCATTTCAAATAAGAATCAAAAAAGTAATAAGCCACCCTGCAGATGTGAACGCCAATTGAGACAACTCCTTAATGGAAAATGTAGATTAAACTTTCATGAAGGATGGCAGAGGAAGAGGGAGATGAATGAGGACAGTGTCCTAACCAGCCACTGATTAGTTGAAAAGCTCTTACGTAAGTTCTAAAACAAGAAGTATCTGCACATTGTGTTAATGTGGTTTTGATTTTTGTAATTATTACTAAAGAAATGGAGCAAGGCTATGGCACTGAGCATATTAGCAAATGGGAGATAATGAACTGCAGGATTATAAAATGGCTGTTGACTTTAATTTATGATTCCTCAGACAAAGAAGAATGAGGCAGATAATAAAAGATAATAAATAATATTTTGTTTCAGATTATCACTTTATTAACAAAACAGTAGAGTATAAATCAGTGTGGGCTTGCAAGAAGTAGTTGAGAAGTTATTTTTCATGTAGGACTCTTAAGCAGAAAAAAGATTTGTAACACAATTCCACTAAAAATTGGGGAAAAAAAATCTTTCTGAAAAAGATGGCTATTTACCAGGGGAAAGAATAAACGGTAGAGAGAGTAGCTGGGCTCATGCTAGACAGACAAAAGTCTTCCCTTTACATTAATTCTTAAGACTGGTTTGAGGATAAGCCTTGATCTCGTAGAATTGATCTATCTTATGTGTCTTTTAAACAAGATATCAGAGTTTTTCTTCTTTTCTTTAGTGAATCAATACATGGAGTTTGAGGTTTTGACAGGGTGAGTCTGGGAAAAAAAACCCATCAGACCCATTGTCTTCTCAGGAGAATTTCTGTTTCGGAAGAAAAAATGTTTTTGAACCTATTGCAAGTTTTGATGAAAAACTTGCAGACCTGAATGTTTATTGCACCCCTGTCTTTAATGCTGGAGAAGAATGTGGATCATCCAGGTCTGCAAAGATTCAATCCAGATGACTGAATAGTCCTTGAAAAGATACTGCTGTGATATGATGACACCTTAGTTTTATTATTTATAAGCATTCAGATAAATGACAGGTATCCTATGAAGATTTGTAAACTTTTGCACTATTGTTTAGTTGAAGTGGGATTCAGTTTTCTGTTAGTTATTTTCCTCTTTACGATTTAGCCATTGAGTCCATGGAAATAATTGTGTGTGAGTTGAAGGATAGCTACATACCGCAAATGAAGTAGCAGAAGAATTAAGTGAGATCTGGAAGCAACACATGGACTGAAAACTATTCATCGATCTCATTGCAAATGAGAGATTTATGGATTTGCAGGGATGACTATTGAGTTCTTTGCAAACAGAGAGGGTTTTAAAATAAAAATATTATTTACAGTAAATAGTTCTGGCTGTTCTAGTTAGAGATTTAAATTTTGATACTTAACTTGGTAATGTATATCAAGTATTATAACAGAGCCCCATAGGAATTTATGCAACGTTAATACACAAAATGCAAACTGAATTTGCTTCCAGGGTCCACTGGACTGCGAAGAAAAACAGTGCAGCCTTTTTATGATGGTCAGATTCCAGCTCATACTCTGTCAATACAAGAAATGGACCAGATGTTCTTAGCATTTTGCAGCTTGCTCTTCTCATTAGTACTACACTTGTGCTTTGTTATTGCAAAATTATTTCCCTTTAATGAGCCTGCTCTAAAGAGGCAAATTATTGCCTCACTGTAGGACACTGTGTTTGTTTATAAAGTAGGTTTGTATTTATACAGACTATGGATAAGCACCTAGGTTTGTTGATTTTAGAAATCTTGTTTGTTCATTCCTTAATTCAGTGAAGACTTGCATGCAACTCAACATGGGGCATTCTGTTCCCTAAACTGAAAAAGAAAAATTAATTTCAGTGTGCATCAGATGTTAGTATGCTCTAATGGCTTGCTGCATACCTGTGACTAATGTACTTCAACAAGTATATCCAGAAAAGGGATAGACAGTGAAGAATAAATGGGTTCTAAAATGGTCTCTTTCTCACTCTTAGAGATGTTTTCTCCTTGCCGAGATGAAACATATTAAAAGGACAGCTGGAGGGAAGCATTTCTTGCTTTTGGCTGTTTGACCTTTTCATATAAAAAAGACTACTGGATTAACATGAATTTTGTAAATTTTTTTTCTCCTCTGTGGTGTAGGGGCAGTGTTCTTTATCCCTGAATGCTTGTGTACATCCATGCATATGTTGCATTTGGGGTTTTTTTTAATTGAACTCCAAGTATAGTAAACTCATATTTGTGCAAAGAACATTCAATGAATTAATAAATTGTTATTTGATAGTTTTAATTTCTTTCTAGCCTGCCACCTCTATTTTCTGTATATTTATTTTTTTACCAAGCCAGTGACAGCTCACACAAGTGGCTCTGTACATAAAAATATAATGTATGATAAAGAAGTATCAGCAAGACGCTGTAAGCCTTGAGCCACTTGGCTGTGTATCGCCACTCCTTACCAACCATAGTCTAATTACATCCATTGCCAATTATTACACTAACTTGTGCTTCTTTAGTACTTTACCTGTGAGGCTCTGAGAATGTATGAAGTGCCTTATTTAGTAAAGCAGTTTTAAAGAGCTGGGAGAAGTGTTTCTCCATGTCAAAGAGAAATTAAGTGCAGTGTGGTTAAATCAATCACCTGAGGTGAGTTGTGTTCCTAACTGTGCCAAAAAGTATTGTATCTCTTGCACTGTAACTAGTACTAACAGTTAGATGCCTGTTGCTCTATGGTATTTTTGTCATGAAGTTGACTTGGTCCACTTATAAATAGACATCATCATGTGGGATTTTCTACAGACCTATTCTGTGAGATTATGTTAAATGCATCAGTAAATTGACAAGAACTGGAATATTTTCACTATTGTTCTTAACATCAATGATAATGTCTCTGTTGTTGGGTTACAGTAGCTATCTCACACACCTATGCTTGAATGAATACATTAAAAGAGAGTCACAGAACTCTGAAAGCTAAGAAGTTTTACTGCTGTGACTCTTGCCAAGAACAAAGCCTGAATAATTAAACAGAAGTAAAAAAAATTGTTAATTTGGAACTGTGCTAGAGAAGAGATCATGATTCAGTCAGGATCTTAGGGCAGGCTAAGCTAAACCCAAGTACAGCTTGACTTTTTTGCCTAATCTAGGTAAGTAAATTTGGGTAAAGAAAGAAAAGATCAATTTGTAATATTTCTGTCCTTGGTTTTCTGATGAAAATTGAGTTGTTTAGATGCAAATCTGTGAAGGATGTGTTGGTACTTATGCTTGTGTAATATCTCATTTTTGGAAAGATACAATTGAATGTACTACTTCAGAGGTGTTGCCACAAGTATTCCCCTAGACATGCCTTTAGAGGTTAAAGCTTATTCACAGGAGTTGTTAATGTTAGAGCTGACCAAAGCAGTTTTATTTATCTTTATCTTAAAGGGGAGGAGGACCTATGAGCTTAGCTGTATAATCCTGTTGTTTTCTCTTAAAGCATCTTAAATGGAGCATGCTTATTTTATCCTACTCAAAGTAACCAAAGAAGGTTGCAGTGTTAAAGATAAGTGAGAATTCTGTTTCATATCTTTAAAAAAAATTTTCTTAATGCCATGCAATGCCTGTTTAGGCGGCCCCAAGCAACTTGCCTAGATTCTAATCCATTCAATTATGAGTTAGAAGCTATCCCTGAAGTTTCATCTGTTTTCTTTGTTTGCTTGTTTTGAGAGCACAGTGATTAAACAGATGGTATTATGTACGAAAATGAGAATGGCCATACTGGGAGAGTAGGAGAGGGAAGCAAACTTGGGGCCAGACTTCCCAGAATATTCTCTTACTGTCCAGACATGCTTGTGCCAGGGACTGCGCTGAGGGGAGCAATAGAATATAGTCACCCATGTCATATTGCAAGTCTGCTGGGATACATACTGCAGTATCTTGTTGATTTGGGATCTCCAATCCTAGACACCATTCCTATGTTGAGCAATGCTGCCTTTCTGTGCAGTGAATTACGTTGTGCATTCCTCTGTGTAAAGAAATCACTTTCCCTAAGTCCCCCTTAAGTCCCTTTAGTCTCAATGGCACAGTCTTTCTTGTCTGTGAAGTGCAAGCAATCTGGAAATGCTTGACCTTTGTCTTTCACCTTCACTAAATAGAATTTAAAAGATGATGAATATGAGTGATGTTCTTTTGTTAAAATGAAAAAAGACTATTTTTAAAAAATCATTTTGACTTGATATTAATGGGTTCATATCACTTGCAAACCCAGATGAAAGTAAGCTTTGTTAGCTGAATGCTCCAGTGTCACAACAGAGATGAGAGAAGCAAGCACCATGTAATTCTAAATGGCATTTCTGTAAGAATTCAAGAAATGTAATAGTAGGCTTTTAGCCATTGTTCTGCATTTTTTTCTTCTTCCGGTTCTATGGCTGTGAGCAGATCTTCTCTCTCACTCCTCTGTGGGAGGCTGTCTCTCTAAATTATCTGGTGTAAACATGAGTAAACAAGATTAGGAGTAGACTTCTCCAGATTTGAAGAGGTGTTCAAACAGCAGAACCAGAAGTTTTGTTGCTTGCCGCTGCCTATGTTAAAAGAATAAACCTGATGTAGGACTGAACTACAATAACTTGCTTTCTATGCTGGTTTTAGTGTGGGTCATCTTGTTGCTTTTGTGTGCTTCCAGTGGGGAAGTGGAAAGGTCAGGCAACGAAGGGAAGTATTTTGCTGCCTACCACAGATAGTCATCTCTGGCAGTCATTTGAAGTCTTGCAAGGCACATAATAAAGGTTAGAACACAACTCCTTTTTACTTGTCACAGTAATTTTGTTTATCCGAGAAGAGCCCAAGCTGCAGAACTCTGGTATTGATTTTGAACAGCTGAAGGTTCAAGGATGTTCTGGTTTCAAGGTGTTTATTCAGAGAGTTGAAGAAGTAAAAAGGCCACGTTCAAACAACATTATGATGCAGGTTTAATTCCACACTCAGGGTTTTTCTCAGAGGTGTGAAAATATTTGGGGAGGAGGCAGAGGATGGTTTATGTTTCACTGTCCTAAAAAATTTCAGCTTTTCAGGGTGCCAACTGTGGATAGGGCAGGCTCTGCCTGCCTGGGTTGATTCTGCATGTCAGCAAGGTCACTTCATTACAGGTGAAACTTTACTGTGACATACAGAGCTTGGAATTCTGCATACTGAACTTTCTTAGATTGGGGAGGGGGGAAGAGAAGATCATTCTGGTAGCCTAACTGCCTAATTACACAGTAGTACAAAACACTTTTAGTTCTGTAGTTGTTGGTTTATCTATCCAGCTAGCTAAGGCCGATATATTTAGTGTTACCGTGCCATTGTTAAATCATGTTTCCTGAGGAATTAGCAGTTTAAATAATTAATCTTTGATTTATCATCAGTTAAGGATTAAAAGCAAGAATCCTAGAATAAAGTACTATAAAATATTATATATCTTAATTCAGAATGTGATTTCCACCAAAAATAATGACCTTTCCAATGACTAACCAAGCCAAAGGACTATCTGTTAAGCAAGAGTAGATTCTAAAAGTGACTACTTAGTAAAGGTGCCAAGCTATTTGGAAATTAGTGGCAGCACCTGAGTGAACAGCAACAATTAACATTTTTAATAGCAGGTTTCTTTAAGGAGACTAATTTAAGTGTGAATGCTACTTTATCCATCTATGGACAAAAGTGAATAGAGGTGTAGATAGAAGTTTAGCTTTGCTAAAGGAATTGATCACCTAATTAGGGAATAGAAAATAATGGCTCCCAGTTACCTGTGAACCACTTGAAAAAATAGTCATTTTTGTAATGGCTTTGAAGCAAGGGTTGATTAAAATGTACTCCAGGCCTTTTTGAGGTTGGTGTTTAACCTGCTGCAGGCAGTTCTCTCTGTGGTCTGATGCTGGCTTGTAGCAGAAATAGTGTGGCCAGCAGGACTAGGGAAGTGGTCATCCCTCTGTACTTGGCACTGGTGAGGCCGCATCTCAAGTGCTGTGTTCAGTTTTGGGCCCCTCACTACAAGAAAGACACTGGGGTGCTGGAGCGTGTCCAAAGAAGGGCAACGAAGCTGGTGAAGGGTCTGGAGCACAAGTCTTAGGAGGAGCGGCTGAGGGAACTGCAGTTGTTTAGCCTGGAGAAAAGGAGGCTGAGGGGAGACCTTACCACTCCCTGCAACTACCTGAAAGGAGGGTGTAGCCAGGTGGGTGTTGGTCTCTTCTCCCAAGTAACAAGTGATAGGATGAGAGGAAATGGCCTCAAGATGTGCCAGGGGAGGTTTAGATTGGATATTAGGAAAAATTTCTTCACCGAAAGGGTTGTCAATCATTGGAACAGGCTGCCCCGGGAAGTGGTTGAGTCACCATCCCTGGAGGTATTTAAAAGATGTATAGATGTGGTGCTTAGGGGTGTGGTTTAGTGGTTGGACTTGGCAGTGCTAGGTTAATGGTTGCACTTGATGATCTTAAAGGTCTTTTCCAACCAAAACAATTCTATGATTCTGTGATCAATGTGCAAATTGAATGATTAATGGTAGGTGTTTGCTGCCCAAGGGACTGAAGCAATTTTTGTTTTATGTAAAACTGAATTGAATATGGACTACTGGAATATTTGGGCTGCTTGAATTCAGCAGTGTTATTCCTGATTGCCTTAAAATCAAGGAAATCTCAAGAACTAAAAGTTAAAATGTTGGCTATTTAGAAATTGAATTTAGGCTTCCATTAACACTAAACGTCCTGCTCTGTTGTACAGTGGCTGTTTTCCAGGACTTGGTGACAGGGCTAAGGGGTATTTCACTGCAGATGAAACTTTGGGGATCAGCATTCAAGTTTTCCTTGTAGTGATGAGAAATCACTTTGCAAAGTCCTACTAGAGCTAATATGCTTTCAATAGTGTTGGTATTGTGCATTTGCTTACGTGTTTAGCTGAGATGTTTAGGGACTTTGTGTCATGGACAAGTGCTGAGTGAAGCTGGGCACTTCCAGTTCTTCCCACTGACTTATGGTGAGAAGATGTCTGTCGGGACAAGTCAGGGGAACTGTAAAAATGTGCTGGAGTAGAGGCAGCATTTGAGTGATTGTTGTCTTATATTTTCATTACAGAGTGAGTGACAAAGTGTGGTTGAAATAACTGAGCTCCAACCAGATGAGGTACCTCACCTGGGTGTAAAGCACTGCTTAACTCAGGGAAAGAGCTTTTTTGCATGGAGGAGTTTGGCTGGGATATCCCTGTAGTAAGAGATAGGAATTAACTCTATGGAAAAGATGTACATTACAGACAATGCCTTTAACCGCTCTCTACTATGTTGGTTTGGGGTTTTTTTCTATCTCTATGCATTTCAGAGTGCTTTGTGGGTGGGCAGGTGAAATGTACTGTATTAGAGATGCAAATTGATTACTGTGTACATTGTTCAATGTTACAGCCATTAACTCGCCGTGAAGGTGGAGCACCCAAGACTGATCCTGAGTGTGAAGTTGTTAATGGACATTGCAGCAAGAATGACCTAAATGACTTGCAAAAATTAACTTGTTGGTTACTTGATTGGTTACTTGGTATGCTACTTTTATCAGCAAGCCAAAATTTTTTTTAAATGAAACTGAGTTACTGAACAATTTTTGTTGCTAAAACAAGTATTTATAATACAGACTGCAGATACTTCAGTGAACTACAGATTACTCTCTTTCACTCCTGCAATGTAGTCAAAGTCTTGTTTGGGTTTTTTTAATGTTTTCTGAAAAGCACCTTCTTTTTCCCTCCTCTTCTGAGAGCTTTAACAGGTATTGCCCTCTTGTTCTTGTCCCAAAGCATTTTGGGCTTGCTGGATGAAGGGGTACAGACTGCAGGAAGTGGCATTTTGCTAGCCCAGGTGTATTTGCAATGGGCCTGTTTGTGAAATTGCTGAAGTAGCTCCAAGTTTCTCATCATCTGGCTAGAAGAGCATGCTAAGCTGAAGTCTGGGATATTCCGTAAAGCTTGACGCTGTCATGAGGTGATACAGATATGCATTGTGTCACTGGCAGCCTTGCTGCTGGCATAAGAGCAAGCATAGCAACAGGTTGTGGTTTTAGGTTTTGTTGGGTTTTTTTTCTCCTTCACATGGGCACAATGACTTTTTTTTACCTTAGGCCAGCTGGGGTGATTGTGTAAGGAATTAATGTTGTGCCACTTTTTCTCACCTCTGTATACTTGAGGGAAATTAGTGCTTGTTATGTTTGTGGATGTTACGTTCTTCCTGCATGGGAAGTGAAGGCTGGAGTGAGGTTTGCCTCTGCACAGGGCATTTCTGAGTGTGATCCAGTTAATCATTTTTGATCCCTTACAGAGTTGGTAGTAGACCAGCAACTTATACTGACAGCAGCTTGACAGCCTGTACTGCAAGCTTGTGAAACAAGTTCAGGAGGGAAGAAACATATTTTGTGAACTTTTCTGCAATTTGGAAAATGTATTAAAGGAGGAGTGGGACTCACCATTTTATTTATCTTCAGAATTAAAACCTAAACCAATGGTGTGTAGCTCATGGAGGAGAAAATGAGGGGAGCAGCAAAGAGGGTGCATCATGTAGAAACAGTAGCGTATCTGGTTACTGGAAAAAACTGTGCTACAGGATCTGTTGTGCTAAGGACCGGTATCTGCTGTGTGACAATAAAATATTCAAAGAACTTCTCTATATTTCTTAGGACTACTCAAATACTTACAGCATGTGCTTAAGGACTTTGTTAGATTGAAATACAGAGCTTGCCTCTTTGCAGTATTTGGTACACAGAATGTGTTACCTGTTTGATAGCATGTCATCTCTGCTACTGAGACCTGCACTTTGGTCACCACAGAACATATTTATAGAGGGAGAATAACTTGTCACTGGCCCCAACACTCCTTTTTAGGCAGAGATGATTATCATAAGGATTTCTCCCCTGCACTGCCTTTGGTCTATAAAGTACTAGCATTGAGAACAAAGATAATTTATCACCTTTTCCATATTACCAGATGTCTCTTTAATTGATGGGAATCTTTTTACAATCACTTAAAAAAAAAAAAAAAAAAAAAAAAAGCTTTTGAGGAATTTTCCCCCAATTGACATCAACTTAATGAGGGGTTGTGACTTTGTAATCAATTTTAATTATTGTGTAGTTAATAGTGCTAAAAATAACAACTTCAACTTTGATATTGGATGATTGATTTGTGAAGCCACTTGTAAATAATTGATCTTTTGTTCCCTAAAGGTTTTTCTGTTAATGCTTTTTAGAGTAAAGAAAAAAAACTATCCAGGCAAACATTTCAGTAGCTAAAGCACATATAATATAATGTGTCATAGTAACCACTGCTGCCATAACTGGATTCCTATAACCTAAGAGGTATGTGTTTTAATAGTTAAACCAGAAAACTGAAAATCACTATTTCTAGGTGTTTTTCCCATTCCATCATTGACTCAGTAGGAATATGATAACATACAGCAGCCATTTTGTCCCCCAGTTTGTCAGTGAGCAAGACTCTTTAAAATAGTCAGCAGACTCTGTCAAGTGTTGTAATGCTAATAAGGATCAGTTCCGCTAAGGCTACTTTACAAAGAGAAAGTAGAAACTGCATCATCCTGTTATTTTAAGAATACATGTGCTCAGTTTACAGATGACAAGATGGCTTTTTTTCTGCACTGGTAACTGTCAATCTCAAAGACCAGTTTCTTCTGGATTTTTTTCCCTGTTGTCAACAGTACTAGATGGTCTCTGATTAGACCTTTGTGCAGCCTGCTCTTCTGTTGTTGAATAATAACTGCAAATTTTACTTTTAATATTTGAAGTGGAGGAGCATCTTTCTTCATTCCCAGAACTTGTCAGCCTTGTGGCATCAGAGATTTAAATGACATGTTAGAACAAGCCTGTTTGTTTGCATGTATATTAAATGAGGTGAGAAAGAACAAACCCTTTTCGGATCATTATTGTTTAGTGTAGGACCACATTCTGTGTGTTTGCAAAGTACTTTGAGTTCCTTCAGAGGGAAGGTGCCATAAGTTAATATTACTGTTCTGTGTGTAAGTGATAGTGAGTTGTTCTGTTCTGTTCCTTGGCAGTAATGGGACAGTGAAAATGGATTATCATTAATGTCAGCAAATACAGTTTTAACAATGTTAAACCCATATCTCTGTGAAACTAAATGAGATTTCTCCTAACACAGCTACTTATTTGTATTCACTATGCATTGCACAGACTACCTCACTATTCTTAAAGCAACTACCAATCACCACGAGGAGTCAAGCAGACGCTGCATTCTCCATAATTACAAGCAATTTTCCAATTGAATTATCCCATGATTTAATTCCTTAGCTTGCATCTGGAGAGCATCAGCAATGTGCAGCTGTTTTGGCTTTGAGAATTAATTGTTGCTAAATGCATTAAGAGTGGTCTTGCTGCAATGATTTCAGAAAAGAGTTAAATTCCCAGCTCACTTCTGGATTAAACTTTTACTTCTTATTTCCTGTTCTCTTGACTCAACATCATGATACAGGCCATGGGTTTAGTAGCATTTGTCTTGGATAGTTGTGAATCTTAATTCAAAGCAAATATGTTTAGCCACTGAATTGAAATCATATTATAATGAAACACAAAGTTTAATAGAACCACGCCAGAGCCCGTAAAGGCTGGAGATTAATGATAAATGATGTTAGTTTATATTGCTGGTACAACTGCATAGCTATGGTTTGCAAAAGAAAGAGACCATACCTTTGCAAAGTACCCAGTGAAATAGGTATGACTTTTCACATCACAGGGTTCTTTAGGCGGGCCAAGTACTTCAAATATAGGAGGAGCGTCTTAGTCATTTGTCCTTGAGGGAAGGGTGGACAAGTATTTAGACTGTGAGTAACATTTGTTTTATTTCTGAAATTAGAAAAAGAAATAGAAGGAATGTGAGGCTGAGATTATCATCAGGGTTTTCCAGAATCTGTTAGATTCCAGTGAGAACAGATTTTTTTTTTATTTTTTTTTTCTAAAGTCCCATATTACCAGGTGGTTTTTGGTTGGTTGGTTTGGATTCCCCCCCCCCCTTAAGTCTGAAGACTGTAGCTAGGGGTCTTAAGAATCCTAAAATACAGTGGTGTATTTTCATAACTCCTGCGGGTTAATGAGAGCATTCTTGAACTGTACTTAAATAATGATATGAAGATGATGTGGAACTTGTAAAGTATGCATTACGTTTCTAGCTTTGACTTGTGTGACCTTTAGATTGGTTATTTAATGTCTCAGGCCCCTGTTGTGAACAAATACCTTTTGTGAAGTGTTATTGATATGAAGTAAGGTTGATATAAAGTACTCACTTTGTTAACTGGTTTTGTTGCATTAATTCAGATAACAAAACATTTTCTAGATTTTTAGCAAGAAAATGTTACTGTTAAATTAATATAGTTTAAAAGATATCCATCCCTGATAAGTAGAGATTTTTTATTCAAAGCTCTGGAACATGATTATGTGGCAAAATATAAAAATAATGGCTAATTTAAGAGTTCTGAGATCTTGCGAGCCCCGCTCATGTGAAATGTGCGATATGTATGTTAACTTCTTTGAAAGCTTGGCTGTCTTCATCCAGGTATTTGGATAAGTTTGAGCCATCCATTTACTAAGTCAAATTAGCTTCTGGGTAATGTCCTAAACAACCTTAAGGTAAGGTAGCATAGCCCTGTTGAAATTCAGTGTTTCTTCTATTTATCAAGAGACAGATCCTGCATTAGTATAGCTACTTCTGAGGAAAATTAATTGAAGGAAATTATTTACTTAATACCTGCAGGATATTTGACCTTACACTGTAGTATAAAGCTTCTAAGTATATTAATGATGGTGAATTTATACGAACCTGGAATAGAAAAAAAGTTCTGCTTATGTATTGTTTATTTTTTCAATAAATTTTAAAGACGTTTTGTAGACAGCGTTTCTGTTTCAGAGTATGTACACAGATTATCACAATTCTGGATATTACTTGCTTTCTCAAAGACAATTTGTCTTTGCCCAGTGATGAATAGTCTATACATTTATTTTGGGTTTGTTTTCTTTTTTAGACTGCAGCAAAATAATTTCTGTTATGCTGAATTGAATCTACAAAGAAATGGAGAGTCCGGTATTTTATCTTTTGTAGCCTTACAATAGAAGAAGGGAGGTGGCAAGCCCCCCGCTATAAACACTGTGCTTTTCAAACACCTTACAATGCTAAGGACAAGTAGGTTCTAATTATATCTGAATAATATAGATATGATTGAGTTTGCCTAATGATTATGTCTGGCTCATGATTTCTCCTTCCAGTGAGAATCATGTTGTGCAGGTTTAATGTAACCAGGACACTAAGGCAACAAGCAATTGAATTAGCTGCTTGTAAAAGTTTCCTTTGTTCTTGCCCAGAAAGCAGCTTTCTGTATGCCTTGTCTGCTGAAGAATTTCATGCTGTTATTTTTCAGTTCCTTAAAGAGAGGCTTGATTTGGGAACATAGACAAGTAGCAAATGCCCTGAATTAAGAACTTTCTTCTCTTAAAAACTAAACAAATTTTATAGGTTCTGTTCTATGGCTGGTGATGTTTTATCCCATTCCCATAGAAACGAAGCATTGTAGTTGTATTTGGAAAGCCTATGTGAGCAATTGCGGATTCTTCACAAGCTGAACGGAGAAACTCCTAAAGGAGGAGCAGTGAGAAAGGCATAGTAGGATTGTCGGACCAACCCATATAAGAATTTATGACTGGCTGCCTCTAGACAGTGTAGAGAACAGAGCAGCAGTGGGATAAGTGTGGCCACCTAGGATTGCTAATATAATAGTGGAAGAAAGTAAGGAAGAATGTGATGCCTTTAGGACTGGGGTCCTGGAGGTGAAAATTGTAGTAGAAAATGAAAAATCTTGTACGTGGAACATAGTGAGAATTTCTGTTCCAAGCAGGGGTTTTATCGGCTGGAAATGGAAGTGGTAAGAGGGACGTGAGAGTTTCTGTTAATTGCCACAGCAGGAAGCTGCAAGATTGGTGAAGGCTTTCTGGAAGAGAGAAGAAATACTGTTGCCATTGTATAAAACAGTAACAGTGCCTAATGCAGGGTACTACATACCGTTCTGGTCAGATATATTTGAGAAAGGAAATCTAAAATGGGAGTAGGTGTAGAAAGGGGCTCCTGGAATGGTGCTTAGGGAGCAGAGATCTTCCCACACCAGATTAATATTAAAGAATGACCCTTTTTAGTCTACTGACATAAGGAGTAGATATTGATGTTTATAAATATATTTGAAGAAAGGCACACAAGTGTTGAATTACGGAAGAGAGCTCGCTGAAGGAGGGAGAAGTGTTGACCAAGGAACATGTGAACTAATACAGGGTACAAATTTATTTAGCATGGAAATAAGAAAAAGATTATGAAGTATCAGAGCTGTGAATTAGCCTCCCAGTGAAGGGAGTTGGTAGTCTAGGTAATTTTAACATAGCACTTGATATTGTCCATCAAGAGATGAAAGAGCTGCCTTTCCTGGTGTTATTGTTACCTGTACTTCTTGCTCTTAAGTACCTACTGTGGTAACTTCTGAATGATCCATAAGGCAATTACTAGATCAGGATTGTTCTTCCCAGCTGTGTACTGCACCCATCTATTTATACAGAACTACGGTGTGCTGAAAACATCTGTAGCTCAGACTACGCAGATCCTGTAAGAAGTTCCCAGCCTGCAACTGCACCCTGTCCCACACAGTTGGTAGTGCTGTCAGTTTTGGTAGTGATACTTGTTTCATACAAGTATATCGTCTTTGACTTGCCATTGTTGTCAGGATGCTGGGTTTTCTCTGCTTTGCAAAAATCCTGGGTTTATGGGTTTATTTTTGTGCTTGCTGAATTTTTTTTTACATCACAGAATGAAAGGGCTTCCACCACCCCAAAGAACAGGGTGGCTGTAAGCCACTGGTGCTGTTTGCTACACTATGAAGAAGTAAAAGCGGGCACTTGGCAGCTGCATTAGTTCTCCCAAGTCCTCTTCCAGTCAAGCACTGCACGCTGCACTGTTAACGTTTGGTAACTGAGCAGTTAAGGATGTTGTATTCTAATTACCTGGCCAATTATGTGCAGTGCAAAATTCCCTGATAGTACTGCTGTGATAGCCTGAACTGCAGACAGTCTTGTGATTAAACTGTCCCTTGATGATGAAGTCGATAATTAACAAGAAGGCATTTTGCTGAGTGGTGAACAAAGTCGAAGAAAGAACAGAATTGAGTTTTCAGTGCTGTAATATGGTTTTAATGGTGCTCTTCTCAGCGATGAGAATTGTCTCTGACCTCCCCTGAAATTAAAAATGCATACCCATGCGCAAAAATGTGGGCCTGATCTCTTTACACAGAGCATAATTTTGATCATCAAAGGACTGGAGAACCTGCTCTCTGAGGAAAAACTGAAGGAGTTACATCTTTTTCTCCCTGGAGAAGAGAAGGCTTGGGGGGAACTGACCACATCACAGTATTCTGGTACTTAAAGGGCAGCTGCAAAGAGGCCAGAAGCACTCTCTTCACAAAGAACCATGGAGAAGACAAGGGGCAACAGGTACAAATTGCACTGGGAGAGGTTTCCTCCTGACATAAGAAAGAAATTTTTTTACAGTAAAGGCAATCGTTCATTGCAAGAACTTCCCCATTGCTGCAGGTTTTCAAGATGGGATTGGATAGGGTGCTAGACAATCTCAGGTAGGCTCCCTTTCCCATGAAAGGTTGGACCAGATGGTTTTTTTTGAGGTCCTTTCCAACCTGGGCTGTTCTAGAATTCACATTTTAACTGGATAAAGCACCTCAACAACATGTTTTTTCTGTGATCTTTTCATCCCAATAAAAACCCAGACAGCCCATGCCAGCACTCTTGAAGAGCATTCATAGCTGAGCATCTTTGTCCTTTGTGTCAATAGGTGGAGTTCTGTGCTTTCAGCCCTGAAAATTTCCGTGTTGCTGTCCAGTGATGAATAAAGGTGAAATATTTATTGTTCATTTGTTCTACAGTCCCAAAGTAGGAATTAGACATTTAGTCCTCACAGTGTTAAGTGTTACACAGACATGCAGTGAACTGGACAGAAAGCCACCCAGCTCATCTGTGTCAGCCTGGCATGAGCTAGGAGTCAGGCAGACAGGAAAAACTATGCTACATTATAGCACTTTACTTGAACTGATTTTTCTGAATGTCTGCTTGAGCTATTCTCTTTGGAATTTATTAGCTTTTATTGAGGGCTATCCACTTAGAAAATTTAATCCTTGTGAAGATGTCAGCTGAGAAAAATTAAAATACTCTAGAGACTGTATTTTTCTCCCTTAGAAAATTCAAAATATTAACAGAAGTAATTATCCTGAATGAGCAAATGTTACAGTTACAAGATATCCTCAACATTGTGAACTTAATTAAATTATGGTAACTGGTTTAAATAATCTACACCTGGATTTGGTTTTTATTCTTGGTAGCAAGACAACTTAAAAATATACATGAATTTGTATAAACATCCTTTGGCCTGCTAAAAATTAGTTTTGTACCTGGAACAAACCATTTTCCTTAAAAGAAAAAAATTAAGGAAAAGATTAATTTCAGTCTAGAAATGAAACTTCTGGCAAAGATCTTTCAAAGACAAGAACAAGTTAAATCAAGGACTATGTGTTCTAGCTAATGTAGTTCATAAAATGAGCAATCATCATTTGGTAAATTAGTGCCTGAAAATGGGTTGACAAACATAGAAAGTATAATGCAGTAATTGCATGAGGTCTGTGGGTACCAGGTTATTATGGCATTGAGATTATCAGCTAAATTAAATCTGATTAGTTTTATATGGTTTTTTAAATTTTGTGCTTGGATTCTGAAAATGCTCCTCATGGTTGAACATGGTGCCATCTTCTGTAAAAGAGGGATGTCTTCCTCTCTCTTTTTTGAGCGGTGTTTGTCCTTACAACAAGTACTTTATGAGTTCTTGTGTATAGCAACTTCTACTTTGATTTTTAATGGTCTTAAAGGTATAAAAACTTGCATCTGATCTCTCCAGAGATCTCTTAAGAGGTAAGTCTTAACTTTCCTTTTATCACCTTAATATTAGTGGAAATAGCAAAAGCTTGAGAGAACTTCAGCTGTTACAGCAGATATACTGGCAAGCTCAACTTTCCTTTAACCAAAAGCAAATAGAAGTAACTTCCCGTAACTTCTTTGACGTTTGTGCGTTTCAACCATCGATATCATGACATCAAAACTAGGCTGGACTCCTGAAAAAGAAGAACACTTACAACTTCCACTATCAAATCTGGCTGCAAGTCCTGAAATGTGATAATATGTTCTTGTTCAATTTCATTTTCCTTCCTGTTTTTAAGTTGGGACAGAAGCATGTGAATATGAAATATATTTAGCTCAATTTGGTAGGAATTCAGGCTTTTCTCTAGAGGTGTGTGAAAATGTAGGGGAGAAATTAGCATTTCTTAAGTTGTAGGAAATGTCTCTCTTTATCCTGCAGAATTTCATCAAAGCACAAAAAATCTATAGGCCCTTAGACTTATTTTTATGTTTTAGTTCTTGTAAGCAAGAAGCAAGTTGTTTAGGTATCTGTGGCTTGTACTGTTGGATAAGCTTCATCAAATGACTTGTCTGGCCCTGTACATTGTTAGGAAGGAAACCAGAATCTCCTACACGTGCTAATTTTGAAGAGGCTGAGAGTTAATGGTGATGTCCAGTGAACTAACCCATGGGAAGGCCCTAGTTTGGAAATGACAATAACATTTCTAATTTTGTTGAAGTCTGAAGGTAAGATCTCTCATGCCATGAAACTAGCATTTCATAGTATCTAAGATATTGTTGTAGACACTAGTACTGTATCATACTCTTTGAGGGACTGGTGCAAGAAGCACTTTAATGTGTAGGTATGGAATAAACGCCTAAAACCAACTTCCAGCCATGTCCAGCAGGGATGGCTTACATTGTCATAACTAAGCATTCATATCTCCCTAGAGCTGTAGATGTTTTTATCTCTATAAAAAGCTAGTGCTTTCCTTTTTTTTTCTTTCCTTTTTTTTCCCCCCCTTTTTTTTTTAATGCTGTTGGCTTCAATACTTTATTGCAGTGAGTATCAGAAGCTAATAGTGTGTTCTATAAAAGGTTTTTCTTTTATCAGTTTTCAAACTGATACATTTCAATGGCTAGACTTTTCTTTATCCTAATGTTAGTAGAGCTCTATTTAACATACAGGAAATTATGTTCTTCTTGATTTAAAAAAAAAAAAAAAAAAAGCTGAATTTATTGAATTATTTTTTAAAAACCTTTCAGAATCTAATTCTCCTTTATCTCCATGGGATTGAGATACCTGAGCACTGTTAGGTACTTAACAGCCTGTAAAAAATCTGTCTATAGCAGATGTGTGCTATTTATTTGTGTTTTTTCTTTAAGCCTTGCCAGACTATAATTAGAATGTTTTATACAAGTGTTTCTTTATTTGGACAAAGCATTTCACCGATTTGGTGGACTTCTTCCATAGTTTGCAAAGTGATTTGTGCTTACCTATTGAGTGAGGCTTAGCAAATCTGCTAAAATGTATTAGTTTAATGTGTATGAATACTTCAGATGTGTGGTACTTCAGAAGCTTGCTATTGAAGTAGTGTGGCTTAATTCAATTCTCATGTAAAAAAACATATTACTCTTAAATCACTCTTTATTAACCAGCTTTCAAAGAATACAGATAAAGACCATTAATTGCTTTTCATCATTGATGTGGTTTTAGCTAGTCATATTGATTATGTAACTGGTACATCATTTTATAATTGACAGTAAATTTCTAACTATTACACAGAACTCTTGTAATTGATATAAATCAGAGGCAAATGTAGGGAGTTTTCAAGTTACAAAACTGTCTTGGAGAGCTGGAGCTCCTACAGTTAAAAAAGTATCTTCCCATTATTCTAAATAAAATGCACTTGGAAGGCACTGATGAGAGGGACAAGGAACTGTATTACAAGGGCTGCTGTTAAATAGCTGTAGGTAGACTCCCTCTTGAGCAGTAATTCTGGCTTCACAACTTAAGTGTTTCTCCATAATTTTACAAAATGAGAACATAGGAGGAGGACTGAGAAGATAAGTCATGATTTTGGTAGGTATATCTTATTTTGAGCTTAACAATTGAAACTACATGCAAAAATATTGAGGGATGCTCCTAAAGCAGAAGCCTAGAGCTCTGGTGACATCAAGATACAACCAAGTCGTGTGGCAAGCACTTAGGTATGCTCTAACTTTTCAGAATATCGGAACTCAAAAAACTTGGCATTCAGTTGCTATAATTTTATCTGGTGGTTAGGAGTAGACTTATTACACTGGGACCGCAGAGAGGAATGAATCAACATATGAGCCTTGTAAGAGACAAGTAACTAAGTTGCTGGGAAAACTGGCAGTTGTTCCTAGTAATCTTGTTTACTAGTAGATGCTGTAGTCTGTAAAAGCAGAAACATTTTCCTCTGCCAATATAAATTCATTAGTTTGCAATTTACAGTGTAAGTTGATACAAAGCCAAATTCTACAAGAGCAAAGTTTATTTGCAAGGAGATTGTGCCACTGGTATGGTAGTTCACTGACTGGAAAGAGCATTCTCTCTTTTCTCTAAATTCTATTTAAAAACATAAATGCATGTGGATTTGTACCTAAATAATAAGTTTCATAAATGGTACAAAGCAGAGAAGATGGTAACAGATTTCTGCACTCTGATGTGAGACCAAACTGTATTTATTTCTCAAGAGCTCTTCCAGGAAATGAGGAAACCTGGAGAGGCAAAGAAGAGAGAAGTTGGTTGGAATCACAAACTGTGGACTGTTGTATCTGCTGCCACAGTGTGGAGTAACATTGTCAGGGGGCTGAGCGGATGTTGTGACAGTGAGATACATTGCAGAGGAAATGGCTGTTAGCATGAGAGCTGTGGATTTGCAAAGGTTAGGGCATCACAAATGAAAAAAGGGGCAAGCCTTCTCCCTTCAGTGGCATAAAATGAGGGCAGTGACTGTAAATGAACTCTTACAACTGCTCCTTCCTGGGAAGCTTTACTGGTGTACTTCAGGATGTATACAAAGGTGTGCGCGGTTTAGGCACACAACTTTGGACAAATATCCTTTATATATGTAAAACGTTTTAGGAAGTAAGTTTTTTGTTGGTGGTGGTTTTGGTTTTTAATGAAACAACATGCCAGGGTTTGGCATTAAGGTAAGGAGACCCAGAAAACATTAGATTCTAAAATCTGAAGTAAAATTGGCTTTTCTGGAATCACTGTAAAAACAGTTGCCATGAATGACTGAAAGTGCTTAGAGTCTGTACTTAGAAGTGTTTAAAATCTTTGCCTGTAACTATTCATAGCTTTCATGTCCTTGGTATCTTTTTAAAACAAAACCCCATATAACTTCTGTGTATGGTGTATCATCTTGCATGCTACCAAAAGAGAAGGTTTCTAAATGACTGTGTATGAAATCAATATAAAATGGCAGAAACTTAATAAAATCGTTGTTGGAGATGCAAGAAGAGTACAGTCAGTGACATTGATTTACTTTATTTGGAAGTGAAACATGTTTAGGTAGCACAATCTACATCCTGCAGACTAGATTTTATTTTTTTTAATTCCACAAAATTTTCTTGTATTTTCCTCGCAGAAATATTCCTTAGGATTTCACAGAAAGAAACCCTTTCTGCTCCATTGGGTTTCGTAGGAATCACTGGTAGAAATACCATTCTCTGCTACCTTTCATGGCGCTTGGATTGACTTGTAATCTTTCTTGATGAGAGAGACGTGTGATTAAACTATCCCAAAAGCAGAGGGGAAGAAAACAGTTCTCCCCTTCTGTTTTTGACTAACAATCTCATCCCTGATAGAGAGGCCTTCCAGGTAAAACATTTGTCAAACTTAGAAAGCATCCTGGTTTCAAAAACATTGCATGTTTTAGCTGGTTTGAATTGTTTCACTGAAGGTGTGTGGATCAGTTCTAGTTTGGACTGCCCTGGGGCATCCTGAGCACTCCCAGTCAGTCTCCTGCTCTGTCTCTGTCAGTCCTCTTCTGCCTGTAATGCATTCTTCATTGCTGGGTTTTTGTTATGCTTACAATGGCAATTACCTGTTCTTGAGTTGAACTATATTTGCAGCTTAATAAAACTTTATAATGGTCTCTGATAGTTTAGATAGTTTGATAGCTTTCTGAGAGAAAGGACATTAAAATACTTAAAATTCTGTCCTTTTTACAAAAGAGAACTGGCTTTTTCTTAAAGGGTTCTATATAATGTACAGAGAAAGTGCTATTAAAGGGAATGATTGGACATGTTTTTATTAATAATTCAGAAGGATACAATCCCACTTCTAATTGTAGTCCTGCCTAGCAAATCACAGCATCAACACTTGCAATTCCATATTTCAGCTCACTGGCATCAAAATAAGAATGGATTTACTGGCACAGTTGGGATATTACAGGACTAAACTTGGAAAAACTGCAAAAATCTTTTCATGGACATTGCTTTAAGGAGCAGAGAGCTCATGTAATTTATTTTTTTTTTCCTGAATATAATTGCATTGTTCCTTAATTTTTTCCATCTTTCCTAATAATTTATTTCCAGCCTGGAAGTAGCACACCTGCTCTGTCTTTGCATTCTTACAAATCCGGGCAGTATTGCTTCAAAATGTTCTTATCCTAGGTGTGGGGGTTTACTCCCAAGCTGTTGCCAGTCAGTGTCCAGGCACGCTTCACAGCGTGGTACAGCATAGCATTTTAAATAAGATTGCATATTGATTGAGATCCTGGACTTTTCCCCCATACCATGCTCCTGCAGATGTGATCATATAAAGAAATCAAGCCAACGTTGTGGTTTTTAAAAACCTTCAGGATGATGGTTAGGGTTTTCTTTATGAGTAAAACATTCTTCAGAGTTCCTTTTAGGGGAGATCGCTTTCTGTGTTTTGGGGTTGATTTTTTTTTTTTTTTTTCCTTCCCCAGAACGTAGGTTTAGTGGTCACTTGCCTTTGTAGTCTACCAATTTTCTGTCTTCGTATGCTAGGAGGTTCATATAGCCTGGGAGCTGTAGTAGGAGTCTTACTCATTGTTATGAAGAATACTTGTAGTATGTTCAAGTTGTCCTCCAGAGATTGCATTTGCAGACTGTTGTTTTAGCTTGGGAAAAGCTTTTGAGTGACGTGATTGTCTTGACATTTGATTTAATGTATGAGGTTCTTAAAACTGTTGCAAGTAGTTAAAGATGATAGATACAATAAAACTAAATGAATACCATCATGTACAGCAGCAGCAGGGTAGTTTATATAGTAACAAAGCATTAAAATGGGTGAATAAGTTCAGATGAAAGGCTAGACCTTGCATATCTTAATCAAAGTTCACATTCTCTTCTCTAAACCTTTTGCTGAATAAGGTTACTGTTGGTATAACACAGCAGTCTTCAGCCTTCTGGGAAAAGCTGGCGAGTCACATTGTTAATAGATTATTTCTCATGGCCAATAAGCTACTGTTGAATAGCATATAGGGCAAGCACTTTGCTTTTTTTTTTGATCTGCCACAAATGATACTCCAAGGGAGCTAGACCAGTGATCACATTATGCATTGTAAATCCAAGTTCCCATATTAATTATGTTTACTCTGGACTTCTCCACCTTTTTTTAGTGCATCTTTAATCTTTTTCATTTTTAGTGCATCTTTTAATCTTTTTTCCTTTGGACAGCCTCTGCTATGATAGTATACTTGTCTGGGAGTTCCTCCCAGACGTCTGTAGCATCATTAATCTTCCCAGCAATTCAGTGCTCTCAGATACTTCATTTATACCCAATTTATACCTAAGCCGAGTGGTATCAGTTGAAAATTGACACATTCTGATAAAAAGCATTTCCCTACCAAGATGGCTTTCCCCTGCCCTTTCCTTGTCCAGGATGGTAGACTGTGATGACTGTTCTTTTTGGAGTCATGTTTGGTCATCTGTGGAAAACAAATTAGTTAATAGATTTTAAGGTCAGAGGACACCATTAGATCATCTGACCTCCTGTGTACATATTATGTAGAAATTGGTCTAGTAATCTCTATATTGATCCCAATAAGTTAGTTATTGAAAATACACCTTGGTGAGAGATGGCTAGTATTTGCTTTGCTTGCTGTGTTGAGTGGCAGTGTGCAAAGCCGCTTGCATTATTAAGGCAGAAGTCTTAAAGTCTTGCATTATTTCAGTTGGTTGAAGAGAGATAGGGTGAAAATACCAAGTTTCTGATAATGACAGTACATTGCACTTGTAATTTATGTGGGGAGCCCAACAGACTGAAAAATAGGAAAAGAGTTTTGGGGGTGGAAGGGTTATGTTCAAGTTACCCTTTACATAGCAGGTATCCTGAAAAGTAATTCATTACTTGGCTAAAAATGTTTATTTCTGCCTTAAAAAGAACAGTTTTAAAAGATGCCAACTTCAGGACCTCCCTACCTAAAATGGGTTTAGCTGGCTGTAGTCAAACTTCTTCCAGACTCTACTTTGTCTTGCTGCCTGGCCTGAAAACAGGTTGCTGATCCCGAGAGCTGTAGTCAGACACCAGCTCCCTGACAGTCTTCTGCGTGACTGTACTTGGAGCCCAGTTCAGTCGTCACCTCAGAGCGACGTAGGCTGGGTCTCTCACTGCAGCTGGTGGCAGTGCCTGCTGCAACCCACGTTCGCTGACCATCCAAAGTTATGACCATGTGCTTTTCAGAACAAATGTCTTCATGCACTCACTATTGCCGTGTTTTTCTTCCTGCGTGGTGTTTGACACTGAATTTTATTAAAATAGATGTTGCTTGTACTGGCTTTCTTTTTAATCAATGGTTTGACCTTTTATTTATGATTACCCTACCTTTATGCCAATTGCAGACTTGTTGCCCATTGTATTGTTCTTGATGTGTGTTATATAGCAGGACCCGTTCCCCTCTCCCTTGTGCAAATATGTTTACTTAGTAACCATCTCTTGTCTGTCACATTGTAAGACTCATCAGTCAGTTCTGAAGCCGTTTAACCTGCCCAGTGTTGATTCTCTGGTGTTCGGAATGCTGAATTTCTCTTGAAAATTTCCTGTTATTCAAGGAGTAATTAAAATAAACCCTAACATTTTGGGAACTCCTTTAGCCATATCTTTCATAATATGTCAGTGTTACCGAGAGTAGATGGACTGTGTTTAAAAAAAAAAAAAAA
>VXBL01000623.1:824415-965485 GCA_013400195.1 Aramus guarauna
AAGAGTAAAAGTGAGAAAACTTACAGGTTGAGTTGAAGACAGTTTCATAGGTAAAGCAAAAGCCTCACATGCAAGCAAAGCAAAACAAGGAATTCATTCACCACTTCCCATGGGCAGGCAGGTGTTCAGCCATCCCCAGGAAAGCAGGGCTCCATCACACATAATGGTTACTTGGGAAGACAAACGCCATCACTCCTAACATCTCCCCCTTCCTCCTTTTTCCCCCAGCTGTCTATGCTGAGCATGATGTCATATGGTATGGAATATCCCTTTTGTCAGCTGAGGTCAACTGTCCCAGCTGTGTCCCCTCCCAGCTCCTTGTGCACCTCCAGGCTACTCGCTGTTGGGGCGGTGTGAGGGGCAGAAAAGGCCTTGGCTCTGTGTAAGCACTGCTCAGCAATAACAAAAACATTCCTGTGTTATCAAGACTGTTTCCATCACTAATCCAAAACATTGCCCTGTGTTAGCTACTATGAAGAAATTTAACTTTATCGCGGTCAAAACCAGCACACACACATTCTCTGTATGTGATGATCTTCCTTGTTCCCTCCTTGCAGTAAGTGCTAAGTGAATGTGAGGAGTGGTGTAGTTAGTAGGCTTGCTGCTTTGTGTGTGAAAATATATGCTCAAAGAGGGCGAGGGAAAGTGCAGAATAGTTCCTTTGCTTATAGAAGATACAGATTGATTTTATTCAGGACAGAAGTAGGGTAACTTGCTAGCTGTAGAAGAATAAAGGTTGGTCTAAATGTGTCTTTGTTTTCTCTATATGGGAAGATTTTAGTTTCAAGTGGACCTTGATACTAAGGAACAATGATAGGACATTAGTGCTTTTCCTCCTAAAACTGGCAATTCTCTTATAATTGAGATCCTCTTAAGTCTCACCTGATATGCTGAGTGCTAAGGTGGGAGGGGTCATCCTAATCTATCTGAAATAATAACTGCAAAGTTGAAGAAAGTGGCAGCACCTGTGAGAGGGTGCATCACTGACAAAATGGAAAGGCAGATGTGATTTGATTTTTTTGAAGCAGCTGGCTGGGGAGAAAAGGTACTGCATTAGCAGTATCTGAATTATAAAGGCCAAAATTTACCAGCTGTGAAGGTTTTAGGACAATCTACATGACATAAATAGCAACTACAACTTGGTTTCAAACTGGGTAAGTATCCACATGACAGAAACCCTCTTTCATAAATTGATAGCCCTGCTGGAAGTCTAGAGGCCAAGGAACAAATTGTCACTGTTATTTCTATAAATCCAAGATTATTCTGTATGCTGTAATGTAGGTGGTGCTAGCTTTACCCGGTGCTTAAGCTCCGTAGAAAATATGAAATATTTTGATTCTTTTGAGTGTTGTTATATTTCAGAATGGTTTATGTTCCAAGTGTTTATGAACTGTGATCCTTGATCAGCTTTTATCTCCCCTGCACAAGGTATTACAACCTGCAAATACCAGGCTGATGTCAAACCCTGGAACACCCTTTAGTATTTCCAGCAATAGCATCAAATTGAGTTTGCTGTATATCGATCGCCCTCTTAATTTGAGGACTGCAGACTGAATTGTATAGGACCATGAAGGTTGTCTTTTACGGCTTTGTGTATCATTCTTCACCACCCTATTTGGTGTGGTTTGGGTTTGTATGCTTCATTTACTACAAAGTTGATGCTTTTACTGCAATACAAGGTGTCATCTGCTTTCTATCTAGCTGTACCAGGTTAGTATTTCTCAAGAGAGCATTTTCTTGGCTTTGTGGGCTGTGTGGTGACATAAAATGACTACCAAGTTCTAGTTGTCTGCTGTTTCCAAATAAAGGAAAACATTCCTCCGTTTAAAGGCATTCTGCAGTTTGTATTTGAAACCTTGAAAAGTGGTAAAGCTTATACAGTATTTTAAAGAAGAAAAGAATATGTACAACATAATTTATAACTAGCTCCAGGGAGACCTTCTAGTAGCCTTTTAGTACTTAAAGGGGGCCTACAGGAAAGATGGGGAGGGACTCTTTATCAGGAAGGATAGTGATAGGATGAGGGGTAGTGGTTTTAAACTGAAAAGTGTTAGATTTAGGCTAGATACTGGGAAGAAATGTGTCTGCCGTGAGGGTGGAGAGACAGTGGAACAGGTTGCCCAGAGGACTTATGGCTGCCCCATCCCTGGAAGTATTCCAAATCAGGTTGGATGGGGCTTTGGGCAACCTGGTCTAGTGGAGGGTGTCCCTGCCCATGGCAGGGGGGTTGGACCTAGATGATCTTTGAGGTCCCAAACCATTCTATGACTCTGATAATTTGTTTCAGGGTGACCCTGAAAGAGTTTGTGGATTTTCAATAGTTTCTTTCAAAATTAGTCAACTGAGCCATGTTGATATTTTTGCAAATAATGCCACGTGCATTCACTAGACAAGTGTCGTATATGAAGCAATAGTGAAAACTTAATTTACCATTGTGTTTCAAGTTTGACTTCAGAAACTGTCCTTACAGTATCTCCAGTGTGTGAAGGCCTTTATCTTTTGAAACAGAGTGCTAGAAAGGGATCCCAGGTAAGGGCAGCTGCAAAAAGAAGTGTTGGAATCAGCTCATTTTATTTAAACTTCCTAAGTATGAGGTCCTGTGCTCATACTGGCCTTAATACTATTTTCTATGCACATTTTAAAAATGAATGAAGACTCACTGACACATTTATTAGTGTTCAATTCGGTTGCAGTCTGGAAGGTGCTGGTGTCTATAGGATAGCAAAAGTTGGTCACTGTTAGCCAGGCCTGCCTTTTTTGGCTGTCGTGTAGGGGTGCTTAGCTTCTGCCAGGGACTTTGAATATCAGATACTTCCAACCACAAAGGTTCTAATATTCCCCATCTCGTCTGTCTGTGCTTCAATGCCGAATTATAGCCCCGAAGAGAGGATGCTGGTGTCATGCATCTCACCAACATTCTTCTTGTCTCCATCTCCCTGTGTTCAGAGTACCCATTCAGCTGATTTTCCTACAAGAACAAGAGCTGAAAGTGACTACTGTACCTTTTCTCTTGATGCAAGAGTCATGTTGGGTGGTAGTTGTTCAGTGTTGAAGGTCACCAAAAGAAGGCAACTTTGTTCTGTTTCAGCAGTTCTGTTTGTTTCCTTTTACACATTTGTCCTAAAGGAAAAAACTGATCAACTGTTTCTAGAATGAGGGCTACAGCCATACTGAGACTTAACTAAATTAAATACCTGGATAGCTCACCTTCAAAAGTGGAAATAGTTTGAAAGCCTCCTTGGTCTGAAAGTTTCTGCAATATTCCCTTCAGGATCAGTTCTGCATTTGTAGTGAACAAAAAACCCATGTTATTCCCTTTTTTTTTTTTTAAAAAAAACAAACAACCAAACCCAAAACCAACACTTTTTTAAAAAAACAAACCACAAATCATTAAAACCTTGCCAGTTAGGATGAAAAATACTGCCTACAGGAACTGTGAAAGTGCATGCTGTCAAATATGACATATATGCACAAATACCTACGGGCTTATTAGTGCCTCCATAGTGATGTGCTGTCAGCAGCGTATTTCTACTGCATATGACCTTGCAATATTTACCTTTATCTAAAAGGAAAAGAGAGAGGGAGAGTTATACAGTGAAGCTTGGGTATCTCTTGTAACCTTTATGGAGTCTCTGCCAACCACTTCATAACAGCCCGTAGCACATTCGCTCTCTGTAGGACTCGGGTTATTGAAAAGCAATAGCGGTAAATCCTATGTGGCTGGATGTCACAAGAAATAGGAGAACTCTCTGTTTGCTCTTCATTGTTGTATTACTGCTTACATGTCTGCTGCCTCCACTAGCTTATTCCTAGGGGAGTTTATTTTCTGTCCTTAAAAGAAGGCTGTCAGACTGATTTAAGGCCAGAAGTGATGCTTTCAAAAAAACATGGGTTTACTGAACCTTGGATCATTTGACAGGTGGTCATAAGGTTTTGTTTGAAGTCAAAGAAAGCAGAATTTTGTCTGGCTTTAACTTATCCCTTGCCACAAGTTTTGGCAGCCTTGTACTAATGCCTCCAATTAGGAAAGGAAGGCAGCGTAGTCAAGCAAAGAAAACTGACCTGCAGGTGAAATGCAAAATGTAGGCAAATTACGTGACTGGTGTAAAAGTGAATTAACAGGTAAGATCTTTCCTCTCTTAATAATATGGTGATTTACAGTACAGGCTTTTCAAAGAAGCTTTACTAAAACTAAGTCCTAAGCATCTTTCCTTGTTGCTTTGTACAATACCAGTGACCTTTGTGAATTTAAAGACAAAATGAGTGGTTTCCCAGAAGTACCTTAAATTCACTCTGCTTACTTTTGACTATCATCTATACCATATAGCATAAAACACTGCACCAGTTTACCATAATGCATCAGTTTGTGAAAGCAGGGGTTTCTGCTAGTGCTTCACTAGCAGGTAAGTCATCTATAGTCAGAGTGAGAAGCTGAGGGGAAGGATCATTGTGTTAAGGTAAGCCATCCTCACTCATGGGCCAGATCTCTTTTGGGCTCCTAAATCACTTCTGTACCACTTGCACTTGCTATCTGATGTACCTGTTCATTTCAAAAGTAACATTCATGGGGTTTTTGCTCCATAGGGATAAGCAGTAGGAGGCGTTTAAGGCTTAGTACAGATAGAATCTGACAGCACTGAGGTCAAAATCCACTGTGTATCTGCAGTACAGGAACCACACAAGTTTCATTTACACCACCTCACCAAAATGACTCACTTTGGTACTGATAATGGTAATGACTTTGTGATGAGGACTCCCTGAAACCATCAGCTGGAATCACTCTGTTAGGCAGAGCCAGTTTCTAAACTCCTGAGTGCTGTCCTGGGCTGTATAAAATCCATGTTATGAGCCACAATCCATTTCCAATTCACCCTGCCATCCAGTCCTTGTTCTGTTATCTCAAGGCTAAAACTAGAGTGGAGAGATAGTCTTTTAATAAGACAATAGTTCTCTCAGTCTGCAGCCAACAGAAAACAAATAGATTGGAATTTCTCATTTATGCTATATCTCAGGGAAGTGAAGAGACGATGGAATAATTGTAACCAAGATAGATACACAAGTCATAACCTTCTTAGCATAACTGTGCCTGTTTCTGGAAAATTAGAATGTCAGTAAGCTAAAGGTAATTTGTTCTGAGTGCCAACAGAACAGAATGATAAGTCTTGACTGTTTGATTTCTTTTTTTTTTTTCTCTCATTAGGTAGTTTCAGTAAGACTGAAAAGTGAATGTAGTTGGTCAGAAGAGCCCTGTACTACTTTGAGATATACCTTCATCCACCTCTCCCCTAACAATAATGTATGTGACTTCCTCAATTTGATTTTGAGGCGGAAATGCTTGGTAGGGCTGTGATGACATTTCAGAGACATTTAAGTATTCTTTTGTCATGGTTCTATGAAGAAAATTCCTATGATGTCTAATGGTTAGTCCTGCTTAATTGAATTTCATGTAAAAATTTCTCTATTATAGCCAGGCTTTGTGCTGTCCAAATTTGTTATTTTTTAAGATAAACATTTATCTCTTGAGAAGTAGCATTGATTTAAAAGGCATACTTGAAGGTAGGTTTACAACATGTGAGATGATTGGCATGCCCTGTTCAGTGGGGAGATCCCCTGTGGCTGTGTTTTTTGTTTTTAGAGCAAAAGAGCTGTAGTCTTTCATCCATAATGTTCATAGAGAGCTTGAACTTCTACAGTTTGTACTCATGTGAAACCCACATTGAAGCCCCATGGGTATTTGCCTGCAAGAAAACTGGAGGGCTTGGTTGTCTGCACTGGAAAAAACAGTGTCCTTATTATTCCAGTTAGTTCATTATATTCTGAGCCCAAAAGTGTGATAGGCAGTTTGCAGAATAAATAAAGAAGAAATGGCTCTTCCTCAGTAGAAATGTGATTTCTAAGTTAATCGCAGTAAGAAAAGAGAAGAGACAAGGCACAGGAATTGTGATTTGGTATTGTAGCAAAAATATTTTGAGGTATTTTGAGAGTGCTGACTCGATGTCCAAGCAGAGATCAGTGATGAGTGGCGTTCCTCGGGGACTGGTATTGGGCCCAGCACTGTTTAACATCTTTGTTGGTGGCATGGACAGTGGGATTGAGTCCACCCTCAGCAAGTTTGGTGACAACACCAAGCTGTGTGGTGCGGTCGACACACTGGGGGGAAGGGATCCAGAGGGATCTTGACAGGCTTGAGAGGTGGGTGAACCACATGAAGTTCAACGAGGCCAAGTGTCCTGCATGTGAGTCAGGGCAGTCCCAAGCACAGCTACAGACTGGGTGGAGAATGGATTGAGAGCAGCCCTGAGGAGAAGGACTTGGGGGGTGTTGGTTGATGAAACATGAGCTCAACATGAGCCAGCAGTGTGCACTTGCAGCCCAGAAAGCGAACAGTGTCCTAAACTGCATCAAGAGAAGCGTGCCCAGCAGGTCAAGGGAGGTGATTCTCCCCCTCTACTTTTGCTCTCGTGAGCTCTGCATCCAGCTCTGGGACCCCCAACATAAGAAGGACATGGAGCTGTTGTAGAGAGTCCAGAGGAGGGCCACGAAGCTGATCAGAGGGCACATCTCCTGTGAGGACAGCCTGGAGAAGAGAAGGCTTCGGGGAGACCTTATTGCAGCCTTCCAGTACCTAAAGGGGCCTATAGGAAAGATGGAGAGGGACTGTTGACAAGGGCATCTAGTGATAGAACAAGGAGTAATGGCTTTAAACTAAAGATTTAGATTAGATATAGGACAAAAATTCTTCCCTGTGAGGGTGGTGAGGCACTGGTTGCCTCAGAGGAGTTGTGGATGCCCCATCCCTGGAAGTGTTCAAGGCCAGGTTGGATGGGGCTTTGGGCAACTTGGTCTAGTGGAGGGTGTCCCTGCCCATGGCAGGGGGCGTTGGAAGTAGATGATCTTTGAGGTCCCTTCCAACCCAAACCATTCTGTGATTTTGATACATGTGCTCTAATGGTCACAATGGATGTGACTGAAGCTCTTCTTTGTTTCCTTGTGTGCCATTGTCACTGTCTGTCCATTCATAGCTGCCAGCTGTTTTTTCCTCATTCTCTTGGACTCTTTGGTGCAGCAACTTTCTAAGGCATTCTCTGTGAAAAGGTATGGCCTTCAGTGACACTCTTGGGCCCCATAAAAAAGAGTATTGAATACGATCCATTGGTCTTCCTTGGTACACATTAAAGCATTTTTAGAAGGAGGTGACAACACACGTAGTGACAGATGATACTGGGAAGGTGGAAGTACTCACTGCCTTTCTTCTGTGTTTTTGGGCCAAGACTGCTCCCAGGCCTTGGCATATAAGAGCATGGTTCAGGAATGGGCAGCCAGCAATGGGAGAGCACCAAGTTAGGGACTACTCAAAGAAGCTGGATGCATTTGAATCCCTGGGACTGGGTAAACCCAAAGGTGCTGTAAAAGTAAGCTGAGGTCAGTGTCTAAAATCTATGCGAAATGATTGCAATTGAAGGAGATCCGTGACAACCTGAAAAGACTAGCAGTGTGTTCATTTCTATGAAGGACAAGATGGAGGACTTGGAGAACTACAGGCTGGTCCACCTCATATCAGTCCTTAGAAAGAACATGGAGCATGTCCTCTGTTCCCAAACAGTGGGATGTACGTCACTGACTTCAGAGAAACTTAAGGCACCATCTCCCCAGCACTCTCTTGTGGGAGCTGAGGAGGTATAAGTGGGTGAACAGCCTGTTGGGCAAGTTGAAAACTGGCTGGGCTGTTGGGCTAATAATACTTGGTGGCTTCACGCTGTCATGGTTTAGCCCCAGCCAGCAGCTAAGTACCACACGGCCACTTGCTTGCTCCTGCCCCTGCCCCTAGCAGGATGGGGAGGAGAACTGGAAGAAGGTAAAGCTTGTGGGTTGGGATAAGGACAGTTTACTAGGGCAGCAGAGGAAGAGGAAAATAACAGCAACAATACTTAAAATATACAAAGTGGATGATACCCAATGCAATTTGCTCACCACCCAGAGCCTGATGCCCAGCCTGACCCTAGCAGTGATTCCCCCCTCTCCTACCAGCACACACCCCCACTTATATACTGAGCATGATGTCATATGGTATCAAATATCCCATTGGCTAATTTGGGTCAGCCATCCTGGCTATGTCCCCTTCCAGCTTCTTGAGAAAATTAACTCTATCCCAGCTGAAAACCAGGACAATGCCCGGTGGCAGCTAGCATGGATCAGAGCTGGCCCAAGAAAACAGTATTGCATCTGGTAGTGCTCTGTATCCTCATCTGTGACCTGCGTGATTAGGCACCGGTCAAATGTCTAGATGATCCTCAACTGTGAGGATACGGGGCTTGACTGATGCACGGAATGGCAGAGATTTGCTCCAGACCTTGGTAAACTTAAGGACTGGGCTAACAGGAGCCTATTGGAGCCATTAGAAGTGAGAAGCTCTGCCCCTGGGGCTGGTCCTGCTGGTTCAGCACCCTGGGCTGGGAAGCAGTGGTCTGAGTAGTCCTGCTGAAGATGACCTGAGGATTAGAGAGGACCCAACCCATCACAAATAGGGTAGGCAGCCATCCAACCCAAAATAAGGTAGGAGGAAGGCAGCCAGCACCGAGAGAAGTTACGATCCCAGCCTGCCTGGTGGTGGTGAGGCCACATCTGGGTTGCTGTATCTGGCCTCAGCTCCCCTTACAGGGTCAAGGGGGATGTGGAGAAGCTAGCAGGGCCCAGTGGGGCGTGCCTGTGTGTTCAGGGGCACGCAGCACGTACCCCTGTGGAGAGGTGGAGGGAGCTGGGCTTACTTAGGCTGGAAAATGGTGTCTGAGAGGGGAGCTAGTGGTGGCCTACAACCACCCAGTGGAGTGATACAAAGACAGAAGAGTCAAATTCTTCTCAGCAGTATCAGACGATACAAGAGGTGGTGGCAACAGTTTGCTAATTGGGACACTCAGGTTGAACTTTAGGGAAGACCAGGAGAGGGGTGTAGTGCTGGAACAGGTTACCCAGAGATGCTGTCAAATCTCCATGCCTAGAGGCTTTTGAGACTCCGAGGGACAAAGCTACAGCTGCGTAGTGTTCACCCAGTGTTGGTGACAGTTCAGCTTGGAGCAGGGTATTGGATGGAGACCTGCAGAGGGACCTTCCAGTGAATGCGATTCAGTGATCCTGTGGTAAAGCAGTGACAGCAGTGGGCAGGCCGTTTCCTTCCTTGTGCTGGAAGACCCTTCCAGAGGCCAGATAGCTGGAGTCCATTCTATTGAGATCTGATCTCACCAGGACACTGTAGCCTTCATCTGAACCATCCTCCTTCCTTCACCTGTGCCACTCTCTTTAGAATAGAAAGGAGAATCTGTTGTATTTCATGAACAAGGCAGATTAGGTAGAGCTAACTGCAAGAAGCAGGTGAAACCAGCTCTTTCAAATGAATGTTGCCATCGTAAATAATATTATTGGCACTTGAGCAGTTCAAACTACTAATCCTATGTGATGCCTGATTTTAGTGCATTAAGGAGGCAAGGCTCTCATTTTTGTGCTGTCTTTTCCAAGTTGAGAAATGGATTTTTAGAGTCCTGAGGTTTAATCAGTTAATGTTTGTGCAATGTTTTGAATTTATAAAATGCTATCTAAATGTGAAGTTTAACTATGTTGTTGGAGAACATGTTTTATAAGTGATCTGAAGGCCCAGGGAAAAGTCATTATGCATAAGCTCCTGGACTCCTCTTCTCTATCATTGATTACCACCTCATTTTTCAGCATGTCTGTCAACATTCAGAGAAGCTCTAACCCATTTACACACCTAGGAGAAAGGGTCCGTTGTTCCCTCACTTCTCTGCTCGTTGTCAAGTGGTGCATGGGTAAAGCTTGCTTTTTTCCCTATGTATGAATGTGAAGTGGGTTTTTTGAATCAGCAGAAGGAAAATCAGCAGCCAGTGCAGTTTTCATAGGAGATCAGAATGTCCTCAGAAAGTTTCTGCTGTTTGCATTTCTTCCCATTCTATAACTGATGTGCCAAGCCACTCTTCTCCCTTTTCATCCCTGCAATGATGACTTAGGAAAGCACAGAAAATATGAGGAAGCTTTGGAATTAAAAGATGAGTGGAAAGGGGTCTGCCAGACAAAACTGGCATGCAGAATTGGTAGTGCAGAACTGATAACTCAGTTACTGAAAGGCAGATTAGGGATGGAAGTGGTGTGGAGACTAGAGATGGAAGAAGGATGGCTGAGCTTCATGGTGCGCAGGGATTTGGCGACAGATGCTTTATGCTGTCAGGCTCTGGATAGGATCATGGCCTTTCCCCAGTACTTTTGGGGAGAGTTGGCCACCTAATTGTCTCCTGGTACTGTGTGCATGGATATATGCGTATGTATGTAGAGGAGAGGCTGACAAAGACAGATTAAGATGTATGAGACATTAAAATACACCATCCCTCAATATTTATGTTATCTGTGGACCAGTTTCATGATTCTCCGATGGTCTAAGTTATGGCTGTTATGCACTTAGAGGCTGCCATTATGTCAGCCTCTATGTGAGGAGTTTAATCCTGGCACAGAATGAAAAAGGAGGAGGACTACACCAAATAGATTTAATTATGCGCCTTCTCTTGTGGCTTTTCTAGTTCTTCAGGGGAATAACTCATAGTACTTGCTACTTGTTTAATGTGGTCTCTGACATTACTGAACTGTGAGTTGTTGCAGTGCCCGTTCTGTTCCAGGCACATTTCTGTTCAGGTACTTGTGCATCAGAGTATTGTCAGACTTCTTAATTTTTAAGCTTTCTGCCTCCTGAGTGTAATCAAATAAACACGCTTGAGAGCAAAGTGGTAACTAGAGGCAGAGCATTAGGCTTCCTTTCGCACCCTCCTCTTAACTACTGCGCACACTGTGAAGTACTGAACAGGCACTCTGCCTCTCTGTTTTTATTGACAGAACCAGCTTCCTCTTAGCTTTCCCTTTAGGTAGGTCTGTCTGTCTTGCTCATGATGACAAAATTCTCCCATCTGCTAGAACAGAGATCTCAAAAGTAACTTGCTATTTGCCTCTGTCAGCAGCAGAAGAGAAGATGCATATTGGTTAATCAGCTGTGCAAGGCTGAATTATTTAAACACTCTTTTGTCATTCTCTAGGAAAGATTTTAATTTCAGCATTGAATTTTAAGTTTTTAATTAACTAACTACTTTTTTCAGTTCAGTGCTTTTCAGCTGGGAGCAAACACTGCTGAGTCATTTAGGAATTGGGCTGTAACAGCATCTGGCTCTAGCTCCCATTACAGAAGGCAATACCTGGAGCTTTTAATTGTTTTCTTCTTCTTCCTTCTGACTTTTTCTTTTTGAAAACCAGGATGTAAAATGCTCTGTGAGAAAAGCATCTTTTATTGTTGTCTATCTAAAGTAAGTAGTGTGATGGGATTCAGCTTTCCATATGGATATCCTAGGGATTATTGGAATTTAAACTGATAAATAGTAATAAAGTTTTATAATAGTATTCCTTCGGACTTTAGCTCACATGCTATGCCTGAGTTTAGGGAAGCAGCAGGGGAAACCTGTAAGAGAGCTGTGTTAATATTACTGCTAGGAAACTGCTCCCACTGTGTGTAAGGCTTCAGGGTTTCCTCTAAGAGAAGAGGTGAATTAATAAGGAAAACTTCCAGGACTGGAGTGTGAGAAAAGGGAGGACTTCTGTCTTTCCTAACTTCAAGTGGTGTTTCTATAGCACTGCTGCAGTTCCCAAGGATCACAGTGAATACTAGTTGTTTGAGGGACAAGGCTTTATATGAGTGAAGTCTTTGAATTTAAGAGAAATCGTATGGGGCAAATCAAATTTGCCTGATGCCTTAGTGAGAGGTCAAAATTTGACTTTATTTTGCTTTGATTGAACATTGGCCTTCCTCTTGATATTTAGGAAAAGAAAAATACTTGAATAGGAGGTAATTTTAAAGACCGTTGACTTGCAGATCCCTGCTCTGATACCAATCTTGCCACATGCTGTTTGCAGTTGTTTAATGTCTGCCTTAACTTGTCCATTTGTGAAATGTATTACATGCCCACAAGACTTAATATGAATTCATTAGCATTTCTGAGTTGCTCTTGCATCATCTAGAGAAATGTGCTCACATACCTGCTAGGTATTAGAAGTGAAATCCTGGTCCTATTTAAGCTAATAGCAAGAACTCCGATCAACTTCAAAAGATGTAAGATATCATCCAATTACCATAATTAGATTGTTAAGAATTGTTCAGCTCCAAATTTTGTAATAATTCAAAGGCTGTTACCTTCATGAATTTTAAGTCAGATGCAAGTATAGCATGTTGCAAATTTTCTGGTGCTTATGCAGTCACATTGCACTCAGCACTGGAAACTATTCACATTCATAGTGTTCAGCACATTTCAGAGCCTTGATGAGGCAATTAGAAAATCCGTATAAATAAGCCTCGGAAAAGCATAACTGTATTTTCTTAATGTTGTCACTCAGGTAGTGCCCAGGTCTTCCATGGCTTTTACCAACTACTTAGCTCCTGCTATGAGAGTTTTGCTTGAATAGTTAATTTGGAAGTTGAGTGTAAAATGAAAGAATCCAGAGACCAGCTCTGTGGGATGTTTTGTGATACTAGTGGAAATGTTCTCTCCAGTCAGCATCTCCAAAGACTGTAAAACCTGATTTAATTTTTTTTTTCTTACTGTACAGTCCCCAACAGACGTTGACTGTTAATAGTTTTTACAGCTCTAATTTAATCTGGTTGAGTATTGAACTTGTACGTGAAAGGTAATAAAATCCTTTTAGTAGGAAGATGGAGTTTATGTTCAGAATAACAATCTATCAGTTTTGCAAAAGATTGTTAAATTGCTGCTTTGTAACTGTGATCAGATTAAGTCAGCCTAGCTGTGTTTTGAGCCTTGCTTTTCAAGAAAGTGAGTTAAAATAACAAAACTATAGTCTGTGGTTATTAGGGAAGAAATCTGCTTGAACTGGCATGGGGACACTTTAATTTGTATCAGGTACCTGGATGTCTGCTCTGTGTGTGTTATTGGCTGGGTGTGTTGCTAAATATTATTTTCAAATAATGTGAACTTCACTCTTCATGAATTTTAATGCATGCCGCTTTTGTAACTGACTTTTATGTCCCATTGCCCTGTTTGATGTCATGTCTTTAGGATCTTATTTGATTGTGTGATAGCAGGTGTATACAAGAACATCTCATGCTGGAAATCCTAGACTTCAGGTGCAAGGTCAGGAGTTGTCCCCAAGGGTTTGTCCCAGAAGAGCTGGTTGCCATTTTCTGCAATGAACGGTTTCCTGGAGAACCTTATTTTCCACTGTAACTTCTCAGGCTGATGTCTTTTTGGACTGCAGCCTTCTTTCCTAGGCTGCTGCCTCAGAAAGGTCAAAAGACGCAGTAGGGTGTACTGACCTCGCTGAGCATCATGAGGTTGTTGAGCAGAAGAAACTCACCTGCTCTTCACTGTGTTTACGCTGAGACTGACTAGGAAGGATTGAGAGTATGAGCAGTTAGCAGGATACATTCAAAGCTGTGGGGTAGTTATCAGATGACCCGCTTTCAAGGGGGCTAGCAAAAGGATACTAAGTTTGCCCAGTTCCTAGGGCCAGGTGATGTGTCTGCCTTTTGAACATCTCAGGGTTGCCTCAGCATTCTCACTGGCATGAGTTTCAGATGTTTTATGCATCCATATCAGACAAGGATATTCGGCCAAAGGTTGCAGAAATGGTCTTCATTGCTGGTGTGGTTTTGAATCTTACCAGTCTGTACCCCTTCATTTGAAAGCTTCTTTGGACAGGTGCTTTATTCGTGGTGTATCTGTACGTGTAGCACATTAGCATCAGTTTTCTTCTTTACAAAGAGCTCTGTTACCTCATTAGTTCTGAACAGCACAACTTTAAGCGGTCTTCATCATCTCAAAAATATCTTGCTACTAGGCTGATAAACCATCATTTCTTTTTTGTGACATGAATGTTAAAATGTTATAAACAAGCTTCCAAAGGATCAACAGCAATTTTTTCATGCAGGGTATATTAATTTGTCTTGTAATATTACTTTTATGTCAACTGCTTATTCCCTGTGCTTAAGTATAAAGATCTTTTCATGTGTGTTTTTCTGAAGTGACAGCAAGTTGCCAGAGATGTTATCAGACACAACGCATGAGGATCTGCAAAACCATTGCGTTGTGACTGCAGGTATTAAAAATGTAGGGAGAAATATGATCAGAGCTGAGTACTATTGGTAGGTTTCTCCCAGAGTTTGTGAGTGTTTAGGGGGAATGTGGAAAATAAAGTATTTGCAGTTTAGACCAGCAGTTTCTGAAACACCACAGAGCAATATTAGCTCATAGGGTTTTAGTCACAAAATGCAAACACAGGTGTATTTGGTGTAAAAGACTGAATGCTGTTCCCACTGCAACCACATGGTTCTGCATGATGATGATGATGAATGAGCTCAGGACCCAGGAACTGCTAAGTGCCTGGGTCTGTGGCTGTATATCTAGTTGCAATGTGATTATTTTAACTGCATCTCTTTAATATCAGCATTGCGCTGTGCCGCCAGAGTCCAATTTAAAACCTGTAGTGGAAGACTCTTGAAATGACTCATTGGCGAACATCTTTCTGAAAAGCAAATAGACCCTTCAGAGTCCTGAGCGTAGAACAAGACACTGGTGGCAGGTACCATGAAGGGGCCTTTTATCTCAGCTTATATCCCTTGATATCTAAATAGCAGCAGAAGTTTGTTTGAAGCTACAGTGCTTTTTCTAGCTATTCACCCGGGAAGATCCCAAGAGCCTTATTAGAGCTGCGAGCTAATAGGAGAAAATAAATGCAAGGAAATTATAGTTGGAACCTTACAGTCTTACAGGCCTACGCAGTGATCTCAGATAGCATGTGCCACATGGATTCCCTCCCACCAGAGGGAAGTACAAGTGAACACGTAGCTTCTAATTTTGCCTGGAAAGTCCAATATTCTTCTGTCTCTCAGCATGGATGGGGAATTGATCTCCATGTGATCTTTTAACTCTAAGTAGCGGTCTCTAATCTGATCCTGGAAATGGATCTTACCTTGATCCCATGGGAGGCCGTCACATGAAACAGTGGCAAGCGGTGACTGAGAGATTGTGCCTTTGAGGGAAGGGAGGAATACGAGGATTTGTGTTCAAAATGTATCATTTCTCACTTCAGACACATTAATTACTCCTTTGTGGGGTTTGATGCCATTGAGTTCAGTAGCGTAAGTCCTGTCAACTTTAATGAAAGAGGATTTGGGTCACTGTCAGCAGGTTGTTGTCTTTGTGTATGTCTGTGTGTGTGTGCAGTTGACTGACAGATATGTTGTGTATGCTTTGAAGACAGCAAATTTGTGAAATTGTGTTTGTCTGAATTGTTGTTTCGAGTTTGCTTATGTGGAAAAGGGTATGTGCAATATTAATTTATGCTGTAGGTGTCAGGTCTAGTTACTATAGGAACTCACCGGTCTGCTCTGTAATAAGCAGATCTAGCTCATAGTGCGTGAACTGGACTCTTCAAATTCTGCTGTGTAACAAAGCCTCTGCACTTTCTGTGTGGTTTCATAGCAAGTACCCCTCATTTCAACTTTGGAAACAGTTCCAATAACACCAGAGCCAAATGTGGCTCTGATCATTCTTTCCTTAGCGCTTATGGACTAGATGAGCAGTAAGAGCGAAAAGAGAACACCACAGCAGACAGGGAAGTCTGAGATAGCTGAGCTTTCAAAAGCAAGAACAAAGTTAGGTTTATTCTCTCCCAGTAAAAAACAAATTTAAAAAATAAAATAATTTTAAAAAGGTAATCTCTCATAGCTCTTAGTATTTGCCCAGGTAGGTGATCTCCCCAAAAGTACGCACGAGGAGGACATCTCTGACAAGACTGTATTTGTGGTGAGGCCAACACAGCATAATAGCCATGTCCTTTCGAGTGATTTTTCCAGGCACCACTTCACAGCAGCATAGTGTGGGATGGTTCCTCCTAGCGTCCTGGGAGAGTGTGCTGGGGTAGCCCCCACCATGGCAAAATTGTATTTCTTTTAGCAATATAATTTACTAGGTAGAACTGGCCGTGTGATGAGTAGTAAGCCACATTTGCAAAGTGTGAGCCCTGTAAATATACAGTTGAAATATAAAGCCACAACAATGGAGTTTAGTGACTATTTGACAAATTTGCTGTAGCCACTAGCCTTGTCTACTGTTAGACTTCACTGATGTTTCAAAACTGGCCTTGAGCTGGGGCATAGGAGGGACTATCCTTGGAAGCTCTCTTTATTTAGAACCACTGCAAGAAAACAGAGAATGGGAGCTACCTTTTTGTTTGTTTGTTATTTTTAAAATCTGACTCCCTGTTGCAAGGCAGTAAGATGAGCAAATGGCTCCTGCACCTGGCAAGTTCCCACCAGCAATTATTGCAACGCTTAGCGTCTTTCTGCCACCAACAGAAGTCTCTTTGCTCCCTTTCATGTCACAGATTTCAGTGCTCTTATGGGGATGGTACAATTAAAGCCACAAGATTTAGTGCTCTAATTCTCCTTTGTTTGCAACAAAAGGGAGAGACAGGGAAGGATGATGCATGTGGCTGAGTTTTTGTTTTTATTTTACTGACCAGCAAAAATACTGTGTGTATATATAACTGTGACAATAACAGTGTTTGTTTAAACTCATTAAAGCATTCCGTTACTAACTGGATTAAAAGCTATTATTTCACGTAAAGGAATCTTGTTGTTTAAAAAAAAATGCTGTGACTACGTTTCACTCCTCTGTTTACAAACCTCAACATCTGAGCTGGCTGTACTTTATGTATTTCTGTGTGTTTCTTTCTGTACAAATGTTTTCCAGTTTTAGATACGTCATTAACATGATGCCAATGTCAAGAACACTGTTTTTGACAAGTATGTCAAAAAGGCTACTTATGATAAATGTGTCTATGGGAGGGCAACGTGGTGGTTGACAGGAATCCAAGTTCCATTTTTAGCCCTTCCATCATCACCCTGTGTGTGACCTGAGATGAATTGCCAAATCAGACTTTTTCAAAGGGGACATCTGTGAGCACAAGTGCAATTCCCTTGTTCTAACCAGCATCTGACAGTGAGATACTCAAATATGAGCTCTTAACCTTGAGTTTAGTGCAGAGAAATGGGAACCAAAGGACAATTCATCAGTTCCATTTTAGGATGAGGTGAACTACCACAGGAGCTCAGAGTGACTGGTTTGCACCTTGTGGTCCCCAGCTTAGACACGAAGGTGAAGGTGAGCAGGATCTGTTCGTGGCCCCTCCGCAGGATTTCAGACACCCTGGATCTCAGCTGAGCCATGCTCACTGATGTGGAAGATCATCCCTCTGAAGATTCAACCTTGGTCTTTTCAAAACCAAGCTGCTGCTCCTGCTAAAATTCATGCACACTTAAAAAGGGGTTTAAATTCCAGCCCTGTTGAGCCTTGGTTTTGCTCTCTGTGAAATTAAAGTCTTCATCCGATCTGCGTGTTTTAAGTATTAATAGACAGGCTTTATTAATGGACCTCCAGAAAATGAAATCTCATTGTCTTGATCATCTGACCAGTCTTGCTAGAATCTGTGGAATATCACAATTTTTCTTGCTTCAAGGGCTGGTCCCTTTCATTTACCTCACTGCACCTTTAATTTACCAACTACACACCCCAGTGTGCTTGCTCTGTGGACAAATTGATAAATTGGTCAGCTGCCAAAAGGGAGTAATTTGACTTACCTGAAATGAGCAACAGTGTGATGAAAATACATTACCTCTGTCCCACTGGATAAGCCTCAGATTGTATTGAAATAGAATTAGGCCAAGGGAGTCAATGTACTGGATAATAATGAAATGTTTAATGTGGATTAGCTGCATATAAAATTAATACATTAGAATGAATTGCTAAAGAAATAAAATTATGTCAGGCCTTTATCCTGACTCTAATGACTTAAAAATGCTGCACTCTTCTGTTTACAGGAGAGCAAAAGTAAAGCTATTGAGTTTGTGTTCTTTATTTGGGTGAGAGAAATATATATTTAATTAATTAAATTTATAATACTTTATATATGTATCTCAGAGCTGTCAAATCAGGACTGAACCAAGGCCATGATGTTTGGGTCTGGACCACCTGAGAGGTTACAGAGATGGGGATGAAGTCCAGGAAGAATAAGCACATGAAAGCAAGAATCTAAACCTAAAACTCTTTAATCACCTACCTGGGCTTAACTTTGGAACTCTATCGGTTGATTGAGTTTCATTGTTACTGTTTGTTATCCCTGCCCTTAATATTTATGGCTTTTTCCACTTTATGCCTTTTCTTCTGGGAGTTAAATGTAAATGTAATCTTTGTTTTGGACCATCCAAAGGTAAGTTGAAATGTTGCCTCCCTGGGAAGATCTGAATGGGTTTAATACAAAAAGGGGCGAACTTTCCAAACTAGCTGGCAAAGATAATCTTTGACTGCCAGGTATGGAAGGGCTGCAGAGTGAGCTGTGGCATAAAAATTACAAGTATTCATCTGCACTCTGTGAGGCTTTTTGGGTTGTTTTTTTTTGTTCTTAAAGCTTTCTTGTTGCCTCATCTGTTCTAGGTTCATTTCTGTTTCTCAATGCATCAGAGAGGCCAAGCCCCGTCATCCTGAGCCCTTGGCTGAGAAGCAGCAGTGACCAATGCGTAGTTCAAGTGGCTGTTTATAAGTTTTACCAGCAGAGCGGAGAATATATTGCTCGTGTCCTTCCCATTGATGAAAGCAGCAGTGAAATCTTATCAGTGGAGAGTCCTGAGAAGCACGGGTAAGTCTCATCCTCTCATTTGACTCACAGCTTGAGTTGAGAAGAACCACATGTTTGTGTAGCATTACAGCCACAAAATACATGCTGCACATCTACTAAGGGGAGCAGGACACCACACCGAGTAGATGTTTGTCTTGCATGGGTCTAAATTATTGTAGAAGCTGGAGATTGGTGCTTATTTTATTATACAAAGCATCTGCAAACTACTGGATCCATGTAACAGTGAGTCTCTAAGTGAACATCAGCTTTGTTCTCAGTGCTTGCAAGTACAGACATAGTGTGGATACTCATCCTAAGTTTAAAGCTTTTCTGTGTAATTTGCTCTGTCTGATTTCTTTTTACTATTTCTTTACCCAAGTTTGCTATTGGGCTTAGAATGTCTACTGAGTCTTTGCAGTTTCATGTGCCTAGATACATTTTAGTTTTTGTATTGCATTTGTGGTTTTTTTAAATGCTGTCTCTTGTCAATAAAGCAGTTCAGAGCTACTGCCAGAGGAGGAAAGCTTTTGATCTTTCAGGGGTGCAACTGCTTGAAATGTTTTATCCTCTTTGTGCAATTAATCTTAATTGTTGATGATGTCTTAATTTGTCAGACTTCCTGTGCATTCCTTTAAATTTTTGTTAGCAGCAAAACAGCAGGAGTTGAACGCAGTAAATATTTAAAAATGAATTGAATTTGGATATATGTGAAGCTAATGTTTACCTGTTCTATATACTGATTTTTTTTATTTTTTTTTTACTTCTACTGTGAAATGTGTGTTAAGAAGCATAAATTTTACTAAGCATCTCAAATGTTCTTTGTTTTGATGTGATAGATTGGAGAGTTTCTAATATAAAGTCCTGCTAGCTTGTGCTTGTAACAAGATGTGATTATCTGATTACTGTCTACAGCAAATTCTGTATTTTCCTGTAGCAAAAGGAGAATGTGTAATAAAAAAAACCTTACAGGAGATAACCTAACTCATAGAAATGGTTTGAATAGTTGTAATTCTCGTATAACACATGGCCTATAAAAGTGAGGAGGAGAGCTTGTGTGTGGATCTAGATCATACTTAGTTCCAGCAACATCATCCAAATTGTAAATTACTGTTGATGTCTGGGGAAAGGTAATTAGGGGAGCTGCAGCAGCTGTCTTCTTCCTTAGCTCTTTGCAAATGCTGTGCTCTATGTCACAGCTAATAAACATGCTTTGTGCAAAGTGCCTCCTGCATTGGCAATGCCGCTGTTCCTTGGCGCTTGCAGGGACTACTGCTGTGTGTAAAATGCTTTGCTGTGCTGCACGGAGGAGCTCTAGCTTGGATCTGCAGGCAGGCAGAACTTACCAGGAACGCAGGCAAGTGCGAAGCGTAAGGAGCCTTGAAGGGAAGGGAAAGATGACTTTAACTACGATAACAAATGCATATTTTTGCCATCTGCTGGAGACAATATGGACTACTCAGCTGTGCGTTGCAGGTGGCAGACAGAGATTGTCACCACAGTAAAGAGAGTCTCTGCTTCTGAAGAAGGTGGCTTTGGTTATAGCTTGGCTATCCTGTATGCTTGCAAGAAGCATAGCTTGCCTCCCCAGCAGCATTTTTGTGGCACATAGGGGTAGTAAGGACGTGCTTGAGACTTTCATGGCTGACTCCTTGGTATTCTGTGTGCTATAAAACTTTGCAGTTGGAGCAACTGTCGGGTTCATTTTTCCCCCCTCTGGTCCTCTCTCTTCACTGTGAGAGGTAGTAGCTCTCAGAAGGGCTCTGATATTGTGCCCGTATAAATGTCATGTAGGGATAGTTAAGTATCTACCCACAGACTGCAGCCACAGTGATAGGGTAACAGTTTGTTACCATTTGCCCTGAACCACCATTCCAGAATTTGAGTGCTCCTCTGCCCTTTGTTTGGAGTGATAATATTTGATTATCCCAGCTCAGATAACAAACCACGCAAATCTCACTTTTGTAAAAAATCTTCTTTTCTTTAAATAGGAATCAAAAAATAGCTGATCAGAAGTCAAGAATAATTCAACGAAATTCTTAGTGAACTAGCAATCCTATAGTGGAAATCTGTGCTGTTTAATACTTTATTTTGTCTTGGAAATTGCAAAGAATCATATTGTTTTGTAATGAATTCTTTGACCATGCTATAACCAACTGATTTTTAAAATTTTATAAAGATTTTAGCTCTGGATGCAAAGTAAGTGAATTCCTCAGTGATGAGCCCGTGATAGAAATAAAAACACTTTAAAGTTTTATAGGTGACACTTCTTTGATTCTGTGCTCTTTATATATTGGTTTGCAAGCGAGGTGTAAAGTGTGTGTGGTTCCCAGCGATTTGTACATGCAGTAGTGAGTCCATGTCATTGCTTAAAATCAAGCTTATAGCAGGAAGAGTATATTTTATGGAAACAAATGCACCTGAAGGGTGGTAAAGCAATAAATTAATTCCAGGGTGGATTTTCTCATATCTTGAACTATGCACAGTGTCAGTATGTTTTTACCCCCCCTCCCATTTTTCCCTTTTTTTTTTTTTCTTTTTAAACCACATAACCTGAATTACATATATTAGTATCTTACAAAGTCTTCACCGTTCACCTACGTTTACAAGAGAAAAAAAGTAGATGCTGTCAGGTGTTACTGTTTCATTCAGGGTGAAACCAGGCAAGCAAAGGTTTTGGTTAACAGCACTTGGAGCTGATTTTATGTAGAATATATGTAAAGTTATGAAATGCTATTAGTCAGGTAAAGATGGCATAGCACCCAATATTTATTTTTTACCTGGGTTCAGCCATGTTGTCTTTGTGTGCAAAATACCAGGTGTGATTTTGATGGATACTCAGCATGCATAAATACTCAAAGGCAGAACTAGTGATGTTCTGTTTGCTGCTCTGGTCTCATTCTCTCTAGAAAAAAATAGCTTCAGCCTGTGGACTAGAATTGTACCAATTCCATAATGAGGCATAGTCATTACAGAAATTGTTATGTGGAAAACATGTATTTGTTTTATTTTCTTACTTGACATCTTTCACTGCAGCCGATCTACTGTGCGTAGGAAGAAAGCTAGCTAATTTAAGATGCATTACATAGCAGTAGGATAGGGCAGATGGAACAGACACCAGGAAGAATATGCCAGTAGTAATAGCTGTGAATGGTTCCTGAGTGATGAAACACCAGAGGCTGGCAAAGGGATGCTTGTTTTGTATTACACAGAAACTTTGCCAAATACAGTAATAACTTTTCTACATAATATTTGCAACAATGCTTACCATTCAGAAGATAATTATGTCCTTGTTTATCACTTCAACAGAATTGTATACCTTTTTTTTTAAAAGAGCAGAGAGATCTTACTCTGTATTTAATCTATGGGTTTTGGAACACCTTTGGGTAGACCTTCTCTAATTTAGTTCCTAAGCAATCAGTAGGACTCCTCTACGGGGAACAACCCATTACTATTATATTCTGTTAGAATTAGATTTGTTGCGTGATAGAGTTTCTAGATGATCTGACTTTGTGGATGTGTTTTTGATATGGTTAGTCTCTTTTGGCATCTCTTCGAATTCTGTTGTGTTTTACAAGCACCTGCAAACGATACAGGGAGAGAATCAGTTCAGTGCTATTGATCCTTTGTAACGGCAAAAGAGTTGTTATAATTCCTGCCATGGAGCACAGCACTTTCTGATTTATGCCAAATGCCACTAGATGCAGGTATTGTCTTTTGCTAGTTTTCTGCTCCCATGGTGCTGTACACAATCCTCTCTTGTTGCTATTTAATGGACTTCTTTTTTTGCGGTACTGGAGATAAGGAGGCAGCAAGTACGTTTATGTACCATGTTGGTTATTTACCAAGCAGAGTTACTTCCACGAGTTGAATGTTGACTTCTGGGTGCTTCTTAGACTGGCACTGTGGCCACTGATGTAATTTCACCTCTTATTTTCCCATCTGTTAAATTTATAATGATAAAGCTAGTAAGACTGTAAATATGCTTAGTAGAGTGAGGAAAGCGCAAGGGAAAACTTGTCAATGAGGTCAGAGTTTGTAATACAGGATTGAGCTCTCTTTCTTTTGATCTGTGTACTTTAGAGAAGTTAGAGTTGGCAAGGACAAAAATAGCATTGTTCATTTTAATTACCATTATTATTTTACATCTCTACCTGCACTGTTAATGGTAAGTTGCAGTATTATATACTATATATCAAACCAACTTTAATAAGCCCATAGCAAATGACAGCATAACTTCAATTTGGCCTTTCATTGTAGACCTCCCTCATCACTAATTCCATAATCATGTTCTTGCCCCAGAAAATAATGTAACAAGTGGATCTTAATACTCTTCACACAACTGATGGTAATTGAGGCCTCCCTGAAGAGAGGAGGCAGGGAAGATCCTCAGATCAGCTACTTCAGCAGAAATACCAGTATGTGAGCCATGTTCAGATGGAAATTCAAAAGATAAGATTTGAACTACTGGATTGAGTTAACTTCTGACATCTGTCCCACGTTTCTTACATGAGCTAGGCACACTGCCTGTGTTGCTGCATTTTCTCTATAGAAAAGAGCAGGGTAGTTTCTCTTGGATGTTTTTCTGTGTCTTTCAGATTGTAATTGCTTTATGTCAGTGAGGCTTTGTCTCTTCCTACAAATCCTTGCAACACTTTAGAGGCAAAGGGAAGCTGAGGCTGTGGCACTGACAGATCAACGTGATCTCTCTTGTCACCCAACACTTAGGGGACGTGGACTGCAGAATCCCTGCATTTAATTGTTGGTACCGAACTAGCCATCTTTTGACTTAAGCACACCTATGCAAACCACATAAAATGACTTTGCAAGCCACATGTGATTTTTGACCTGTGAGTAGGACCTCTAGACTAGTCTAGAGCCTTAACCAAACTTGAGATTCATCTGAAGACTTTTGTGTAAATATGTGAAGTAAAAGATGTCTCTTAAACCCTGAGTTCTGAACATGCATGCATGAGAAAGGAAGCCATAAAATAATACTACATTGTATAGCCAGTACTTTAGTAGGTACGTGTGTATTTCTGCACAGAGCATTTCCAACAGAGAAAAAGCACCTGGTTTTGAAGGTTACTACAAATCATGATAGGCTATTCCCTTTCTGGCATCTACAACTTCACTTGAGATTGATTGCATTGATAGATGTCAAGAAAAATAAATGAAGGAATCACTAGCATCTGTCACATTTGACCTTGGGGCTTGAAGTCTGAAGGTTATGTCTTGTACTAGCGTTGTTCCTTTTCTTGTTATTTTTTTCCCTTTCCCCTCCCCCCCCTTTCTTTCTCACAGACTAGTAGAAGGAATTTTCTTTCTTGGAACCCTTTAACCTTAAAAGTACCTTTCTCAGGTTAGTGGTAATATGAATTTACTTGGCTTTTTTTGAGGATGGGTTAGTTTTTTTTCCTCCTCCTTGAAAAAACGCTTTATTAAGTTCAAGCCTATGATTTGCAAATGCCTGGACTATGACATAAGAATGAAGACCGAAGTGTGTGTATTCATGATACTTCATATGGGCGCTTAAACTCATTTTTAGGCATCAAAATAGGTTTTAAAAAAATTACAGCACATTTTACTCTCAGAGAATTCTAAATCAAGAGTTTAAGTCATTCAGTCTAAACTGTACATTTGAGAAATGCAGGTAATCCAGGAAAATAATCTGAGTTTATGGTTTCATTAGAAACTAAGCTCTCCCGCCTTGGTGGCCAGGCACCACTAATCCTTACTTTTAGAGAGAAAACCTCACTTGTTCTAGACAGAAAATGAGCACTTAAACTTTTTCTGTGCTGTTATCCACTAGCCAACTTTTAGACTCTTTCAGTCTGTCAAATTAAATGCAAAGGAAGAAAAAGAGGAAAAAAAACAAAACAAAACAACAACAAAAAAAGATGTTGATGTCTCTTTTCCCCCTTCCCTTTTTAAAAGATAGTGTCCTTGACACCTGTGAAAAATCAGTCCTTTTTATAGCAGATGCTTGTATTTGGAAAGAAGCTTTTCATCTCCACCCAGCAAAACCTTGGTTCTTTCAGTATCTTGAGTCTAGATCTGAAGAAAGCTTTAACTCTCTTGGTTGTGGCACCTTGAGGAGTTCATTGCTAGTTTGTTTTCAGTGGATAAGGAGATTTAAATCAAAACCCTTCAGAATGTGTAAGGTGAAATAGAGCCCTTCAAAGCTTTATGGGACAGTATGAACCTGATACGCAAGTTATCTGTAGATGTGTAAAGACTGTTTTCCCATTCCGCTTGAGGACTAGATTATGTAGATTAAGTTGTCGCTTTAGCACTAGAGGTAGGTACATGTCTGTACACTTCTGCTTTAAACTTCTTAGTGGTTTTGCTGCTGCTGAAGTGCTATATTATTTCTTGAAATAAACTTGGATCTTTTTTGTAGATACTGTGCAGCATTGGTTTGCTTTACAGTGTGCCTTATTTTTGCATGGTAACCTCAAGTACAACAAAGCAGTAGCTTCAAACTGCTCCAGAAGGATTTACTGTATTGTCAATTGAGATTGGACTGTAGCAGTTTATTTCCTCTTACAGACATGTATATGGAAGTGAACTATTTATTACAAAGAATGATGTATTCGTATTACCAGAAACTGAATTTTGAGTGTCATTCACTATTGTGATGTATCATATTGTGAAGCAGCAATATTGTATGACCTCTTGAACCAAGCAAAGCCAACGAACATAAGTTCAGTAATAAGTGATTGCAAATACTTTTTTTTTTTTCTCCTGGTTGATTACAGTCCCAATCAAACTGACTGGAAATCAGTTTGGAGTGCTAGGGGATGGGGAAGTGCTCACTCTTGTCTTCTAATACATGTTATCTGACAGTTATTAGGTGCTAGTGCTGCCTTTTATTGATGTTTGCCAGATTCAAATGCAAATGGCGAGGCCAAAGTTGTGTAGTCAACTTCTAATTACAATTATAAAAAAAGGACGGGGAAAAAAAGGCTATTTAAAAGTTGAAATAAAAGTAGCAAATTAGGATTTTTTTTTTTTTTTGTCAAATATATGGAAATTTGGCTTACTACAAAAGCAGATTACTTAATGTGTAGAGAATGGAACAGTAGAAGAAAAAGAAACTTATTTTTCAGGGTTAAAAATTCAGTTTTATGGATACCTAGTGGAGTAGCCTTTGCTGCTGCTTTTAGCACAGTGCTGAGCACACTGTAGTGGAGGAGGGCTAAGGCGGTGAGCTGGATGCCCAGCGTGCACAAGGATCCTTGTGGCTTCCCGACTAATGGCAGCACTTGTTGGTGACTTCCTTGGGCTCTGAGAGCTGCTTCTGTGCATGAAACCCCCGAGGCTGGCACAGCTGACCATGTAGATGGTAACAGAGTTGGGGCACCCTGAAAAGTGGCTGGTTTGGGTATTTGTTCTTTTGAAACCAAAGATTTCTTGATATAAATTATTTCTCACGTGGCTGAAACAATTTCTTCAGACGACTCTGAACATCTGAGCAACCTAATCCAACTTTTATACTGTCCAAATCCTGGACACAAAAATCTGTCCTCTTTAAACTTTTATATGTTGTGTCCTTCAGAATTATTTGCAGGCTCCTCTTTTCTGGTCGTTAGGTATTCTCGCTTTTCAAAGTCTGGGTTGGTTCCCCCCCCCCCGCCCTTCTCTCATTCCTTTAACTTGTTTCCCTTGTTTTATAGATCTCTCTTTTTTTTCGTCTCTACCTGAGGTTTCTACTTCAATTTTTAAAAGTCATTCCAAACTAATCTTTACAGGCCCATGTTGATGCTAGCCCATGTTTCACTTCCTATCAGTGTAGACATGCCAGGATGAATTTCAGTTTCCTAAAACCTAAACAAGCAAACAACTCACCACACATACCCGCACCACCCAGCCTCCTCTCCCAAGCATTCACACACACTGTCGTTTTGTCATATTACTTTTCTTCTCTTCGATTAGGTGTCTCTTCTGCTATACAGAATTGCAAACAGTCTCTTTAGAATCCTTTGCTACGTAGTGTCCGTGTATGGTTTCCCACAGCCAAAACGCTTCCAACATTTTGTTTCCGGAGACTAGGCAATGCGCCTCATTAATATTGCCAGCCTTCTTTCTACTTACTTTTCTGCTCCCCTTAAGCTAAGCTCTCTGTCATTCTGCTGTTGGCAAAGTTTTATAACTAGCTTGCGGTATAATTGCTTTCTGTATCTACTACTTATTTTTGACCTCAAAAACCTGAGTTCTGTGCAACCTCCTCTGTGGCTGCCCCACTTTGGAACATGGCTTTGTCATTGTGTGCAACTTCCTTGGGGCTTTCCTTGCTAATGCTTAAGAATATCCTTATCCATGGCAAATCTACCCTGCCATAGTAAGTACTATAGAAGATTTACAAGGTAGTATTCCTCCCTTCAAATTCAGAAATTATTAACTAGGTGCTGATAACCTTACAAGACTTAAAAATCATGTCCTTGACCCGTCCAGCTGCTAAGAGTGTTAGTATAGTGCTAATGCAGTTGATTCTGCATTGTAAGCCAGGTTCTCTGGTATCACTCTTAAATTATCTATTGTGTTTCATGACTCACAGGACAGGGTTCAAGTCCAGTAGGGCAGCTTTGCACCCTCACTTTAAACAACACTGTCTACATTGCTGCCTCAACAAAAATGGTGCCCATTGTTGTCAAGTGCTGGTCAATCAAGTGTTTTCCACTCAAGAAAGAAGAAAGAGAACTCTGATAAACTTGACCACTAACTTACAATTTACTTCTGCATTAGAAAGAAACCAAAGATTTATTCAATGGCAATTTGCAAGTTAATTCTTAATAAATTCCCAAATGGAAAATTGAAGAAAATGAAGGCTAAGAAACTATTTAGATTCTGATGCCTGCTGCAGTGGCAGACAGACAAGGAGGCTTGGGCTTCTTTTCAGTGATTGGGGCAAGTACTGAAAAGGCTGCCTTTCCACTGGAATACAGTGAGGGCTGCAGCATTTGACACCAGTGTGAAGCACTTTGCAGAGCTTTTCATTTAAAACTCGTGTGCTATATTTGTTAACGAGTGTTGCTAATACCTGAAAGCGTTTTTCTGTCATTTTTGTGTCAAATAGCTACCTTTGTTTGCCTTGCAATTTTATTAGGTTTTTTGGCACATCTCATACAGTAGAAATCATATTTCTGTAACAAAATACCAACTGTCTGAAGGACTCTTTTATACTGGCAGTGGCAAACCATTAATATCAGCAACTAGTCTGGCAAAACCATGGTTTTAGGTTGACACCAACACCAAAGACACAGGTTTCAGACAGGGTTGTCAGATCTGCTTTGTACTCTGCTTTATACAGCTTATTTCTTGACCTGTGCACTGTGGCAGAAGGCTTTTCCACCCACTGTACTGGATAATGCTTGTTCTTAAAATGGATTAATATAGCGAAGCCATGAACGTTCAAGGCTTGCACAGAAGCATTTTGGTATCTTGTATACAGAAACACACAGTCCTCCCCATCACATTTGGAAGTACTTGCCTTTTTCCTGCCTTTTTTGTAAGTATTGTGTTCATCTGTTTTTCTTTATGGACATTTTGTTCTCTGAGTCACTGAGTACAGTTGCCAGCTCTTTATAAACGTCAGTCCATAACCTTATGATATTTGTTGCCTCCTATATCAGGCTGACTAAATATGATTTTCTATTGGAAATAGCAGCAGTGAAGTTTGTTTACTGAATGTAATTGGAGCTTTTCCTGATCATCCCTGGCTTATCATGCCATTCGTGCTGATGGATTGAGGCCACAAAGATGCGTAATAAAGTTCCTTTGGACAAGACAAAGCTATTCTAATCTGGGACTTGAACCAGCAGCACCATCTGCCATCCTTGATGAACTTCGTATGAGGATAAGACTGCAGAAGATCGGCACGAGTCTAAATCTTTCACGAGGCAATGAAGTTTTTATGACTCCGCTTCATCTAGCAAGGAATGCAAGCAGTAGAGTAAATGAGACAAACTCAGCTGTCTCTCGTATTCAGATCAGCGGCCAGTTATTATGATGCCTTTATAATAGAACAAAATTACACTATGGGGAAGATCTTATCAAAATATTTACATTGAAATACTTTTTAATAAAGAAGCCAAATAATCTGATTTTCTTCACCAGAGGGAAAATACAAAGTGTAGAAAAACTCCCTGTGCAGCGTGCTTGCTAGAGGTGTTAAGATAACTTTAGTTAGAAGATTGCTATCAGTATGTTAAGTGCAATGGCCGACCTGATTATTTTTAGGATATTAAACATCCTAAGAGTGTCTAACTAAATGTACTAGCATGCCAGAAAACAAAAACGTGAGATGATCCATCTGGATATTGTCTTAGTTTGAATGGAGACCGTGTTCTCAAGTCTAGCAACCGGTTTTTTGCATCTCTGCTCCTTTCCTTTCTAAATGCGTGGCTTTCAGGAGGCAGTGGTGTAGGAAGTGTGGACTATTGCTTTTGACAATTCAGATCCATATCAAACCCATGATGATTGCAATTTGTTATTATTTCATGCCAGATGAGCTATTCAGAGACTCATTTCTTAGAGGTCTCTAGATAACGTCTGACACAAGTTGATTTCGTTTTTTTTCAAAGTCAGTTGTCTGGGAACTTGGGCTCCTTCATTCCTTTAGGCAATTTCTCCAGGTCAAGGCTGGGGCACGTATCTGGACTGTTTTAAGGGAATTGACTCTGCTCTTACTATTTCTGTTTTAGATAGGGAATTTTGATTGCCAGTATCAAGGCAGTTGCAGTTGACAGTGCCTAGTAAAACAGCCCCTCTCAAACAAAAGGAGATACCATCAACTTCAGTGTTTATCAACAATCAGACCGCTATCAATTTGTAAATGTTTTTTCAAGAACATCTTGCTTTCTTTTCACTTATTGCTTGCCACCAGTATTCTATTATGAAAGGGAAAAAAAAATCCTGTATAATTTTACTGACTTCTTTCCTTAATAATTTGAAAACGGGGAGAGCGTTGTCTTGGACAACAGAGTTTCTGTCTGTCCATCAGCTCTTTTATCTCCTCTCACTTATTCCCAGGGCTCACTTGTTACTGTTCCCTCTATCTCAACATACTCTTCCCTTCTAGTTTTGTCTTCCAGGCTTTTCTTAACAGGCCTTCCAGGTCCTCAGCAGGTCTCGTTCTCTCTCTTCTTTCATCTTCACTCCCAGTCTCTTGCTCCTGTCCTGCTTGCCTTTTGACTCGGGTATTTTTCTTCTTCATGTGTTCTGGCTTCAAAGGCTGGGGGAGGCCCAGAGCAGCTTATTTTGGGTGACCAGGTCTAGTACTACCTATTGCAGCCCAGGGTGAGTGCTGGACACCTCTCCTTGTGCAGTTCAGCTGCAACTTCTGGAGGAAATCTCTGCCAAGATGACACAAACATGAGCCTGTTAGTGGTTTGCCAACTGACCTCATTGAGGGGGAATTGTCACAGAAAGGGACACACAAATGAAGCAAGTAATGCTATAGCTCTCCAGCGACGCTGCCATCAAGTGATCTCAAGGACTCTTAAAAACATTAAAACCCCACTGAAGTAGGTGATATTATACGGATGGACACAATCAAGCATTAAAGAGATATTCTAGCAGATCATTAGCAAGGTTGGTATTCAGTAGAAGTGCGGCTGAGTGGCACTGCATTTATGGCATTTTTTACTAGAGTGCCAGTTTTAATGGAGAGAAATAATGTTGATATTTGAGTCTTCAGAGTCAAAGGAATTGATTCTAGCAGAGATGTTAATGTGTATCTCCTTCACCTCAAGTGAGTGGCCTAGCACTGTTTGGGGAGCTGGCATTAATCCACTGAATTTCAGTGTACGCACAAAATCTAGATTCTGCATTTGTTGCAATGTAGAAACATTTATAGGGGCAAAGTAAAGGAGGGGGGGGGGGAATTATTCATGGGCTAGGAAAATTCTAGCTCTGTATCTTCTCCTGAGTCTTGTACCTCATAATGAGCACCACATGGCAGAGAAATTTCCATCCCAGAGGGGACAGGCATTGCACATACTCTTTCCATGTTTTCTTCCCCATGCCCCTCCCAGCTCTCCTTGTTGTATTCATTCTCCCTAGTCCTAAGACATGGATGTCTTTTTCTAACTCAATTGCAAATGTTTCTTTCTCAAATTAATCACTACCCAATCCCAGTTTCATGTGCCTTTGATGCCTAGTTTTAATTGCCTTAAAGTAGAAAGCTTCAATGAGCAGAGAAATTAAAATTGCAAAATCCTGATGACTTTTTTTTTAGTTGAGTTATTTGCCTCTGCAGTCAAGCTTGGTAGTATGGGGTTTTTTGGTTGTGTTTTTTCATTTTTTATTTTTATTTTAAGCAAGTGAATGTCGTACTAGTTTTCCATTTCTGACAGAGCTGCAGGCTTAACTGTAATGTATAGGCTACGTTTTAGCTCCAGAACACAGAATGTGTTTGGTGTTGCCTGTGTTCTGGGAGAGATGTTGCAAATCAGTGAAATGAGCTCTCCCTTTCTTTTGAAGCTGGATCCTACTTAGGAAGGAAACTGCCATTTGGGAAGATGGAAACCCCTAATATATAAAGGAGTCTCAGGGATGCCATGGAGGGGCCAAAAGCAGGAATGAAGCGCGTTGTATCCAACTGAACAGCCAGAAGTAATTTAGGACAATCGTACTATTTAATTTATCCAGAAATTGTGTCTTCCATGAAATCAGAACTTTTCATAGGACAAGTTCAATTTTGATTACATATTTTTGCTTAGAGTAAGCCAGATGAAATATTGGTTTCTTGGACTAACCCCAAATCCTTTCTTAACTATCTGTTCAGCATTAGAGTGGGTGTCGTTTTGCTGCCTTAGTTCAACATCTTAGTGCGACAGAGTTTGTATGTCCTTTTTCACAGGGATTGTTCTTTATCTCTGATGAGACAGCATGTCTTCTCCAGCCATGATGTGGCATGCCATGGAAGTTTTATGACTTGAGGAGCATCATCATGAGTGCAGATGAGAAAACTCTTTATACAAGGAATAATGACACCGTTTGAGTGTCCGTGTGTGACTGTATCATACGGCACTATGGCATCATAAGGGAGTGCAATTGAATGATGAATTGACTCGGAGAGAAATACTGTAGGCCAACTATATAAGCAAAGTAAAACATGCTGATAAATAAATATCTATATTTTGCTTTAAAAATGTAACTGTGCAATTGCGATGCTACTTTACAAATTGTTTGCATTTTTTTAACTTAATGAAGTCTAATAGCAAAGCCAAAAGGTACCATGTTTTCTCAGACTTGAGAGGAAAGTTACTTTGTGGAGAAAAATCACCTCGGTGTAGGACAATTTTATTGAGTGAAAAAAGAAGTGGTCTATCAAATTTGGTCTGCTAGATTTCAAATCTGAAATTTGTTGCCTTTTACCAACTTGTTTTGTTTCTAGGACTGATACAACTGCTTTTTCCCAGTATTGACTTTTTCTTAATGATTTCTGCTTACAGTCTTCTGTAATAATTTATTCCATGATCGTGCTCACTTATTATCTACTGCCTGATAATAGAGTTTGTTTTACAAACAACATTCATTGTAATGTAACTGTTCAGTACTGGCGCAGCAAGCTGTGGTAATAACTTCTGCAGGTTAATGTCATTATTTAGCTGTCGCTCAATTACCCATCAGAAAGCATCGTGTTTTCTGTTCCTTGCTTGTGACAGCCCTAGTGAGAGTCATTTGTGGTTTGTTTTTTTTTCCAGTGCTTAGGTGTGAAATGGATTTTTATGCCTTTTTACCTCTGGAAAGTATTTTAAACATGCTCTTAGGAAGTTCAGGATGTTCTTGGGGGTTGAAGACATAGCCTTTCTAAGACACAGTCTTTTTATACAGAGTTACCCTTTTCAACCAGGGTTATTTATGCACTTGAAGATCCACAGGTCATCTTTGTAAGGAAGAAAAGTTGGCAATGAGGCCAATGGTTTTGGTCACCCTGTTGATTTGAAAGCCTTGTTTTCTTTCTCTTTCTTTTTTTTTGGTTGACTTTATATGGAGTGACGGATTTTTTGTTTATGGGCTGATCATTGCTTGTGCACATAATTTATGTGTGAGACACACACATGTGCATGCACGCATACTTTTTGCTTTTTAACTCTTTCAACGGTCTGGTACTGTACCTTCTTCCATCCTTCATCCTGGAATGACTGCTGAGGGGTGGTTTTGCTGATCTTTATTCCTTTTTGGAAAAGCCATCAGTGTTGTGCAAGTTCCATCCATCTGCTAGGGAATACAATTCTAAAATTATTTTTTAATGATGTGGAAGAGGCATACGCTCAATATGTTTTCAGCCACAGAAGGAGAAAGAAGGGAGGGAGTGTTCCTCCAGCTCATTAATCAGAATGAGAAGTGGAAACAGCTTCCTAGTCATTTACTATTTGCTCCAAAGTAAATCTATCTAAACATTAATGCACTGATGATAGTTTTAAAAAAAAAAAAGAGGAGGGTGATGGGGGAGGCAGGAAAAAAATCTTGTCATTAGCTTGTCATGCTCTGTAGCAAGGTACATGGGAGACCAAAGATATATGTGCTATGGCATTTCTGTAATGAAAACTTGAGCAATAGAAGTAGTTTCTGCTATGTTCTGGAAGAGGAACTCCCAGAGGAAACACATTAACAGTATTTCACATTACAAATTATTATTGCATATTCAGCTATTGTTTCAAATGAGAATTGTGTGTATTACAGAGCGAGGGAAGAAAGATACAGTTAGTATTTCTTCTGTAAGCAGAATTAAGATTTTATGCATTTGGCTGTATCAGTTCTACCCTATAAATTTAAGTTAATACTTTTACAGAATGATGAGTCTGTGTCCTGGTTTCGGCTGGGCTAGAGTTAATTTTCTTTCTAGTAGCTGATATAGTGCTGTGGTTTGGATTTAGGATGAGAATAATGTTGATAACACACTGATGTTCTTAGTTGTTGCCAAGCAGTCAAGGTCTTTTCAGCTTCTCATACTGCCCTGCCAACGAGAAGGTGGGGAGCGTCCAAGAAGCTGGGAGGGGACACAGCCAGGACAGCTGACCCAAACTGGCCAAAGGGATATTCCATACCTTATGATGTCATGCTCAGCATATAACTAGGGGGTGAGCCAGGAGGCGGCACAGCTCCAGAACTAGCTGAGCGTCAGCTCTGGATGGTGAGCAATTTTGCTGTACATCACTTGTATATTCTGTTGTTGTTGTTATCATCATTGTCATCATTATCACTATTGTCTGTCTTTTCTCTCCTGTTAAACTGTCTTTATTTCAACCCATGAGTGCTACCTCTTTCTTCTTGATTCTCTCCCCCATCCAACTGGGGTGGGGGGGAGTGAGCAAACAGCTGGGTGGTTCTTTTAGCTGCCTGCTGGGTTAAACCATGACAGTCAGTTGTCCCTAGGATACTTACGCATGTAGTTCAAGTTATACTGATAGTGGCTGAATATATGAATCTCTTCAGATTTGCTCTGCTTAAGGTATTCCAGTGTGAAAATGGGACTTGCTGAATATATCAGGTAAAGGGTGATCTACAACATGAGGTCTGTAAATTCAATGTGGGAGAAGTTGGATCATGCCATTTTTCCCACCATGCCTAAAAATTTTGAATTAGTTAAATGTTTTGTTTCATTCACTCAAGGAGGAGTATGTGTTTGGAAAGCTGGTTATTTTCGTTACCTGCTTATACTGTAATTAATTTTATGGCCTTGCACAGGAGGTCACAGTTGTCTCCACAACAATTTGGAAGAAAGTTTTAAATATCATTGAGAGTTTCTGTATTAACATGTTACTAGCAGAAGGGTATTTCTGTGGTGTTAGAATGCTGATTTTTCTCCTTCCTCCTCTAGCCTCCCTCCTAGAAGAAGAAGTGTCCCTTCTTCATCTTCATCTACCGTCCTCCCTTGACTGGAGAGCCAAGTGCTCCACTACTTGGCTCCCTTTATGCTCCCAAGAAACAGCCTCCAGCTCTTCTCATTGAGCTGTGTTTCATTGGCTCTAACTGCATACCTCACTTGCCATCTTCTGACTTCCAGATGAAATGATTGATATGTACTTGCACTTTGGAATTTGGCTTCAAATATGTGTGAAAGTGAGAGAGAGAGAGAGAGAGAAATTATTTTCCTTAGTGTGTTAGTTTCTGGGTATATAAATTGAAGTCTTAGAGACAACTGTTGTTGCAAAAGCAATGTGCCGCCGAAGCCACAGTAAGCTGCAGAAAACTGAGTCTAGGGGGAACTGGGTCCTATTTCCAATTTCTGCATTAGCTTATATAAAAGACAGGAGGAAGAGATGGTGTTTTATTTTAAGGTTCTTCCGTTTGGCGGACTGTCAGGCTGGCCTAAGATTAGATGGGGTCAGAGTAACATCTTAACGTTTTGACTGACAAATCACTCTGAACTTACAGAGGACACAGGTTGATGTTAGCAGAAATCAAGAGATGCAATTAACATTGGTTTCATTCTACTGTTGTAATTACTGCTTTTTGGAAACACTCCAGTGTTTACCTTTGTTGTGGCCTGGCAAACACTCCCTGCTCATCTTTGTTGTGGCCTGGTAGGATAGGATGCTTGCCTTGGAGAAGGCTCGAAAGAAGCATCGCGTAAAACTTGCCTTTTAAATCTTATGTACGGCTCGCATTTGTGCCTTAATGATGTTGCATCAAGACAGCAGGATGTCTAATCCATATTAGCAACACCATTCCTTCATCTATATTTACATTAAACTTATGTTAACAGTATCATTAACATCTTAGTGATATTATAGCATAGCCTTATCAGTGTATTCTCAAAATGCTTCTTGTTGAAAGAGATTTGCTAAGTACTTTATTGCTAGCCAGAAATGGTTCTAGCAAACCAGTGAAACACTCTCTAATTAAATGAAAGTAGTTAATTTAGTTTTTTCTTCTCTCGAGATTGCAAGCCACAGTGGCACCCCCAGATACCCTGCCACTGTACTCAAAATGGCAGTGAATTTTTTTCCTCTTTACAACTGCCTGACAGAGGATCTGAGCCACTCAATTTACTTGCAGTCCCACATGCTGTCAAGATACAAGCCCCAAAAGTTCTGGGAAAACGAGGGTGAGAGTGAAGCACTGTTGCAGAATTAGTAACTTAAGTGTTGATTTCCATGAGATTGCCCATCCAAGGTAGGTTAACCTTGGAGCTCAGGTGTGAATGAAGGCATCTTAATTTGCACTATAATGAAGACAAAATGTAATGAAACTATGTAATTTAATTTTGTAGAGGAAACGTGGCTGCCCAATCTGTGATGCAAGTACAGCATATTACACGGGTGGTTATCAGCGTCCAGCTGACTAGAAATAAAGCAGCTTGACTCAGAAAATAATTGAAGAAGGGTTTTTGTATTTCCCCCTTTATTTCCTTCAATATTTCTAATGTTTTGAAACTAGGTTTTTCCTGTGGTGTTCATCATTCCCCAAAAAAAGAGACCAAAGTGGGCTTGTTACAAGTACTCTGCTCTTTCTTTTAAAATTGCTTTTCCATGACCATTTGTAGTAGTAAATGTGTTTATAATGATATTTACAGGAAACACATATGGAGCAGATACAATCTGAATCAAACCAAACTGATTTTAAAGATCAAATAGCTGCTGAAAACATTTGTTGCTTTCTTCCATAGATGATAACCTGTCAAGTATGCGTGCTGAAAGGCTGAATTCAGCAATGTGTGTAAAATACTTAGAGGCTGGCAACTCAAAGAGTGTCATCAGGTGTGCATAACATCAGTTAAGTGGAGCATGAGGGTTTTAATATTTAGAAAAATGGATATCTTATGGTGTATGTCTTCAACAAGGTAGTACCAGGTCTTTTCAGTGTCCGTTTCAAGCCCTCTTGATTATGAATCTGTCCGTAGAGTTCAATAGGCTTTCAGTCAAGGCTTAAATCATCAGCCAGGAGTGCAGCCATGCTTTAGATGTACTTCACTTTGCTAATATGCTTTTAAATATGTAGAATTGATGACTGCATCTATGGAGCATCTTTACATCTTTTTGTTTTAATATCTGCAATGGGTGGCAGATAAGTTTGGTGAAAGAAATATGTGGAAATATCTCACCCCCATCTTTTTTTTTTTTCTTTTTTTTAAGTAAAATGGGAAATTGTGCCCAGATCTCCCTTCCAATTTTTGTCTTCTAAGTGAAATTTCATAAAATAAATTTTGATACATCAATTTCAAGCATCAACACTCAGGTAAATTGTGGATATAGATGTTGATTTTAGGTACTGTAAATGCTGGCTGCTAGCAAACTTTATCCTGGGGGTGGGGGGAGAAGTTCACTAAGGCAGAAAGACAAACTGCTAGAGGAACAAAGAAGTTATACTGATATATGACATGGTTTAGCCATATATAAGTCAATGTTTTGCACTTCAGCAACACCTTTCAGGTAAAAACCCACAGGACTTTATTAAGTAATAAGTTTTTCTATTAAATCCTTTCTGCTGTCTTACTTAGCTGATTAGAAGACCAGAAATGTTAAGGGACTGTTCACAACTCTATATGCAGAGCCCAGCAGTCCTGTGTCACAGTTGTGTGTGGTGGTGTTAGATTTCTTCATTTTTGAGCCATTGTCCTGCTGAATGCTTGCTCTGAACCTTGAAGAATTTTTGTCATCGCATTGTTTATACAGCTGCTCTTTTTTTTTTTTCCTCTCTGTGAGTGCTGTTTCTTCATCACACAGCCATAATCAGGATCCCAACCTTCAGCTCTCCAAGTGCTACAAGCAAATTTTGTAATTAGAGATTTTATGGCTTTAGTCTGATAAAATAGAGCAGCAGATGGAATCACTTGACTGTTCAGGATAAACTGTTGCCCAGAGCAGTTATGATATCTTAAAATAACTTCCAGAGTTCGTTGGGAAACAGGAACAGAGGCATTTGTCTGCATGAAGTGAAACCTGCCCTACTTCTGAGTATTGGGCAAAACATGACATTTATAGAGATTCTGAAATGTTTGATTCCTAGAGAGACAGTATAGTACTCTGCAGCACCACCACTGAGGCTGGAGGTGTTTTGTGCCTTCAGACAGACTAGAAGAGGCTGGAAGATGCACCTGTGACAATTTTATATTTCATTATTATTATCCATCTATCTTGCTATAGGGAGCGTAATCCCTTTCACAAACTATCGATGGTGGTAGACTCTTGCCAAGTCTGAATACAGGTTGCCAGCACTCGTCAGTATGGTGACGTGGATAGAATATTTTCCTATTAGTTGAAAACGCTCATTTGACCTGCTGGGATGTGCTCTTCCTAGAATTGCTCATAACCTTTGCTGTTGGTTCTATGAAAAGATGGTGGTCTTTGGATGTAAACATCTGATAGCTTTACAGCGTAGGGAGGGTTAGATCAGACTTGGGACCGCTGGCTAGCCCTGTGTCCCTGTTGTTCCCTTTTATACTCCTCTTTTTTTCTAGCACAGGGAATATTTTTTTTCCCCATCAGAACAACAAATAAAACTCAGTAATTAAAACTGAGACCAATCCCAAACATTCTGTACCTAGTCTCTGCTGCTGTGGAGACTAAGATTAACCCAAATCTCTACTCATTATAACAGCTATTGACACTAATCTCTCAGAAGTTATTGATGTAAGTGCCAGGTCAGTCCAGGTTTCCTTGAGTAGGACATGTGGCAGGAAAGCCCTGTTCTGGAAAGACAGGTAATACTGGTGGTGCAGAGATACATTTGTAAAGAATTAAATTTTGAAGTCTGCTGAGCTCTATTTTTATTCTCTAGCTCTTTTTTCACTCACTCACTATTGTCAGCTTTCTAGTTCAGCGTAATACTTAGGCATAAGTTGAACCTTCACAGCACAGAGCGCTAGTGTTGAAAACTTTGATGTCCTTAAGTTACATACAGTTTATTCAAATCTCAAGTTGTCCTTGGAAATCCATTCATTCATTGCTCCTGACTGAATCGGTGAAGGTGTGTCTGCTTGTAACCTGCTAAATTAGTTATCCTTCCTTTCTACCATTTCCTTTCTCCTTCCTAGCATATAGTATACAGATCTCCCACATGGCATTCAATTAGAAATGCATACAGCAATTTGGGAGGGCATTTAGCCTTCTGTATTACATTCTGCTGGCTGCCAACATCTTGTGACAGATCCAAGCATGCAGGTGGTAGGGTTGTGTTGATGTGCAATATGGCTTGCCCTGTTTTCCCATGTGGACTTGGAGAGTTGGCCAAACATGGAAATTGGCCCAAATGTGAAAGCTGAGATTTGGCTTTGAGAGTTATTGGGAACACAGGCTAGATCAGATATTTCTTGGTCTAACACTGTGTTTCCAGGAGTGCAATAGGCTTTTCAAAAACTTTGCATTAAGTTGATGCTGGATTATCTGCTTGTCTACATCTTAGAATCTATCCTGTTTTTTTACCCTAGTATTTTCTATAGCTCAAAACTGCTTCAGGCTTTGAAAGAATTAGGTTCATAAAAGAACATCTTAGGAAAGTTTTTGTTTGTTATTAATTAATTTTTAACCTTTAATTGTTTTATGTTGTAACAAAGCTAACACCTATTCAAGTGTTAGGTGTGTGTTTCCTGGTCAGGCCCTTCTTCTCTGTCCTGCAGAACAGCCTGGGATATATCCTGCCATACACAGTAGACCACAGCCTAGACCACTCGCTTCCCCATGAGTACCAGCCTTGATAGACTGCTCTGTCTGGCTCGTAGCTGGGATTTGTCTATTCTAGTGGTGTTTGGGGGGAGGTGAGTATTGATCCCTCTTTCTGCTAACAGAAATTCCACCATGAAGTGAAAAACTTTTTTGAGGTAGAAGAATAATTGAGATTGGTGTATTTCTATCAAAAATTTTGTTCTGTTACATTTTCATTTTCAGATGAAAACATCTTTAGCCAGAAAATTCCCAACAGTGTCTTCTTAACAATTTCTTTTTAATAATTTTAACATTAGATGCTATTCCAAAGATCTAGTCCTTTTCTGACCAGGTATTACAACTGACAGCTTGTTCATTAGCATTACTTGTCTCCCAGCTTGTAATGTGTGGAAGTATGAATAATTGTTGTTACTGTGGAAGGAGGCTTTGAGTTGTGACAACTGTTATAGCTGCGTGTTGGTTTTATGAGGAGAGAGTAAATGTCTGTGCAAGTGAGTTAACAGCTTAATCTGCTCCCTTTCCCCTAACACGAGTCACTAGAGCATTTCTGTATGCACTGCTGCCACCTCTCTCCTCAGTTGCTGTGTGATTGACGTTAGTCTGTTTGAACTCTCCATACATGTGTTACCCTCTCTGTACCATACAACTTTTGTCATGGTGCTCATGCCACCGGCTTTCAGATTCTCATGTGAGATTCCCCTGCAAGAGGATCTGACTCATAGATCCCTCTTGAGATCCATTTAACACACTGAATTAAATTCAAGTAGCTTTTGATGCGTGTTAGCATCTTCCGTTTGACTGACTGGGATCTTACTTCTCAGTCTTGAGATTGTTGGTAATATTAGATGTGTACATGGTATATCACAGATTTATGCCACTCCAGGGTCCCAATTGCTTTTTATTTTGTTTGTTTGGATATTGTGGGGTTTTGCTGACTGTGTCTCCATGAAGAGCTAAAGAATACGTGGTCTCACTTCGCAGTCTGTCCTTAGTGTGCAAACGTTTCTCCGCTTGCTTTCTTAGCAATTCTTCCTTTTGTAATAATATATTGTGCTCTCAGTTTTATGTACAAGCAATGCATTCCAGTGTCATTGACTGAGCTGGGAAAAGAATGAAGGTCTGCATCCAGCTTGGCTGTTGACCTGCTGGATGATCCTGAGTGAGGGTTTTTATCTTGATTTCCTCAGCCTTGAGGAAAATTAGGACCTTGTTAAAGAATATGGGGTGTTGGACCACCCAAAGTATCAACGTTTGGCTGCAATGTCTTGGAAATGTTCAAGTGCTCACATGTAGTTTTGAAATGAGACCCTGGTTAGGAGTTACTTTCTTTTTTTCATAAAAATCATAGTCATGAGGCACTGTAAACCACATCTTTGTATCTGCGAAGTCTGCCTGAAATTTTGGTTCGCCAGCTAGCAGTGCCATGGGGGTTTTTCACACCACTTCCACAAGCTCCAACCTCACTGTCTGTTGACTCTTTCAAGGGCTTAGATTCCTTACGAAGATCCCCCAAGTTAAGTTATATCCTAAGCTTGTGTCAGTTCTTGCCTTCAGGTCAAATTATGAACCCAAAATAGTGGACATCTGCAAAAACATTGACCTAAGTAATTCACCCAAAACCATTTCAAAGCCTAGCTGGAGATGAGTGAATATCAAACCTGAAAGCTAGCAAGAAGGGAGTCTGCCAATACGCCAGTAGTACAAGGAAATTCAGCAAAAGCAATGGGTATTTTTTTAACTTGAGTCTTCACAAGCAAAGCCTGGTCCCAGACCTCTGTGCATATTAGTACAGCTTGGAAAGGAGAAGTGCAGCCAACATCAGGGGAGCAACAAGTCAGGGACTCTTACAGAAGGTGGATGTATTCAAATCCATGGAGCCAGATGTGCCCAAGGGTCCTGAAAAAGTAGGCTGGTGCTTTTGTGGGGCTGGTCTATAATGTCTATAGCAAATCATGGTAATTGGGAAGGAGGCCAGCAAATTCCTGACGACTGAAAATAACAAGTGTTATACCAGTTTCTTGGAAAGGTAAGAAAGTGGAGGACCTGGGGGAACTCATCAACTCATTCCCGTCCCTGGGTATGGTGCACATCATCTTAGAGTCTGCTGGACTAGATGACTTCCAACCAACACTTTTATGATTCTGTTGTCTGAAAATGGAACCCCGATCTCTGATTTTCATTTCTTCAGTTCAGCTAAAGCTCTGTTTTGTATCTCCAGCTATGTTCTCCTAAATGTTATATACTCATGATGGGCCTCAAATTGTTGTCAAAATTCCTGTGAACTTTCAGAAAAGTTAGGTCAAGTTTGAGGCTACGTGTTGCAGCTTAGGTAGTTTGTATTTGGTCTTTTACACTTTGCAAATCAGTATTCAAAAGTGAATTTATTTCTTTCTGCAAGATCATTGAATTTGAGTTCCTCCAGTACGTGGGAAGAGAACAAATGCAGGGAATTTAATATCTTTCAGAGGTCAGAAAGAATTGATCTCTTTTCAGTTTATCGTGCTGTAACAATTATTTAATGTGTTACAGGATTGCTGTTTTTTATCTCTTTCCCAAGTATTGTGTAGTGGCTGTATGCTGGAGGCAGACTGCAGAACTAGTGAGATCAATAGTCTGGCACATCCAACGTTCAGGTGGTGTGCAAGTATAAAATCACTTACTGCACTTCCAGAGCACAATGTAAGCTTATTTACTACTACTTCAGATATAAAAATATTAAGTTTAATTTTGCCAATTACATAATAGAGTTTCATATTGTTAAATGTTTCAATATATACTTAAACACTAGCAGCTCTGAAACGAGGAGAGGCTTCTCAGTTTAATGAGAAGGACACTTTTATTGCTGTTTGCACACTGATTAAATAGAAGATAGAGAAATTTAACTCAGATGATTATATTTTCAGGAGAACATAATTAACAATAATTTGCTCTTTTCCTAATCCAGTGAATAAGTTTGAGAGATAATATTTGTGAAATTCCAATGTTCTTAATGAAATGAAGCCAGTGTAATCGTGCTAAAAAGTGAATTTCACATTCCAGATCTGTTTCTCTTGACACTAAACTACTGCCCTGGCAATCTCATGCTGTAGTTCCTGAGCCCCTGTCTCTTACGTGCATCTTTTACTGCAGTATGGACCATCAGGGAAGAGACATGGTGAGGCTGGGGCTCCTGTCATCTCTGTCAGAGCTGACTAGTCCTGCATAAATCAGCCTGCCTGTGAAATGAATGTAATTAGTACTGTAATGTAGAGATTGACTGGAAGAGTTGGTGCCAAGGCCGATTTTCATTCTTACGCTTTACTCCTATGCCCTTTGAAGTGCCTTCCTGGTCATTTGCTTTAACACAGAGACCTTGGTAGGAACTGAGCAGACAGACAGTCCAGGCTCCCACGCTGGTGGGGTCTGCTGCTGTGCGCCGGGGCTGCTGCTGTTCTGGGCCCGCAGGCCTCAGTCTGGGGCTGAACGCCGTGCAGCCACGTGGCATGGGACGGAGTCTCACTAGCAAGCCCAACTCAGGGGGCCAGACTTTGCAGCGAGGGCCTGCAGAGGTGTGCAGATGGCACCGAGTAGGAGTTTGCACGTGCTGTGGCCGTGGCCAGGAGTGGATGAAGCGGTCGTGCTACAGTCCGCATCTGAAAGCGCAGGTGTGCTTGCTCTCTGAGAGCGCAGCTCAGACAGGACTCTTGCAGGAGTTATTGTACTAGATCTGAGCCGTCTCATGGCTGGGAATCACCCAAACTGTCCGATTCCAGAAACAAACCTGCTGCAGCAAAGGAAGGTACTGTTTCCCTGCCTTCTGTGCAACTTCAGTGAAAGAGTGCCTTTATTTTCTGAAAATAAAAAAACGCAACAAAACAAAAGCCCCAGAAGCTCTGTGCTGTTATTGATCAGCTTCAGCGTGATACCACTGTTGCTGGCTCTGTATTTATGTTCCCTCCCACCCCATATAGTGCAATTCTATCAACAAGAGTGATTTGTGAGGATGGAGACATGGGAGAAAATACCCATAGGGTCAGCATGGCATTGTGGAGGAGAAGGAATCGTTGTGTTTTATCAAATCCACAACAGCTTGGTCTGCTGGGGATAAATGTTTTTCCCTTACTGCTCTCTGGAATCCTGGTATTCTTCATCCAGCATGATCCCGTAGTGTACAATTGAATTGAGATTCATACGGTGTGGATTGCCATCACAAAAGCATATTTGAGGAGAATTGCCTGAAAAACTTGCCATCTGAGGGGAGACGTTCACAGGATAAATGCTTTCTCCAGCCTCAATTACCTTCAGAACTAAGTCGAAGGTTGCCATATCAAATATACCAAACTCTGTTGGGTCACTGCCAGCATACCAGTGGTCTTGTTGCCCCCGCAGACAGGACTCTGGCCTCACCAGCCATGGTTCAGAGAGGATCTGGCTTGATGTAGTCATGCTTTTTCTCTCCTTTTTCCTAAGAAGCCTTGGGGAAATGCTTTAGGCTACAGATGCTCTAGGGCTATAAATTAGTGGGTTGGTGGCAGAGTTTTGGTTTTCTTTCTTCTTGCGTTATTACAGAAGTGATCAAAATTGGGACATTAAATTGAAAGCAAAGTTAATTCTTGCACTGTGAATTTTGAAGTAGTATATTATTTTTCACTCGCTTCACTAGCACATTTCAATTTGCAGCTCTGGAAGGAGGGGCAGGAGCTACCCAAGCATCTGTAACTAATGCCTGCTTGTATGGGAGGTTAATTGTCAGATTGCCTTAAAATATCTGTAATTTATAATGTTTATTAATGGAGACTGAGGCTCTGGTTTGGGTTCTTATATGTGATTATCTACTCAAATTCTTTATTTTGTGCACCTACTACTCTTAATAAGACCATGCGCTTTATAAAGCATACACTTTCCTACTAAATTTCTCTCTTGTTTCTTCTTATTAGTCATATTTCCACTCCCTAGTATTCATAAATCATGTGTCTGGCTTGAAAATAATACTGTTGGCAAGTTCTGTTAATTTGACTCAAGCTTTTAAAAACTTACCTCACTTTTTAAAACCTTTTTTCCCCAAAGCAATGATGACTAGAAACTTCTAGAGATAAATAGTTATTTGACATTGAGAAAGACATCAAATATTGCCAGGCTTGTAATGAATTCACAAGAGATGGCAAGGCAGAGCATTTTGAAGACGTGGATGACTATGTACCTATTACATCCACTTTTCTAAATTATTAGTAAGTAGCTGTGTACAGAAAGTGTCACTCAGTAGTTGCTCATTTTCACATTCAAGGATCTGTCTTGCTCATAGGGGTCTGTTTTGGGTACAAATGAGGCTTCCACATTTGAAAGCCTGGCTGAAATGTATCCCGCAATCAAGAGAAATATTTTCTCCTTATCATAACAGAAACCATTTGTACTTAATACCGACACTGTTGCTTGTACTTTTGTGATGGAAGTCCACATGCGTTAAATGATCAGCAAAGCGATGTTCTTATCCTCTAAATTGACTGCTTCTTGTGGACTGTAGCCCAACATGGTGTTCAAGCATTGTATCAGATGTCCCTGCCACAGTGCAGCCCGGCATTTCATCTCTGCTGCTGTCACCACATGACTGCATCTGGAAGGACCTTACGTGCAGCTGTAACAAAGGGTGTTTCATTTCTGTGTTAGCACACAAATGCGAGTACATGCATATAAACTTCATGGAAGTGTTGAACCTTGTTGATTCCAGAGGATCTCAATCTCAGGTCTGGAATAATGTGGGAGGAGGAGGAGGAGTGTCTTAATACAGTGCTGCGGCTTGTAGGTGCTATGGCAATACAAATACTAATGATTAAGTAATAATTCAAATGTTTCAGGAATTAGACTGAGGATTACAGTTGTTTCATGTGCTGCATAAGGACTTACAAATTTAAGGACAACTTGCATTTTGTTTTCCAGCTGTCTGCTTATGTGGTTCAGAGTTCAAGGAAAAATGGGAAAGCAATTAACTATGAGATGCAGCCATTTATGATGCTGTGCATTTTGGGGTTTTTTAAACAAAGACATGATAAATGCCATTTTTCTTTGATCAAAACTGAGTTAAACTTGTTTTGTAGTAACACCAAAGGAAATCAAAGTTAGGCTCATTCTCTTATTCTTTGCACCTTGCAGCAATTACAGTGTTTATAGTTTCCAACTGTACAGCATTTTACACTTCCTATATTTAATTTTCACTTTTAAAAAAAAACCCTAATTTCCAGAAAAAGAAAATTCAGTGTAAATATCTGTAATCGGGGAGATGTGGTATTAAATGTGATGCATGGAATACATCATTCTGATATACTTGTAGGTCTTTTCTTACTGGTTTTAATGTGGTATTAGGCTACATCATCAGCAAAATGTTTGCTTTTTCATTCTGTGCAGTATCTCCTGTCTCACAGCGCAGCCTCGTTCAAGCTGTAATGACTTAGCACGCTATCTGAAAATGTGCTGACTCTGGTTACAAACACAAAAGGCCTGTGATTTAAAACTCCCAGTAAGTGTTTGCCTTTCTGTCCCTCCAAATAACCTTTGAATGGTAAGCTTTTTGCCTAGGTACCAAAACAGCTGTACTGATTTATAAGCATTTATAGGCATTTTACACCACTTTCTGCAGATACTAGAAGCCAAGGCACAAAAAGCAGAGGGAATTTCCTAAGGCCACACACACGCCTGAATGACATCACCAGAATTGACAGTATTGTTTGGTGGTTTGTTTTTTGTTTGGTTTTTTTAGCTGGTTCTCCTTTCATAGGCCTCTGCTCATCATTATCTTTGTTTTGCTTAGTTTTCTCTTTAGTACCAACTTTTTTCTCCTTCAAAAGTTGCTGAAGGTGGTGACAGGGTTTCAAAATCTTGGATCCAACCAGTCGAACATGTCAGTATCAGGATATTGAATCCCTCTGAATTCCCCATTAATGGGCCAAATCTGCATGTTCAATGTGAACATCTCAAACTCTTTGATTGTATTTCAGTTTGCATTCAGATCAGATTGCTGGCCATTTGACTCTGTCTACAGTTAAAGCTGATTTGAAAGAAACATCAAGTACACATGTCCAATTAAACTGAAGGTATCGTGCAGCATATAAATTGCAATCTATCATTCTTTTCAGCCTTCCTAAAATTCACTGACTGTATTTAATTCAGAGCAGCTATCTCTGTGGTTTAGGAACGTACCGCAGTGGGACAGAGGCAAAATGAGCACAGCTCCCTGTGGTGCTTAGCTTTGGTGGTCTCAACTTATTTGTGGTCAGCTTAACAGTAGAATAGGCAGCATATAACTTTTTTCCCCTGCTTTCCTACTGTAACCACGTCCTGCCAGCCTGGGGCCGCTTGCTTGGGCTCTGATACACAGGTCTCTCCTACCTGCATTGCGTTCTGCTACCTTTATAGATTGCATTTGTGTATATCCCTGGAGCTAAAGCAAAATTGGTACCTAATTTGAAATGTCATTTCAATAGTTTCTTTGCACTACTTGCTTATGGTCATGAGTCCCAAACGGCTTCTCAGATAAGCATTCCAAAAATAGACTTTCATGCTTTTTTTTAATAACCGTTTTGTGTGAAAAGAGGATGACGAGCAGATGACGTGAATCAAGTCATGCTAATGTGAGCAAAGTACCTAGCCTAGAGGAGAGGGCTATGAACTGCTATGATCCATGCTCACCTGCAAGGGTGATGGAGAAAACTACTTCCACTGCTTGTTTGTATGCATATCCCAGATGTCTTTACTATCCTGTTTCATTTACTGTAATTGCATCCTATTAATAATGCAAAACCATACAGATTTCAAAAACGATCTATCTAATCCAAATTGTTGGAGTCAGAGGCTGGGCTGCATAGTCACAATAGAGTTCACTCAGTCACCTTTTGAGAGGGGGAGCTTAATCGGAACAAAAAGCTAAAATTTTTTCTCCTGGCCTGTTGCTGATGTTTCCCTGGTGTGCAGTGACTGAGTATTTAGCGTGTAGCAAACTTCTGTAAAGCGCAAGGTTTATAGGGCTTGCCTTGAAGAGAACTGTAAGTAGAAACTACTTCCCAGTCTGTAAGTGAAAGGTTTTGGCTCTAGTGGCCTGATTCATTGTAATATTTATAAATAGTAATTTAAGCAAAGTAAAAAATAGAAGGAGAAATTTTAGCCATCTTTAAATTTTTCACCAGCATGTTTAAGACAACAAACTGGGGCGGAGAAATATGTGAACTGCCTTCTAATTAAAGTAGTTCAATATACAAAGGCTTCCTGGTGCTGTAACTTTAAGGTACAATATGCATTTAATTATCCCCAAGGCAAAAATGACTTTAGGAGTGGTGTAATTCTCCCCCTACACAGAATAATATGGTTTACTGAACTAGACCAGACGTTAACCAGGCCTGCAACAGCAGTAATTTTAGCAGCTCCTTGGAGACGGCAGAGTAAACATTTTAAAATCTCATTTATAGGAAATGCATTATTATGTTTTTGGTCAAGCCTAATTTATTGTTAACAGGATTATTAAAGTGATATAAACTGAGGATCGATCCTGCTGGGTATTATGTACCCTCTGCTCCCAGTAAGTTTGACCAAAATTCAGCATCATCATTTCACCACCTTCTTGCAGATGTATCACAGTGTCACGGGAATAACACTTAATTCTTTAACTCTTCCATAAATAAAATACTTTATCTCAAAGTAGCACACCTCTTGTTTCTTGTAATTTCTTTTGCCTTGAAATTAGAATTAAACACGGTGTGGAACATGTAAAACTGGCTAATAGCAGTCATTATTTGATTTACAGTTATGACTGCCCTTTTAAAATCAATTGGATTTTTTTCTCTATTTAGCATTTAATAATTACACATTTAACATTTTTCAGGAACAGGGTCTAAGTTGCTTCAGAAACTTCAGAGCAGACGTCAGGTTTATTTTTTTAGTTTAACTGTCAAAATGCAGGCATGATATTTGTTCTTTCAAATTCTGTTTGTACTGTCAAAGCATGTCTTTTTTTAGGCAAAGAATCTGAATCTGGTTAAAAGTTGGACTCCTGCTGTATATTTCTGGGATTTGTCCTTCTGTAAAATGACCTACAAAGCCTTATTGACTGAAGATGTGCAGAGCCTGGAGCAAATACCTTATTTTAAAGTATCTTAGTACTGTCTTAAAATGACCAGTAGATTTATTGAGGGACATCAAAACGTTCCAGGTGCTGTATTTCTTATTTACTTTTTTCAATTTAATTAAGGAAGGGGGAAGAAGCAGAGGAAGAGATTTCTGAAGCTACGATTCCCCAGAGCTTTGGGAAGTGGAGGTGCAGAGCAGCTGCTGAAGGCACTAGTGGATAAAAGTGTTTGAATCCTGTCTCTTCATGTCTTTATGCCTGGTTGTTCCTGAACTCTGTCAGTATTGTGGTTGTTCTTGCCAGCTCGTCGTGGGAGATATAACTTACCTAGTTACTCCTAGTAAGGTACTAGTTCCATCTCGTAAGGTATTTTGTGGTACATTAATAGTGACCTGTCATGGCTGAAGAGGGACAGACAGGGTCAGGTCAAATGTGACTAAGAAACTTGAGTGCAAACTCAACCCTATATTTTACAGAAGTTCAGGGTTTGGGCTGACCTTTTTTAAGAGAAAGTGAAGTTTTGTTTTGGTGTTTCTAAGTGCCTTTTGTGACCCGGAATTGAAGAACTCTGAGCTAGGATTTGGATCAGCTTCTCAAGAAATTTCCATCTCCATATTGCGAACAGGAGTACTTGAAAAGGTTTACACACTTCTCTGAAGTCTTTGTTTTAAACATTAAGCTTTGATATATTCTAAGTTACTGATATCATGGTAAATGTTTTGCAGGTCAAGCCAATCTGCAGGAAGTTCTGAGCTGTGTGAGATTTATTTTCAAAGGTGTTTTCTCAAAATGTTGTGCAGTTTGACCGTGAGTTCATCTCTGACCGTCCTTTGGAAATGATTAGTGAAGAACAGGTTACGTTGGGTAGTGGTGGTTTCTTTTGTCTTGGCTTGCTTCTGAGGGTTTGGGTAGCTATTAGGGCACTCTGCTGCTTAAAAGGAAAAATAACAGGAACAGAGGTTAATCAAGCTTTTTTTCTACTTCTATTTTCATTTGGGTGTTATTATTTTATTACTTTTCCACAGCAATAGAGTTATCTCAGTGGAAGGAATTAGGGATCCTAGGTATGAAAACTTACTGTTTGTGGAGTGTTGGTGATGCTCTAGAATACAGATGGCAGAAGTGCTTGGAAATGAGAACTTCTTTCTTCAGTATTTGTCATTTGAATTTCTGTCAGATGTTCAAATAAACAACCCCCAGAGCTCACACCTGAGAGCTAGCCTCCCCTCCATTTCTTCACTCTTACCAACAGGGAACATGCTCAGGAGTTAAACTCTGATGTCTTGAGTTCTAGTCAATGGTGATATGTACAAAACAGTCTTTTTTTCCTTGGTAGAAGGGAAAGAAAACAGTAACAAAACCTGCTTGTGCTCATCCGGGCATTAAATCGATGATAAAATCCTGATACTAAACTGATGATTATTTGCAAACCTGTAGCACAGCTGAGTAAAGTACTTGCCCGTGTTTATGTTCATATTTTAAATTTGAAAAGGATTAATTTTCCACCTCACTGTCTCTTAAATCAGCTAATCATCAACTATGGAAAATTGTCTGTAACTCTTTCACTGTACGATTAATGCTGTTTTTGTATTCTGGGTGGACAGTTCATCGCCCTTTCCTCTTGCATCAGAAGGAACATGTGTGCACACAAATACATACAAGCAAAAGTAAGAAGTGATTGTGATTTTTTTTTTTTGTTGTTTTGTTTCTGTGAAATGTTCAGAATTATGTGGGGTGTCAATATATCAAGGGACAAAAAAAAGCGTATGACACCTTTTGTTCCCAAATACTCTGGATACAAATATATAAATAACATAAACAATTAACTGAAGTCTCCCTAGGTTTGCATTGATGCGCCTGAGTTCTGCATGTCTTAGTGTATTTTTAGATTAATTCCCTTGTTTTATACAATGGTTATTAGAACCTAAATGTAGTTGGTAATGTTACTGGTCTAATGAAAACAGATAAACATTAACCTTGGGACAGCAGCAAGTGAACTGATCAGACAAAAACAGCCTCTCCAGTTTTTCATTTCATTTCTGCAGTGACATTTGATTTGAAGTATGTCTTACACATTTCATTCCCTGATTATCTGTACCAGGTATTTACCCCTCTCTGAATTTGCCTCTTGTTTAATTAACTGCAGAGATATCTGAAGTTCTCTCTTTTGAATGCTCCTTAGCACGTTCTGAAGGAATGCAAAAGCATCTAGTATGCTGACTTCAGGCTGCTGCTGCCAGTGGGCCTCTAGGTCCAACTCGGTGTGCAGGTCATTACATCTCTCGCTCCCCTAAATCAAGGGGATTCTGTAGCCAAATGCTCCCTTTGAACCACCTGCTGTCCCTGCAAACCTCTCAAAGAATGGGCGTAATCCGCAGCACGCCATTGACGGGTTTGGGCACTTCTGGTTCAACGGCTTCTTCAAAAGAAAGCAATAGGGAGTATCTAATGCACACAGAAATAGCCTGCAAGCAGGATTTCTGAACATGCCTGTCCTTTAAGAAGTAAAGTAGGGCTCTGCCAGGCAAGGAAACAGACTGGGAACCTGACAGCCCTTTGTCCAGCGCTCAGGAGTCGGTGCATTACTCAGCTCTGCTGTCTCCTCTGTCAGGCAGGGTCCTGCCTGTACCGCTGCAAGCTTTGGCAGGGTTTCCTGCAGCTGTAGCTCACGAAAATGAGGGCAGGTATCTGACTGTTTTGCCTCCTAATGGCTCGCAGTGCTCCTTATCTGAGACTGGCTTGCCTTTGTGAGTTATGGCATGGTTCAGCCATATCCTACTGGTGGCTCAGTTCTGTTTGGCGGGAGTCAGACTTTGGCAGTCTGAAGGCAACCCCTGCCTTGTCCCGCTAAATACCTTAATGAACAGAAGAACATAAAATGCTCTTAAACTTTTGAAAGGGATCACTGTGAAGGTTTCATCTTAGTGCACAGTTTTTGGAGGGAGACACAAACATATTCTATAGAGCTAAAAGTTTCAGTTTTTATTAGAGCTGCTCAGAAACATTTGTACTCCCAAGTTTTTGTGAAATACTGGATTTTGACAGAAAAAGAACAGAGTTTGTGAACGCTTTCAAAAAACCTGCATACTATTTTTTTTACTAGCTGTAGTTTGTATTTAGACTGATACATTGCATCTTTATTAACGTCTGGGTCACTGTTTGTAGCCCAAAGCATTTTGGGAACATTAAGTGTTAAAATTTTGAAAAGCATTACCTAGCAGAGAAAGGACTGTATTTTAAATGTTGTTTGAGCAGATGTAGGAAAACAAGGAATTGTGGCTGTGTGAGACCTGTTCCAAGTGGCAAGATCTGCAGTACAGAATGGCTTTTGTACCAGCAGTGATGGGGATAGGAGACATGGGGAATAAATAGTTTGACTTTGTGTTTGAGCGGAGCAAGAGGTGTAAGATACAGAACTGAAAGAAAACAAATCAAGACAAGGTAGTCTGGGAGCATATAGAAATGGGTTTTAAAGAATGAGGAGAAATGCCATCATTCTCAAGGTTAGATGTGCTCCATGCCCTTGTCCCCTATCTGTAGCAGTGTGCTTAAGCTCCAAACTCCAGAATTACATTCCAATTAACAAAATTTTTCTCTGTGATTTGAGTTCAGTGGGTACTCTGATTTGGCCCCCTTACCCAAGAGCAGGTGGAGTGATCCACATAGAGTTGGTCCTTCAATTTCTTGGGAGAAATGTGCAATACAAATTCTTAATCACCTTATTTGTCCCTGTGGTCTAGTGCTCTATTTAGAAGAGGGTGGACCTTCTGGAGTGAATTCTGGTTGGTTTGCCTTCAAGAGGAGGGAACCAGTTACATCTTACTTGTTTTATGCGGCCACGTGCAAGACAGGAAATTTTAGTTATTTCAGTAACGTCTTTCTGGTAAATGTATCCCATCCATTGTTTTTTGATGTTCTACAGTCAAGAAACAGAATTGTTCCTTTTCTGCAAATGTGCATCTTAAAAGGGATTGATAATTCAAATGGAGTACGGTGACCCTTCAGTAACATGAGGTGGATTTTGCTGGTGGGAGACTTGCTTCGCTCCGGTGAGCTTAGCTGGGGCAGCCTGGCAGAACATGTAGGCAATAGCCTTGGGAATGGGAAGTTCTGGGTCTTTAAATGTGGAGCAAAGTCTACTTTTAGAGGTTTGGTGTAGAAGAGATCTTTTTCCTCCTGTATATTGTCTGGTTGCAGACTTTTTAAGCTGTCAAGAGATAAATTTAAAACTTAAAATGCAAAACGTGAATATTTTTGTACTTGACTCTAAACTGATATTTTCAAAACAAATGACAAGTTTCATGCATTGATTCCCTTCTTTGCCTTTGTACTGCTTTTTTATTTCTTTGTGCCATCTGGTTTTTTGGGGAATGGGTATTTTGGTTTGCATGTATTTAATTAGATAGCAGCACCAGAGCCCCTAATCTTAGCCTATTAAAATGTATTCAGGCCTTTCTATATTCAAATCCTTAAATCTAAGTCAGCTTTTTACTCCTGGGTCTGCTTCAGCACAGCAAAAGCAGAACAATACATTCTCTGGTTTTCAGGCATCCAAAAGGTAAAAACTGCTTTAATGCAGTTTTAGGCTGAGATGGCAACATGCACAAGGCATCCCATATTTTGACCAAAACCGCTGTGAGATCTCACAACCTCTCCCTGTGGTCTTACTCTCCAAACCTTGTAATTTACAATAAGATTCAAATCTGTATTTTCCTCTGAACATTAGTCTCTGACATTATTGTTTATGTTCTTTCCTGCTTACTGTACTCTTACGTATATATGCACATTGAAAGAATATTACTGAAGGCATTTATAAAATGCCACAATGTTTTCCTGTCCAATCTTAATTCTACCTCTTGTAATTATATTCATTATGGTACAGTCTTTAATTATATGAATCATAGTATTTTTAGTACAAGATACATACTTGATTCAGCACAGAGGATAGATGATGCTCACATAATGAGTAGCTATGCAATATTTTTTTGTGCTCATTGTTCAGTTAATGCCTCTGTGGTTTATTTACTGAAATGATTCAAACCTTGCTCAGAAGACAGAGTTGTTCATTTCCTTGGAGGTTTTATTCTTATCACACTCATGACTAGAATTTTGAATACTTCAGATACTTATTTGTTTCTACAGCGGCTGAGTCAGGTGGGGAGATTATTTTTATTATGAGGTCATAAATCTGGTCATAAAACCTGCGTGTGTCGCCATTCTCTATTGGGTAGCTGAGAAAAAGGGGCCTTCAAAAGTATTCGCTGATTTTTAAGAGCCCAGTTTGAGACGTATGAGCAGATTTTTATTATGTGATACTGAATATTCAAAAATATTCAAAAAAAATTCATATCTCCCATGTATTTTACTAGGACAGTGAAAAACTGTCAGAAAGGCAATCTTTCTGCACAGTTTCAAGCTTCCTGCCTTTCCAAAAAACCCACCTCCAAAAAAACCCCAAACAACAAACCAGAGACAGTAATTTACCTGGGGATTTTTTTTCTGGTGCTTGGCCTGAGGTAACTACTTTCCACAGAAAAACTCAGACTGGACGGGAATTTACCTCCAAGATTTCCAAAATTGAAATTCACATTTATGAGATCTGTTGGAAAATACTTGGAAGTTGCTTGTAGTATCTCTACTCATAGTTATTGTAAACTTTTTATTTATAGTTTCTGGTGAATGTAAGCATTACAGAAGTGCAGCGTATCATTCTTTTCCTCAGCTCTTATCCAACGGCTTTGTGACTCCACAGTTTCATTTCACTCTGCCTTGTTTTGTGTGGGAAGAAGGGGGATTTCTCCTTCAGAAAAGATTCTGCTGGAATCTAAAAAATTTCCCAGCTTAACACTGTGTTCATAGGAAATGCTCTTGCTTAAACAGAACAGCATTTCTTGAGAAGGAATTGATTTTAAAAAATATCTTGGCTGGCTGTATTGTAGGGGCTTGAGGAAGGACCAGTGATACCTCTTATGCCTTTATCTTTTTCCTTTTATTTTTAATTGACTGATTGAGATTGCATTCATGAGCTGTTCCACTATAATTTTGGCGTTGTAACTCATGTTTTGATTTCTTGAAAATGGTTACTTACCTTTTCCTTCACATAAAATTGACTGCTGGCATAGCGAGTGGTTAATTCTTTGTCCTTATTAGCATGAAAAATGCAGTGGTCTGATTGCGATCATTCTGCTGTAAACAAAAATATGAAAGTCAATAAATATCGTGAAAGACAGGGCGATACTGTTTTTCCCTAGAGCTGTGTGGAAGGAGTTTTTGTGTCTGGTACACAAATGCTACAGTTTCTGCATAGGCAAAACACACACCTAAGCTGCTTGGAAGTTTTGCTTAAAAGACAGAATTATGTTTGTCCTGTACAGTCTTATCTTAGCTTTCTCACTTAAATAAAAGTTTGACACAAATCTGCATTAACAAATCCTGCCTCAATTTTCAAAAATGAATGATGATTCTGACCATGCAAACGTTGATCTAAGTGTTACCCTGTGGCCTCTATGTCCTGATCTTTTCAGAATTCTTGGTGGGAGTGGACAACTCTCAGCGGCTTTCCAGAATTCTGGTGCTCTGCAAGATCAAACAATTTCTATCAGTAGGAAAAGGCCAGTATCAGAGACAGTGCAGTCCACCTCAGTGGAGTCCCTTCAATGTTTATAACTGGGTATAAATTTTTTGCACATGTGCAAAGGAGTAGAAATTTATGAAGGTGTCACCTGTGGCAGAGGACAGACTACTGTCGTGTACAACTATAGCAATCCATGCTCCTATATTCCTTGTTGTATTCTACTTTTTGTTATACTTCTATTACCAGTTGGTAATGTTTGCTTAGTTGGCAACTTAATGATGTTATCAAAGAATCCCAGGGTGTTAAGGTAGAACACTCCACATTGGAGAATCTACCAGTTTAGATTTTGCTAATATGCTCATGGAGAAGGTCGAGTGGTGGTACAAACACACTGGTTTGAACACCCTCTGTACTTTGTGTTTAGATCAGTTTCTGAATTTCCCTGTTCTGCCCATGGAAACTATTCTTCTGTAGTACTCAAGTTCATCATGCAAAGGAGCTTAACTTTAATGATTTTGTAAGAGGGACCCATCCATACCTTCTCTCAGGCAGTGTCTCCTAGACAATATGGCACTGTGGTCAAAGCATCTGCAACACTTCTGTTTAGGCTAGATGCAGAACCATTTTCTCAGGAGTTGAAAAGTTCAGGAGGAGAATGAAATAAGATCATTTTCCCTCTATACTTTACAAAATCCTACAAAGTAGGATAGAGCTTTTTGCTTTTGCATCATTATGTACAGAGAAAGGTTAGGCTTTCATTGCAGACTTGCTCAAGGCATGTTAATGTGAACTCCAAGAAGAATGTATGCTTGAAATTGTCCAGCATGATTTTCAGGAGAGAATACCAAAGGAACAAGAAAGTAATATAGACTTGAGCAAATGCTGAAATAATGAGTGTCGTTCTGTGTTTAAAAACCCTGAAGCAGATTGAAGTCATCAGTCTCTGCTTCGCAGCCCCCATCCACAGCGTCTCCTCATTTTACCTGCATCTGCACAGTGATCTGTGGTCCTCAAGGAAAGGAAATTAGAAGAGAACGGAGAACCCTGACAAAATATGTGGGGTGTGCTCTTGGGCTGATCCTTTCCAGAGCTACAAAACTGTAACCGTATCCAAAATAGAGGAGAGCAAACATTTGATAGCCTCTCTGTACCACACAAATTTGGAGATGCTGCAGGGACAAGGAGTGTGAAGACAAGGTGAGACTCTCCCGAGAGCTGCTCTTCCTTCCCAGGGCCTTCCCTGCACTTCCCTACAGCCCGTGATGCTGACAGAGCCTCCACCGGTTTGGTCGCAGGTGGTCTTGCTGCTGCTGCTGCTAGCAGCAACTCTCTCCTGATCTCTTCAGCCTCCTCTGCCTTCATTACGTGTCACCTCAGCAGCACCCAGGGATCATGGTGGGCACTGAGTTAGCTCGGTGTTTTAAAGGTGGTGAGTGCAGAAAATGTGTTGCTTATGTTCGCTGCTTTTAAAGGGAATTTCAGTTTCCCACCCTTCCCTCCTGACACTTTCTAAAGGGAGGGATAGGATTGTATTTCTGAGGTAAGAGAAAAGCAAAACCAAATCTTTATTTCTTCTGGTATGGAGGAACCTCCTTAGCATAGTTGCCACAGCTGCAGGTTTTGCAAAGTGGTTTTTTTCTAAACCTTGTTTCTCAGGAGTTAAAAATAAACCTTGTGTCTTCCTTACTTAATATTCCCTCAGGGCTGCTTGTACAGCAAGGTTATAGCTTTTGTGGAGTCATAACCTACCACCTAACGAGCCTTCCAGCGCAAGCGAAGGCCTGATCTTCTTGTAATGAAAGACAGGCAGGAGAGAAGAAAGAAACAAAACAAAACCGCTGAATAAAAACCTTCAGTAGTTTCTCTGTTCCTCACAGAGAGATGAGTCAGCGACCAAACTTTTCTTTTGCTTTCAGCCTTTTGGCCGTTGTAAAAAGAGCAGGACAAAGGCAATGTTATATTTTAATAAAAAATAAAAAAGTTGGAAGAGAGTTTTGTTGCCTAATCCTACTGATGTGCTGATCCACTTCTCTTCTTCCTTACATCATCAACAGTGGGGAAAGAGAAGAGGAGGAAGAAAAGGAAAATGCTGAAGAGAAGGACAGAAATAAAAGAACAAACTGCTTCTGACAACCAGTAGCATTTTCATAAGTTACAATCTGTGCAGTTTGATGGGGCAAGACTTGGCTTGTGTGTTAGAGGTCTCACAGCCAATGCTAGTGTGTGTTGGAACTACAGCTCTAATTTCTCTTGGCAGTAGTATCAGTCTGAATAACCAATATTGAACTGTTGCTGAACCAGGGATTGGTGACTTCCAGATGAATATCCCAATCAACAGAGCCTTTCTCACCCTCATTTGCTTTCTCCTTGTACATATTTAGTACGTTATATAAAATGAAGCAGGTACCACAGTGGGATGCATTTTGGGATGCCCTCATGCTGATGATTGAGGTGGGATTTTGATTTGACCTTCTAAACTGTAGAAGGGGTTTTTGGTTAAAGTCCTCTACTTTTTAGCTAACTGTCCTTAGCATTAGTCAGCAGAGTGTTTCAGAGTTTTTGGCAAGAAAATTTTTTTAGAAACTCTCACTATTAGCACCTTTGAGACCTCAAGCAGCCTCAGTGTAGTTGCATGGAACAGACTTACTGTGGACCACAAATTAGAGGGGATTAATTCTATGTCTGTGTTGAAAGGGACATGGACAGAATAGTTCCCACTTTCCCCTGCCTCAGTAAGAGCACTGATTCATGTTCAAAGTCACTAAAAAAGTGGAATGATGAATTAGAGCTATCTGGAATTATTGTTAATTTTGCTTTTCTTCTTACTTCCTGTTTTCCCTAAGACTGAGCCGTTAAATTCCCAAACAATAAGTAGAAATACATCTGTTAACATTATTAATCTAAGGATTTACTTGCAAACTAAGATATTGTCTTCTGGTTTAATCTCCCTTAGGTATTTAATTTGTACAGTGCATTTTTTTCCAGCTTTTCCTTGGTAGAACATAAAATACCAATTGAGCATTTGGCTTTATGGCTTCTGGCAGACTTGGGAAAAGATGGTAAACATTCAGTCCCATTCTCTTGCTCCCAAAATCTAAAAATCCAATAACAACCAGTTTTATTTTGCTGCGTTATGTTCTTGCTGTACTGTGGGAGATTTTGCTGTTAAAACCACAGCACACCTTCTACACTGAATTTCTCAGTATTTTCTTTTTTTCCTGTTTTAAAATGAAACTAAAGGTAACAGAACATGTTTATGAGGGAGAAAACTGTTTCCTTAGAGGCAAAAATGATTTTTTAAAAGAATTCTTCAACATATGCCGTTTATTCTGAGGGAAGGAAAGATGTAAAAATTTCATGAAGTTATCAAAACTTGAAAAGAGCAGAGAAGCATTGACCGATCGATGGCTTTGAGAGCTGTGTTTGCCAGCACATTCGCTTGCTAACCAAGTTTGACACTGACAGCATCAAATTCCTGTTTTTAGGACACTGCCCTGAGGATTTAAGCAAGACATAAGTGTTACAGAAAGACATGTTCTAATGCTTTGTAAAGTGACAAAATTTGCTTTCATTCTGTCAAATTATAGTACTGTGAACATTAACTAACTGTTGTGGTGCTGGAGTGAATCCACGTGGATCAGAAAGCAGGATTATGGTCTTGCCCTTTACGGAAACTTCGTATGTCTCCCAGAGCTGTGGTTTGCAGCATGATACACCAATTACCACCAAAGAGATTGGTAATCAGTGCTGATTAACAACAGAAGGCTCTTTGAACACAGAATGGTACAGAGGGAAACATGCCCAGCAGGTGCCCTCTCTAGTATTTAATTATCAAAGAATCTGATGGAGAGAGGTGTTTACAGGACTGGCTCTGGATTACCTGCGAGGGGGTTGCTCACAGAAAAGGTTTAAAAGAAAGTGCATGCTAGTGTCAGACAAAGGTTAGGACACTAACTCAATTAGAGCTAATTAACATCTTGTGAGCGCTTTGCTTTTTCAGCCGCGCTGCATAACATCATGTGCAGTACTTCACCGCACAAGAACTTTTTGCTGTGGGCTGGAAGAGTCTGATTCTGAAGTGGCTTAAATCAAAGAGCTCGAAGATGCTGCTGCTGTAAGTCATAGTTTGCAAATGATCTTTGAGGGATTTAGAAGGTGTCAGGGCTATGACTAATCTTGGATTTCTGGCTGAGGGTGGACACTTAAGTGCCACATGGATGTGTGAGGAATTGCAGTTAATGGATTGATTTGGTTCATCATAGGGTGTTTTGGTGAAGTTCAGGATCAGGTGGTGTGCTGTCCCCTGGTGAACTAGGTTAGAGGAACTGGCAGTTAAATAGAAAATTGAAATACTGTCTTCTTTATGTGAAGAAAATGGAAAGACTTTGAATATTTGATCATTTGTTGCACGGATCAAAAATTATTTTTGTCCAAAGGCTCTTCAGTTTGTTTTGAAATGTGTTGGCAAACTTGGCATAACTCTTAATGAAACCAGGTGGGATTTTCTAAAGTAGAAGGTTTGTCTGACTCTTATCCCAGTGACACAGGTGTGTTCATCCCTGATTTCATCTGAGGTAAAGGTCAGCCACACCTCAGTGCCTGTTTCTGAGAAGCCCAGCTCACAGCCATCTCCCTTACACCTGATGTCACCTGGCACTCTTGTTCGCAGTGCGAGTGGGTAGGTCCAGGAATAAAGAGGTGCTGGGTGCCAACCTTGCTTTCTGCTTCTTAATAAAAAACTGCTGTTAAGGTCATAGCTGGGTCAGGCTGGTGGGCAATGAGCAAATACTTGTAGTGCTGCCTCTAGTCCGTAACTGCTCTGAAGATAAGAGCTGAGCGTGTCAGTCCAACGCAACCAAAATGAAAATGATGGACATAGGCTGAGAATATTGTACTAGAGCTTACACATAAAGCTTTCTTAAAGTGAAACTTTGCAAATTATTTTCCCCTTTCCAAAAAAAGGTGGGGAAATACGAGCATCAGTTTGACTGGATTTTAAAATTGAAACAGGACAGCTGATGAAAACATGAGAAGTAGCAATTTCAAGACGTGCTTTCTGACTCTACTGGATTGTGAGACGAGAGACACCTGCAGCCTTTTCTCAGCTCCACCAGATAGTTCAGGTACTTTGGGGGAGGTGTATCCTCACAGTATCTCCATCATTTTTTCAACACAGAGGTGCCTCAGACTGGGTTAGAGTGTCGAGATATTACCACACTCTTTGTGGAAATGAATTCTTCCCACCCTCTTTTTCTGTCTCCTTATTTTGAAGACCCTTTAAGATGACTTTTGAGGTAGTTGTAAAATCAGTATCTTTGGTTTGTTGCATGTATTTGACTGGAGCCAGGCAACACGCTTTCTTCATCTTCCAAATGATGTTTTGATAAATACATGTTTAATATTTTTCAATTTTTTCTGTCAATTTTTGCAAGCTTTAACAATCTAAACCTTATTGCTATTCCCTGAGTTAATCACCCAGAAGGACAGGACACAAATACTTAGACTTGAATTACTGAAATATTTGTGTGTCTATGCAGTGGTCTCAAGAGTTGCACATTTTTATATACAAGACAAAAAAACAAAGAACCTTAAAACAAAATTTAAGTTATAAGGATTTCAAGATTTTGGTCAATTAAATCATACTTCAACATGTAATGAGTATATCTTTTCAGTAGAGAAACGTAAGAGGATTTCTGATCCAAAGGTAATTGCTTTGAACTCAGACTGCAATTTGCAGTTAGTTTCACTTGTCACCAGATTTGCTTGTAGTTACTGGCTACCTTCACTGAACCTCTGGTGTTAAAGGTAGAAGTGCACTTGTTTTGAGATAGACTTAATTTGTCTTTTTCTAATACTCTTTTAAGTAAACAGAATGAGAATTACCATTGAGAAATCTGAATAACAGTGGGGAAGCTCTGAAGCATCTGGAACAACAAGGAACATGTGAGCAGTGACTATGCATCTTGCTTGAGAGACAGGAGGAACCAGGGACAACCTAGGGAGTGATGCTTTTGGCAGCTGCACCTGCCTCGGAGCTGTTTGGGTAACTTGTGGTGCCAGTAGGTTAATACCTGCTGCACTGGGCAGTTTACCCCTCCGGATGCCTGCTCATATAGAAAATCCAACAGCCTGTTGTTGCCACTGCATGCAGTCCGGTACCTGAAGGTGAGAGGTTGCCCACCGGAGAGTGTGAAAGGTGGAACTTTTTCCTAACCCAGCTCGTACCCAGGTGCCCCTTTGGAATGAGCCTTTGTAACTCTAGATGAAAAGCACCAAGCAAATGTCATAAGCAGGTATGTTGGCAAGCTAGCGAATGATACTGAAGCTTTCTGCATTAGTTTTTTTGTTAAAAGAGAAGTTAGTGATGTGAAGCCTGAATTTATGCTCAGGAAATTGCTTTTCATCCTGCAGCATGGGTTCTTGAGCAGAGGTGGGCTCAAACAATATGTTGAAAATTATCTTTTCACAGAATTTTGATCAAAGTACAAATGTCCTTGCCTCAGGAAGCAGTTTGTTTTCCCCTGAGAAGTGATGCTGGAAAAATCAAAAAGAGCAAAGTCTGCTTGCTGGCCAAAATTCACCCATGAATAAATTGCATCACAAAGCTACCAATAACATAATGTTTTCAAAGACCCTATCATGCTGTTGCTATAAGAAAAGTGATTTGTAAAACTCAGCATTGTATGGGGACTCTTGCCATAACAATATTATTACAAACTATTATTGTTTATAATGCAATAGAGTGTAGATATCTAACAATATTTGTTCTGATTTAGTGCAATCCAGACCTGAACCAAGTTTTGCCAGTTGCATGGTTTGCCTGTTTTGGAAGTTTCATGTCATTTTTTTCTGTGAAATTACGTTGAGGCTTTTTGTAGGAACATATCTATATTCAGTCTGTTGTTTAGAATGGCAAAAAAAAATTGTAATTACTAGTACATATTTGAATCCTGAAGGATCCAAAGGAACTATCCAAATAATGCTAAATGACCACTGATGCATCATTTTACTTATTTTAATTTTGCTTCTTTGTTATTAAGCTTGAGATTCAAGGCTTCTTTTTTTGCTCTTTAATACAAATTTTTTGGAACTCAGTATTCCTCATGTGTCAGGAGCTTCTGAATAGGCATAAATAATTGTTCATGACATGTCATTTTTGTTTTCTCTTAGAATTTCCCTTTTACTGAAAATACCTGTTTCTCATTGTGGTATGGAATGACACAATTCTAAATAGAGGAGCTCTGGTGAAAAACTATTCTGACTGTTTACTAGTTCTTTTTTTATCTCAGCATTATTTTTGTGTATTTTGACATGCCCTGGAAGATGAGAATTCCTTCTCTCATCCAGGCTCTCTCTGTAAAGGGACATCTGCACTGCCAGAAGAGCTTCAGCTCAACTTTCCTTTGTCATTCCCTGAAAAGAAGAATGCATCTGCAGCTGAGATTTTTAATGTGTTTACTTGAAAGACTAAATTCTGTTGGTAATGGTGACTTCATCTCTAATTCCACACCAGACTGTAAGGTTGAGTAATACCCTTGAAGGCCTTTCCCCAGTAATTGGCCAGTGGAATTCCTAGTGGGTTACTAGTAGGCTTGTTAAAGGAAAACTTGTCAAATGCATGTTAAGTTCGGCTGCCGGCAGTTTTTGCTGAATGCTTCAAGTTGTAGTGTCTAGCACAGGCTGGACACAGCTGCTGTACATTGTCAACTTGCACACGCTTTCTTAGCAGGCTTAGCTGAAAGAACATCTCAAAGTGTTGTTCTGGCCACCTGTTGCTTTCATACATTATTCCCACAGAAACCCACCTCTGCTTGAATATAAATGATTCCACTGTAGTTCTCTGCTCTAGACATGTGAAGCGAGATGAAGAAAATATGCATAAGAAAAACAACTTTGGAGAAAACTGTTACAGCACTCCAAAGGCCCCACCAAGAATATTTCTTTGGATCAGAGCTAAGGGTAGGTAAATCTATTCAGATAAGAAAGAAGAATTTAGATAGGAATCTGAACCTTTATGGGAAACTTGTACAAATACTTGCCAAGTTTGTCATCGCTCCCCTTGGGTGGCTGGTGCAATAGAGCATAGCTGGTGGTAATCCTAGATCTGGTCAGAAGCAGAGTCATGCCTTTTTGCATTATTATTCAGTCAAGACTCTGAAGACTGCAGACATTTAGTACGCTTCTGGCATTTTTTAGCTGGTTTTAATGCATTAAGTGGAACTAGCCTCTTTGGAGACTAAGTGTTGCATTTATTCAGGGATGTCTTCCTGTAATGCCAGTACGTTTCAACCATAAACCATCATTTTTACTGGCAAGAAAAGGATTTAGTCTTAACAGTCTGCACAGACTCCCAGTATGATTTTCAAGAGAAACTTGCCCTGAAATAGGGAAGGATATAGCTAGGGGGAGAATATGAATCTTAATCTTTTGTACTTCATCAGACATCTCATAAATATGAATCCTTCTCTATTGTGGTTAGGTCTATGTTTCTCACTTGTTCCGATCTCTAGAAGTTTTCCTTCTCCATGTGCCTCACCTGACTTCTTTTGACTGTCATCTTAGCTGCCCTGGCTCTGTACATAACCTTTATGTTCACACCTTGACTTCATTGCTGATGCATAATCCACATATTGTCATTACCTTTTCTTCAGGATAAGTTTAGAAATAAGGAATTATTGAACTCAAGTGAATTTTGTACTTCTTTTGCATAAAAAATAGGTGGAGTTTGTTTGTTTGTTTTTTATATTTGGCAGGTGGTTTTCAGTAGAATTTAGAGACATAGCTGAAACAGTAGTCCAACATCCAAGTCCAGTTTGTCCTCAGAGTGTGAAAACCTGTATCAGGATTAGTAATCTAGAGACTTGACAGTTTAAAAAAAAATAAATAATAATAAAAAAAAAATTAAAGAGGTCAGGGGAGAAGAGAATGCTTTGACCCCGCTGAACTCTTTGCATCTAAAAAGCTGTTAGAAGCAAACAGCTTTTCATCACCGTCAGCTTTTGGCTGAGTTAAAACATATGACTTAAAGTTAGGAACATAAGACTGGCAACGGTCACCAGGATTGTAAGAGCTGGGACATTAGTCTGTACCTTTCTGGTCTCTGCACTGTAATGGAATTTCTTTTTCCTCTCCTGAAATGAAGTATACTAGTCTCACCCATTTCTACACAGATTGCCTATTTCAGGAGGCTTTGTCCTGGCTTTAATCTGCTATCTTCACCTTGTCCCCATTCTCTTTTCCTTTCTCATAGGTCCCCATCTCCATACCCGCCTTTCCAAGAGAATGATGATGTTGAAATTCACTAATAAAACTGCTTTTGGTATAGTATTTTTTTCCTCAGGCATCTTTAGATAGGATTTCTGATTCATGCCTTTAAGTTTCAGTTGTATGCTCTTTCTGATATTAATGGATATTTCTGTGAAGGTTGTAAGTACAGGATTATTCATAAATACTACCTCAGGAAAAGAACAACAACTGAGGTCTTCTCTAGATTGTAATTTGTACAGGTTGGTTTTCCACCCTGGAAAGATCACTCTACTTTTTTCAGTGGCTTTCTTCCTGAAATGTTTCAAGGATTGCCTGGTGCCCTTTAGAGAATGCTAAATAGCACACAAAGTGTTTCTTTGCTCTTGACTCATGGCTGTACCTTAACGTTCCAAGGGCTGAAGGAAAGGGAGAACTTCAGGTATTTAAATACACTACTTTTGTTTGTCTTGCGGTAGGCTGTTGTTTTCATCCAGAAGTGTTCAAAGAATACCTATCTTCCTATCTGGTGTGAACCACAAACTACAACTACAGTGAGAATGTGGTCACAGTCTTGGCTGCCTCTGGGGCATCTTGTCTGAGGCAGCTAGTGCTCTTGCATGTATTTTGGCTTTCTTGCGCTTATCCACATGCTTGGCTGTACGCTGCCTGATTCATTGCTTGCCACTGCTGTGGTTCTTCAACTTCCCCTCTGTCTTTCTCCCTGGCTCCTGCTCTTTGACTCACTTGCCAACAGATGAACTGGTGGCCTGGATATGATCTGCCCATATTCTCCAGTGCCTTGTTTACAAAGACCTGTATAGATTACACAGTTTTGAATGTTGCCCTTTGCTAACACAAAGTAACAAGAAGAAATAACCTTTTCTCCTTTCTTCCTTCCTGCTCTGTTGGTAGAGAACAGTGACCGGAAAAACAAAGTACGAGGTAAACCAAGCACAGAACAGAATATCTAATAGGATCTGAAGGGTTTCCCTCCAGGGAAAGGCTACTTGTCACTGACTGACTTTTGCACATTTAACAGGAAAATTATTCTTTTACTCTGAAATGAATTTCAGGAGGAAGTGAGATTTGAAACATTTGACAGAAGCTTCATTAATAGCTCTTGATGCTCTTCTAACTCTTTGTATTTTCAGGGCCTACATCAATGGTAGCAAAGCACGGATTACTTCAATAAGCTGATAATGTTATGCATTTTCTTACTAATGTATTCTGTTTCAGTGCAAGTTAGGGTCATTCAACTGAAGCTCTGAGTCTATAGCTGACAAAGAAAAATTGAAGATGTGGCTACTATTGAGCCTCCAGTACCATTGATCTGGGAGCACCAGAAATTCAGCATTTTTGTTAAGTTCAGTAAATTTGTTAAAGACAGCAGCAGTGAAGACAGAGATCTTTAACCAGTGGAGCATCTTCTACGTGTGCAGGATCACAGAACAGTTGAGGTTAAAGAGCACCTCTGGAAACCTCTAGTCCACCCCCCTTGTTCAAAGCAGAGCCAAAGAAGGTTATTTGTACATATTGAGAAGACGCTGCCTGTGCCTTCTCCTGTCCAGGCTGAACAATCCCAACTTGGCCTCTCCTTATATGTCAGATGCTCCAGTCCATACTGTCATTATCTAAGCTATTCATCTAACATCTACTTATAAAGGTATTTGGAAGCTATTCCTCCTCATGTGACTGTACAATTCAGAAGTCTGTCTTCTACTGGCAGAATTCATGTCTGAGTTAGCTGAAGTGGGATGTTTATGGAGATAGAGTTTAGGGCTTCTAGCAGAAGAGGGTCTGCCCCATCCATCCATCTGTCCTAGAAGGAGCATTGCTGCTCAGACAGGTTGCCACATCCACTGCTTTGACATCAGGCTGCAATTTCTGTGAGCCTTTATCAGAGTCTTGGGGTGGACTCCTGTGGGTTGCCCCTCTACTTCCCTGCTTTCATAACAAGTGGCCATCAGGAAGCTTTATTTAGTGGTATTTTGAGGACTTCAGAGTGCCTTTCCTTGGCACGTCATGTTCAGGCTCAGGGGATTACATTATGCTATAGTGCTCTGTTAAAACATTGACAGGTCTTCTTCCAGAAGTAACTACATTATGCTGGTATATCAGTATGGTAAGGGAAACAAAACTGACTTTTTGTTTAGTCTGAGTTTAGTGAAATTGAATTTGGTTTGTTTGTCCACTCGATTGTGTGTGGTTGAACAGAAATTCCCTCAAGGGAGGTATCTGTGTGTGTGTTTTTGAGCCAATTCCATTATTTTCTGTATAATCATTGCTGTCTGAGAACTTAGATGTCTAACAAAAGTTATAAGGCAGCTACTTGAATTTACATGGTTCGCATCAGCAGGCATGAAATGTAATACATAGATTCACCATTTCTCTTGTTACAGTGGAGTGATGATTTACATGGGACATTACCTGCTTGGAAATGAACATTTTCCATCCACTAAGTGCCTCAGGATACAAACTTGTCCCTGTGAAAGTAGGAACGGCGAGGAGAAGGTGCCTAAATCTTTTTTTCCATGAAGTAGAAGTTGCAGAACACATCAACAGCAGGATAGGAATGCTGGAGTTGCTTGTACTTGGCATACTCTGAAAGGAGTTGGTTCACATTTGCAAAGCAAAACAAAAATCTGGAAGGCTGAAACAGAAAATGACCAACTGCAACCAAAGCATTTGCTGCCCGTTTGCTCTGAATGTGCAATTGGCCTTGGTCTTTTAATTATAATCCATAATGATGGCTCTGTTCCCTACCCACCCTTGGGCTTCCAGGAGCATTGAGTGCTTAGGGCTTGGGCTGCTAATGCTATAATTGAAACAGCTGCTCTGCTCTCCAAGTACTTTATTCATTCACCTTTGAAAATGTTGATGGATCTGTAGCGTGTTCTGGGCATTTTCTGTAGATGTGAATCTCAAACACAGCCAGTTGCTAGATAGAACTAATGAAGAGAATTTGCTACAGCTTTTAGTGTGTTGTCTCAGTTTTTAAAAGGAGAAGAAAAAAGGAGGGGGTGAGGGGAAGGCTGCTCTTAGGCCATAAAGCTCTTTGGACTAAATTCACTTTACCTACAAGACCAGACATCCTAATTCTCTGTTATTCTCAATGACTTAAACTAGAAGTGGATGTAAAATATTGCTAGGCCAAAAGGTCATTATTTTTACATTCTGCACTGATTTTTAAATTAGCCCATACAGAGAAGAGCCTCTGGGAATTGTGCTGTAAATGAGCAGAGCACTGGGAGGGGTCCACACTAATTCATGAAGGCCCCAGGCCAGTGGTTGCTCTGCAGCCCCTCCTTTTTCTCTTGCCTTGGGACTAAATTGCTGTCGGAGTCCTTGTTAAAGCCTGAAAACTACAGTCAGCCAACAGAAGCTCAAGTACACCCATAGCCTGTCTTGATGTATCTTCCTTTACCTATTGTTTTTCCTTATCCTTGTATTCAGCCCATTTCTGAGTTACCATCCAGAAAAGAAAAGATCATCATTGTGTCAGATGAATGCATTTAATCAGCGGAAAGTCATCCTAGTGTGGGCTAATGGCAAAGCCGGGATGCGGCTGGCAGAGGCTAACATGGATGCGTTTGGTAGGGCTGTGGCGGAGATGGAGTTACTGACTAAATCGCCATCACTTGACTGCTCCGATAGAGCTTTAGCCTAATGGCGTCTTCCTTCCGGCCCATTGCTTAGCTCAGCATATCCTGCGGGCTTGGGCAGCTTTAACCTCCTTCTGACTCGAGTTCAGTATATCCTGAAGCAGTCTACCCATGCAAAAAGGATTGTGCAGGAGCGTCTCAACTCTTAATTACCCAGGAGCTGGTTCACCCAAGAACAAGCTGAAACTGCATAAAACCTTTGAGCTAGGCAGAGGCAAGGGCCACTGTGGTCCATAGGCTGGTTTTTATTCAACAATATTGATTGTTCTTGGCAGATATGGAGCCTGAGAGCATTGTGGTTATGTTTGTTAGGGAAAATTAGAGGTCATTGTGAGACTTTGAGAGTCAATAAATCTACATTTTGATGAAAAAGGCAAAATCCTGCTCTGAGGCAAGTACTCGGGCAGCCCGTGTGGGAAAGCAGTGAGGGAGGAGAGAAGGGGCTGGAGATTTTACTGTCTTTCCTGTCGGCCTGCAGCACTCAGGTTATGGTTGTGTTCTGTTCAGGAGGGGAGGAACTGTGAGGAAACGGTCCTAGAAAACAGTAGATTGAAAAATCGTCTTAATGCGATGTGAAACAGATGACTAATGTCAGGAAATGCAGTGTTAGTGTTGCTACCCAGTCTATGTTGCCTGAAGGTGAGCTGACAGTATGTGCCCCTGCACAGATACTCTGCGTACCTGCTGAAGTGCTTAAGGTTGTTGCAGGTTCATACAGCAAAATTCCTCCTTGTTCAGGGTTTAATTTATATATACAAAATAGGGTTTAAGTCAGACCCTAGGAATGGCACCTGTATTGATTTGGCCTTTTTCACCTACCTGGGCATTGTTAACTTAATTGAGCCTTACAATAACCAAATATACCTTTTTATACCTAAGTTCACAGAAGTGTCACAATGTTTCTAAAGTCACCCTGGAATATCTTAGCAGGGACCTTTTGCCCCATTTCTGCATTGAGAGGGAATGGTGGAATGGTTTTCTTTCCAGTCTTTGCCTAATATGGATGAGCGAGACTCCTTCTTCAAGGCCAAGCTCATGTTTCTGAGCTTTCCAGGATGCTGCAGTGCATGCTGTCCTTCCCAGAATGGTGTCCAAAGGCAAGAGCTACCCCAGCAAATGTCAGTGAATTGCAATTACTCATGTCATTTAAAAAAAAAAAAAAAAAGACTACTTGAATTTGAAAAACAATTTAATGTGATACTGAGACGAAGAGCGTTGGCAGGACTGCTGTATTTTGGGAATGCGTGAAAAAGCCTTGGTATTTTCTTTATCAGGAAACACTAAAGACAGTCAACATGTTTTTGTGCTGCATTAAAATCGCTGTTCAAAAACACCTTCAATTTCATTGGCAATATTAACCCAAGGAAATTAGTTTCTTGGTTTAGGTACCTTTTTATTTGACTGTAAGGAGCCAGTAAATTATACTGGAACATCTTGTGGAGTCTATTTTCTATGCATGTTCCTTGTCAAGGCTTTTCTTATTTATGCTCAGAGGAAGTGTGTATGCCAAATGTTGAGACTAACAGGCAAATGTATGCAGAGCTAAATAAAACATCCCTGTGCTCCAAGTTCTGGGGACCTGAGATCCCAGACAGTGGCTTAGACTTGTGTTTCCAGGCAGTGGCAGATGTGGTTGGCTACTCTTGGCTTCCCTTCTGGATGTTCAGCATGGCCAGTTATGATTCTCTTTCTCAGAAATATCCAATACTAAATGAGGGAGATTAGATCCGTGGAACAGAAACAGGCTCAACATGTCTGGCAGAAGTTAGTCTTGACCGTAGACAGCATTTCTTCTATTTAGACCTACACAGCAGATGTTATTCTCGTATACGTTCCAAATGTAGTAAGATAGTGAGGACATTGTTATCGGCTATGATAGCATTGCTGTGACTGCTGCTATATTGAAAGCTGTGCACACCTCATTTTCATGGCTTTTCTCTCTCTTTAAAGTTGGCATTTCAGTTGTTAAGCGGTATGGTCGGTCTGACTTCTGATGTGCCATTTACTCTGACAGGTAGATGCTGGCCTCGCAAGTTCCGTTTCTTTGAGTACAGTGACCAGGTGATTGGTTTAGACACACTTTTTTTTTTTTGGGGGGGGTAACATCTTTCTCCATTTAAAGTTGAGTCGTGCAATTCGAAGGCCTCCTTCCCCAACAGCATAACTCTTATAATACACGCTACGTAAGCAATAATGGACACAACCTTTCTACATTCCAAGCCTCATCTTTCACCATTCAGATCCATCCTAATGAGTCATTTCTTTCAAAAGTCTATTTGAAGGAAGCAAATTAAATTGGAAGAGGAAGTTATTCACCAGGAAATGTATCTTTTGTCTTCCCCCCTGCAATTTCCTTTCATGCTAGCATTTATGTTGCTTATGTATAGACAACTTCTGTATTATACAGTTTTATGGGAGACATTTCAGTTCTATTTATTTTGCACCATGTTTTATTTTTATTTTCTTTTCTATTTTGTACTGCATATGGCACACCCTATGCCTAATACAATCAAATGCCTACCCCTATGTTGCAGCCAAGCACTGTGAATAGCTGAAGTTATGGGAAAGGTGGCATTTGCTCAGGATTACCTGCTAATCTTTTTTGGTTCTGGCAATCTCTGAAGTCCAGTTAGATTTGGTTGTTTTGGCTTTTTTCTATCCACACAGCTTTTTATGGGGTTTGACCTGATGAATGGGTTTTAGGAGCCTCTTACAGGAGGTTGGGGACTGTCTTGTAGTGGGCGGGAGTGCCTGGGGTAGATGCTCTGTAAATCCTTCTGAGCCTTATGATCCAAACAGTCCTTCATCTAGTTCTTAATCTTTCTTTGGATATATTGATACCTAATTTTGAAGTCTAGGTTATTAAAGCTGCCAGATAATTGCAACGTATCCCTAAAGGATACAGAGTAAAGCACAGCTTTTCTCTTAAGTAAAACCATCCCTCTCATCCACTCTTTCAGCCTTTGAAACTAAAATCTTTTATGGTTTTTATTCCACCATATAGATGGTGAGCAGACACAATATTTGTACCTCCCTTTGAAAAGCCATTGCTGAGTGCTGAGGTAAAAATCCCAGTTTAATTGGTCTCCCAGACATGGCTATTGAGAACTGAGTTATTTCAGAATACGTTGCCACTACTCTTCTCTTTGCAATGACATCCTGTCTTTCTGAAGCCTTGACTGTACTTGACTGTAATTAAGATTAGATTATTTTTTACTTCCAATATTTAAATAAAAAAATGAAAACTACTCTTTGGCACACCTAAGCAGTGCTGTACATGGGGTTGAAAGGATGGAATTTCCTTCTGATCCTCAAAGACAATTAAGTTACTCCCTGAAGCATGAAATTTAATTACCCTCATCAGAAGCAGCATGATGCAGTGGATTAGGACATAGGAATAAGAATCAGAAATTTTTATCTCTGATCCCAGTTCTGCCATCTAGTTATTGACTAAATGAGTCATATAACCTTCCTGTGCCTCCTTTTCACCCACCTGAAAAATGAGGTGTTTGATTTCTTTGCTAAGGGGCTGTGAGGTCTGTATAAGCATCTGAAGATGTAATGGTTTGTATGAATGCTAAGTGTTCCAGGGATTGCCTTGGTTTACATGCTGCCAGCAGTTTGCAATTTGGTTTCATACAGTGAAATCTCTTTTTTTTTGGCAGTGTTAGGTTCATTAAAGGAAGTGTAATCAAGCTCATACGCAAATAGGGAGAGGACTACAAGAGGAGGTGACACTGAAGAGCCATTGTGCATCAGAAAAGTATGCTGAGCTGTTGTTCTTTTCACATCAGTTTTGATGCTACATCTCGGACGTGATTTGCTAATTGTAGCATCCCAGGAGTGCCTCCAACTGTGTACTTCTCCAGAGGTGGAAGAAAGTTCCACCTTGCATGGTTTAACTGGGGAACAGAAAGGAAAGTTCAGTGCCAGATGAACATACTCCTCTAGGCAAGTTGTTTAGCTCTACTGTATTTGGAATTGCCGTAGTCTCTTACTGGAGTGATTAGTTATGTCATGTCAGTGGAGAGCTCCCATGAAAAACTCAGAACTGTTTACTGGATGTGATGAAGTGGCTAATTAAAATAATTTATTCTGTCATTTAAAAAACCAACAACACTTTCTCATGTCTCAGCCTCTCTTGGCCAACAGAGCTTTTGAGTAGACGAGTTTCTTAGCATGCCTGTAGCATTAAGTTTACATTTCAGAATGGTCAGTAACAAAAATTGTCCTGTAGGTATCTGGGTTAGTCTTTCCACAGACATTTTAAAAAGGAAAACTGAGCTAATAATAACCCTGCCATTTAGTGGGTTACATACCAGTGCAAGGGTTCCATGTTACTCTAGAAAGACGTTTACCCTCCACCATACAGCATAATTGTGTTGTCTTTGAATTCCTCTGCAGTTCCCGTGCTCTTTCTTCCAGGCCTGTCTGGATTAAATTCCATTAAAAGATTCTCATTTGTAATCACAAGAATTAGATTTAATTGTGAGGCTGCAGTTCTTCAGTTACCTGATTCAATTCTTTACCATGCTCAAATCTAAGTCTTCAAATTTTCAGAGCAGGGAATTAACTTTAACCAGGTTAGTAAAGCAAAATCTTTGTAACAGTGATTTTTCTAAGAAACACTCAGGAAAGAGATAAAAAAAGTTAATAATATTTTTAACCCTATGGAAGTTAACAGGAAAATATATTTATCTGTAGGTTTTATCTTGTACCATTTTAATAAATTTTCCCTTGAGGAGTAGTTGTGTTGTGATCTTGTAGCATACTCTTAAGTATAGGAGGAGATTCTATTACCAGTGAGACTCTAGTGGCTTAATTGCAAACTTTCGTTGTTATACAAGAATAAGTATAACATAAAAATATCCTTTATAGGCTACTTGTGTCTCACTGAAACTTACAGCAATTTCTGTCATATTGTGATATCTCCCTGGTTCTGCAATTCTCAGTAGAGTAGCTGTACAAAAGAGCCTGGCATTGCAATCCTAAAAGGAGAGTAGAGTTAGCTTCCTTCCCAGCACACTTGAGGCAACGTCATTGCAATCTGGAGCTAAAATCTTGTTGGGTCTCTTGTTCTAGGCAAGGTAATTACGCACTGTGTCTGACTTCATTGGTCAAAACTAGCAGAATTACAGGACGTTTTCTTGGGCGGTGGTGGTGGTATTAGTATTATCTTAAAAGCAGTAAAAGAGTAAAAGGAAAGAAAATCATTACAGTTATTTAATCTTTTTTATGGCAAAACTTTTGTAAAGCCATCTTCTGAAGGTGTTTTGAGGGAAGGGCGGGGAAGCATTCTTGGAACCAGTCACAGGAATGTTAAAGGTCTGCTCCAATGACACTAATAAAGGTCTTAACTGTATTTAACCTATCACTAACAGTTACATCTTGCTTATGCAAAAGGCTATAGAAAAGGGTAGAAAGACAAGTGGCATTAAATCAATAGAGAAAAATGTATACCAATTTTCTTTCTCTTATTAAGTAGAATGATCCGTGAGCAGAAGAGTTTGCATTCCAAACTTTCTGCATTGCACCTCGAGAATTATCTCCTTTAATGCTAAATAATCTCTTGTATTAATATGCAGTAACTTTATTTGTTGCCATTTTAGATAGTAGATCCTTTTCAAGACTATGTCATCATGCATCAAATTCAGGCTCTGATGTAATTTTCAGATCAATAAACAAATTAATTTAAAGTTGATAATTAAAAGTAATTACAAGACAGTGTATTGAATTGTTGAACTAATGAGAAAAGAGTTTACACAGTCTCTGATGGGTCATTTTGGGGTGTTTTTTTCCTTCTGCCTCATAGAATTGTATTGGCATCTTCTTGAAAACATTTTTTAATTTTCTGTTTGCTGCAGCCTGAAAAGGTCTGTTCTGGTTCTTCCTTTGTGCAGTGCCCATTAATTGCTGAAGCAAAAGAAAGTCTGGAGCAGCATGGAGGCAAGATTAAAACCTGTTATAAACTCCTGTATAATTATGCAATGGCATGCAGGATGGAGAAAGTTATGTTCTTTCACCAATTCATCTAGTAAAGGGGAAAAATTCTCTTTTGGACTCCTATTGATAATTTTTAACTCTGCCTTTAACAAGGTTTCATTCTCAGAAATCAGCTTCTAATTTTTTCACTAGCTTTATTGTGCCACAGGTGGATTTTGATGTGAAATACTCTGATGCAGCTGCTATTATTGCTATTTAATTTTGTAATTCCCAAAAGGTCACTGAACCTTTTACCAAAGAGATAAAACGAAGTCCTTGCCGAGATACATTGCATTTTCCTCCCAGACATTCCAGGCTAAGTGTTGGTAACAAGTATTTTAGATGAGAGAGTGCCTGGACCTGGAGAAATAAAATCACATTGTAACACAACGTAGGTCTGAGGAGTCTGTTAGATTCCACAGGTTTTTTTCTGTGGTGACTGGGGATGAGAGTGTGAAACACAGCTTGAATTCAGAGAGCTTTTTTTCTTCAGGAGAGAGTTTGAGTATCTTGTCTTCCCTCAACCTCCTATTAATAGCTGCTGGGAGCGCCCCAGCTGCATCGTGACCCTGGAGGGGCCACACAGCTCTTCATTTCCCACACCACAGTTCAAGTGTGTTTAGCCCTCATAGTCTACATATAAGAGAATAGGATTTAAGGCTCGGTTCTTTGGGTTTTGCTAATTGTTTCCATATTCTTCTCCTATGTTGAAGAATTTTGCTTTCAAATTGGCCTCTAAATGTGAGAAAGCAGTGGTTTTATCAGAGCCAGGCTGGGATAGTGTTCTGAGTGAAACGTAACTTATGCCTAGGCGCCGGCACAAACACATCGTGTGCTATACTGAAGATATAGGTGGCAACATAAGGCGTCAGGCTGGCTGATGGCACAGAAATTAATTCTACCTCCCAGATGTAGATGGATTCCTGAGGAATGGTCACAAATATGGTTGCTCTACACGGGATGTCAAGATCAAAGTCTCAAAGCTTGCTGGAATTAGGCATTTTGAAAACCCTCTTTAGCAGGATGAAAGAGCATCCAATGGGTGGGTGGGTGTTAATTGGATTCAGAATCATTTATCCATGAAGACAGACAAATGCAGGATGAGAGTGTTCTGGCTTGAGATTTTACTTGAGAGTTCTAGGACTTTTTTGGTTTTTTCAATTCACCACCTCTAAGAGAGCGTCCTGACTTGTACTTGCAATTAATCAGGGCTGGCATTACCCAGAGGAGCGTGCAAAATGGCATCTAAAGCATTAGTGTATTGATTAGAATTAATCAGGAATGTGTTCCTCCTGAAGCTACATGCTGCATGAACAACCAAAGAGTGTCTAAACTATAAATATCTCTTGGAAATTAAGTTTCCATGAAAACTGGAGTATCGCTTCTGAAACTGGATGAACACGTGAAACAGAAGCAGGGGAGCAAAACCTGGTGCCTGGCAAACTGAGTCATGGATAGGATGTTTAAGAAAGGTTGTGTTACAGAGAAGTACTTTGGCTTGTTCAGGATCTAACAGTTAACCCTTGCAGGGCTGTGTGAGGCCCAAGGTGGTTTCTAGCATACCTTCACGTTAAGGAGTGTGAATGAGTATGCCGAAGGTCATCTGAAAATTCAGCCTTTGTACTATGTTTAGGTTCTGTCAGCAGCATTTTCTGTTTTGGAGAAGAGCAATACAGGCTCATAAGAGAAGCTCTGGGTGTTGCCCAGGCTTTCTTTAAGCAACACATTCTCTCTCAATAACATATCCAGCTCTGAACTTGTCTGAAGTCTGAAAATACTTGGATCTATGATTTTGATCTACTCTGTCACTAAAGATCACGCATGGTGTTATTATTTTCTGTCTAAATCTATGTATGTTGCAGATTCTAGGTATTTGAGCCAACTTGTTTCTTACTGTAACTTCAGTGAAGGTCCTGTTGGGTGGATCTGGCCTGCTGTATCAAGACACTGAGCAGTTCCTAAACAATACAATATAGCATGTTGCTTCATAGCATAAAGGATTAAATTAAGACATTAAACTGTGGCCTTTTTTATGGCTTGAGGCAGTATCTAGAGAGATCATCATGGTTATTATGGCCAATGTTGTGGTAAAAATAGGTTTTGATGTTGAAGGTTGTGCGGAGATGATAGCTATGTGTGCAGTAACTGATGCCTTTGTCCTTGCAGTTGTCAGCTTACCAGTCTGATTCATTCGCTGTAGAGTGCTTGGAGGTTATGCAGAGGATAACAGGAGCAATCTCTTATCTGCTGTAATTTGGTTTTGGGACCTAACTTTCACAAGATTGCAGAATGGTTGGAAGGAACCTCTGAGATTGACTAGTCCAACTTCCCTGCTCGATGCAGGGTCAGCTGGAGCAGGTTACCCAGAGCCATATCCAGTCAGGTTTTGAGTATCTCCAAGGAGGGAGTTTCCATAAGATTTCTGGGCAACTTGTTCCAATGTTCAGTCACCTTTAGAGTAAGCAAGTTTTCTCTTGTGTTTGAACGGAATTTGTTGTGTCTCAATGCAAGCAAATGTGCCTTGTGCTTGCCTGTTCTCCTTTTGTTGGATACTGCTGTCTGATTCTGTCTTCTTTCCATCCTCCTATAACATATAAACATTGATAAGATCTTTCTTGAGCCTTTTCTCTCCAGGCTGAATAATCCAAATTTTTTCAATCTCTTCTTGTGTGTCGGATGCTCTAGTCCCTTAATCATCTCTGTGGCCTTTCGCTGGACTCACTTCAGTAAGTCCATGTCTGTCTTGTGCTGGGAAGTCCAGCACTGGACCCAGCACTCCCGATGTGTCTCCCCAGTGCTGAATAGAGGGGAAGAGTCACCCCTTTGATCTGCTGTTCCCAGGAAGCTATTGGACTTCCTTGTCATTGAGGACACATTGCTAGCTTATGCTCAACATTTTGTCCACCAGGACCCATCTTCTGCAAAGCTGCTTTCCAGCCTGTACTGGTGCATGGAGTTGTTCCTCCCCAGAGATAGCACTTTGCATTTCCCTTTGTTGAACTTTATGAGGTTCCTGTTGGCCAAAATTTCCAGCCTGTCAAGGCCCCTTTCAGTGGCAGCCCAACCATCCTATGTATCAACCACTCCTCCCTGCTTGGCTGGAAATTTGCTGATGGTACAGCCTGTTCCATTATCCAGGTCATTAATGAAGACAGAAACATTATCGGCCCCAGTGTTGGCACAGAGGTATACCACTGGTGACTGGCCTCCAGCTGGACTTTGTACCACTGATGATAACCCTCTAAGCCTGCCAGTTCAGCCAGTTTTCAGTCCACCTCACCATACACTTACATAGTCTTTACTTCCATCAGTTTGCCAGTGAGGATGGGATGGAAGACAGCATTGAAAACCTTACTAAAGCCAAGATGAGCATCATCTACTGCTCCCCTTATCCACCAAGCTGATGATCTCAGCATAGAAAGCCGTCAGGTTGGTTAAACATGATGTCAGTGTGAAGAGGTTCCACATGTGGTATTTCCGCATGTATCACAAAAGATGACTGAAGTAGCTTTTCTGTTACCTTGCTAAAATGCTTTCTAAGATTAGATTTGTAACATATAGACCACTAACAGAAATTTAATAAAGCTACTACTAATTAACATCTTAACATATCAGTTATGCTGAAGTACATCTTGCTGCTGCCAGACAGCCTGTAGTATAGGATCTGAAAATGAGTATGGGTCTGTTAAATATAGGGTGTTGTATGGAAAGGTCTGGTGACCAGAGTCCCTATTCTGCCACAGAATGACTACAGAATTGTCTCCCATCTGAATTTGCCTGCGGGTGTCTCTACTAACCCAGTAGCTATTTTTAGTGTCCCTGATAAATCCACCAGTTAGTGTCATCTTTAGCTCATTTATTTTCATGTCTCTGAAGTAAGAGGCTGATACTTGGGATTTCTTTTCACATGAATCTCTGAATCTCAGACAACCTATTGTAGGAATTTGTACCACAAAATATGAATATATTTTGTAATGAATCTGAACTTGAGTGAATCTGCCTTTTCCAGTCTTGCATTGCGGTGATATAAAATACCTGCTTGGCAACAGCTCTGGGAGTTAATAAAGTTTCTGTGGTAAACTATGAGAGGCCTGAGAATTTCAAACTAAAGTTATTGCACCAGTAACTCAGAAAAGCAATTCCTAAAACTCCTGGCACATTTATCCAGAGGGTTAGCAGTAGCACAGAAATGGAAATCATTGTTGAGAGCCACTGCGTACTTGGAATTAAAATCCATCAGTCTTCTGAAGCTGAGGAGAACGATTTTCATGACATACAGATGCCTCTGTATTTCATAACCAAAATTAAATCTAGGGTGGTTTTTTACTCTATTTATAGGGAAATTCTTATCCTCTAATCCCCGTAATATACCTAACTTGAGATGACATCAAAAGAAATAACTCACACAGAAGCTAGCATTTAAAATAGTGTCAATGGTTTATTTTATTTAATTTCAGTAAAAGCAGATTTGTCTGCTTGGGGGAGGGGGACGGAAAAGGAGCGAGGATGCCAACATGCCCTTCTCAAGCGGGAACCTCGAGCACAGAAGTCAGAAGATGAGATGTGGAAATGAAAATAACTGTAAACAAAAAATGAAACTTAGCAGTCTAGTTTCACTCTTCTTGCTGGAAAAGGAGGGAGGAAGAAACCTAGTAAATCATTAAAAAGCAGCTTTTGCTTTTCTGAGTTGTGAGTTGAACTGTGTTAGTTGTCAGCAGGGTCTTTACGCCGCCCTTTGCTTTACGTCCTTAACATACCTATTGGCAGCTTCCTTGCCTGCTGGGAATTTTGTCCAGTTCAGCAGAGCGTAGTGACACCATTGTGTCCTTCATGAGATAAACAGTGTGTCTGCCTCTGAAGCAAAGAAAAGACTCCTAGCTGGTGGCAGTATAGGGTCTGTGATTTGGGACTGATTCGTGCTTGTAGCAGGCGTAAGTGATGGTTGGTTGATGCAAATGTCATACACATATGTTGTTACATTTCCTTTCAGAAGTGTGTCTTAACTTGATAACATCCAAACTTTGGTCTACTTCTGAAGAAAGAGGTTCTTGTTACGGATGCCAGATAAACTGTGTAGTTTCTGTCATTCAGAACATCTGTTCCAGTGGGTTCCCTTCGGCAAGAAAAATGTTGGCTTGTACACAGCCCATGTACAAGCACAAACCCATGCACCAGGGGTGATGGGAGTACTTGATGAGGAAACATTTTTGTAAGAACAATGAAAAAACCATAGAATCATAGAATCTTTGAGTTGGAAAAGACTTTTAAGATCATAAAGTTCAACCATTAACCTAGGACTGACAAGTCCACCACTAAACCACACCCCTAAGCACCACATCTATACATCTTTTAAATACCTCCAGGAATGGGGACTCAACCACTTCCCTGGGCAGCCTGTTCGAATGATTGACAACCCTTTCGGTGAAGAAATTTTTCCTAATATCCAATCTAAACCTCCCCTGGCACATCTTGAGGCCATTTCCTCTTGTCCTATTGCTTGTTACTTGGGAGAAGAGACCAACACCCACCTGGCTACACCCTCCTTTCAGGTAGTTGTAGGGAGTGGTAAGGTCTCCCCTCAGCCTCCTTTTCTCCAGGCTAAACAACTGCAGTTCCCTCAGCTGCTCCTCCTAAGACTTGTGCTCTAGACCTTTCACCAGCTTCGTTGCTGTGTTTGTTTCTGACCCAAATAGAAATAGATGCAGTTTTCCTCAAAAATGCTTAATATTGGTGTTTGAAAGCAACTTAAGAAAACACAGTAAGTTTTTGTTCTCATCTTTTAAAAATTGCAGCTGAAACTGTAAAGAGCATTTCCTAAAAGGCTTTATTAGACCCCTTTTGTTTGGCTCCAGCTGACCAGTTACAGTACAAAGATCTTTTTTCTTCGATGCTGCATTTTTTTTCTGTAACAGAGGAGAAATGTGAAAAAGTGGACTATTAGTGACTGAGTGGCTTTGCAGAATCTCTCATCTTTGATCATGTTTATGGTTAGCCAGCAGGCACTGAATAAACAGGGGTGAAATGAGTGATGGGCTCTGTATCGCTGCCAAAGGAATACATACCTCTTGGGAAGCAGTCCTTCAGAAATGGGTGTCAACAAGTGGTTTTATTGGCAGCCTGTGCCCAAGGATGAAAGGTGGAGTGGGCCAGAGCATGTTATCATACGACTATTTTATTCCTTAAAGTTTTTCTTGCAGATCAGAATCCCAGTATATTGGGGAAAAGACAGATACTTACATTTTTACAGTCTGCCTTTAGACATGTCTTGCTGGATACAGAACATCTGCAAGTTATATCAGAGGGTGATAAGTAAGAGCTGAGGGACTAGGAGTAGTTCTTGTGCTGCCTGACAGGGTGTTCCAGGTGATCAGAGAAAGTGGACATTAAAGACAGCCAGGCCTTGATGTCTTCTAGTATCTCAGAGAGTAAATTCAACTCATACAGACTTCTTGTTCTTATTTACTCTTGGCACCAAGCCAACTAAGTTGAAACGCTCTTGGAGTGTGGATGCTAGTCTCCAGGGCTGCTAATCCACTTCGTTAGTTCCTTCATTTACTTGGTGGAACTTCTAGTTTGTTTGTGTGGTTTAGTTGTAGTGCTTCATGCACGTGTAGATGTTCCGGACAGCTACAATAGAAGCAAAGTGTGTTACCTCAATCAGCGATGCAGAGCTGGGAATTACAACTATTGTGCAAGCCCTGGAGACTGGCTTATTGCCTGAGTGACTAAGAGATGTTGCTGGTAAGAAGCAGGAGGAGTGATATTTAGAGGAGATGTGCATGTGTGCTACAGATTTCACAGCTTGCTCTGCAAAGAAAGTTAGGCTTCTCTTAAACAGCAGGCAGACATCTGTGAGAAATCCGGGAGCACAGAAGTGTGACAGAAGAGAGCAATGAGCTACTATTTACCTGGGTTTTCCACATCTTAGCTGGGTGGAAATCTTGGTGTGTAGAAGCTTGCTTTTGCAAAATCCATGGGAGGGAAAGGCCCTGACTGTGGGGCACAGTGAGGGGAGTGAGGGCTGGAGTGGAAGGCACAGAACGACTAGCCACATGTGGAGCTGCTGCTTTGGGGGATTTGGTCCTTGTAAAGTAGCCTTTCTTACCACTCTTCTCCTCTGTTCTTTCCTCTCGCTGTACGATGAGACCAGATGGGTGTTGCTTCAAAGGAGAGTTGGACATCTAGAGAAACCATTTCGGATCTCACTGGAGTATGTTGCTAATGGGAATAAGAGCGTAGCGGCCGTGGATTCCTTTGCGATGAAGAACTGCAGTACAGGTAACATAGAGTATTTTATTGCTTCTAACTCATAGTCTTTTGATGCCTTTTTGGAGAGGACCATGATTTCTGACTGTTCGAACCTTCACAGAATGAAAGCTTTTTGTCAAGTCAATCATTTAAATAAATAAATAAATAAATAAAAAGGATCCCTTCCAGGGAAGAATTTTTTTCATGTTGCCTTAGAAGTTTTTAACTCATTGAAGGAAACAAGTTTTGGGTTGGTTTTTTTTTTCCCCCTTTGAAAGAATTTCTAGGAAAATTTCCTTTTGGGACAACCAAAGCAGTACTTCTCCTGGCTTGCCAGGTAGCTATCCACATGACTTCGCTTTATGCAGCAGATGAGTGGTTGCCATCTTTTTGATGCTCCTGATAACACATTTCAGGGTTGTTTTTTCTAAACGACTGTGGAAAACTTGATTCTAATAAAGTATGCCTTTCTTTGGCAATGTTCCAAAGCCGTTATCACTGAGTAACCCCTAATAGCTCAATGTAGTGCATGGAATTTTAATAACAGGCAACCTTAATGGGGGTTACTTTTTTAAATACAAGCTCCATAATCAATTTGAGTATGTAAATTTAGTGCTTCATGCCAGAAGCAGCTGCATTTTAGTTCTAATGGCTTTATGGAGCTTGTGAATCATACTGAAATCTTTAGGTGGCATGTCAGCAAAGAATGTTATTACTTATAGTATTTAACACATTACCTTTTGTCCATTTTATTTATTTGGAGTACTGCTGAACTGAGCTGCATGTGCTTCTTTTCAGCCTGTCTAGGACAGGGAAATCTGCTGGAGAATACACATTATTTTGGTTATTTACATTGCTCTCCACAAAGGCTAGTTGTATTAAGGGGTTTATTGCACTGTCCATACATAACAGTGATCTCTAAGCTCCAACAAGGAACACCCTGACACTGTGTTGAAAGCGCGAAGCATGTTCAGACAAAATGCGCTTGTTCTGCTGATGATGTATGGAATGCATCATGGTATCTCTCTAAGAATGAAAAGAAAGATTTTAATTTCCCCAAAACAAAACAGTAAATGGGACAGAAGTCATTCAAATCCACAGCGCTTTGGGAATTTGTTGCAAGAAATTTAATGACAGACTACAGGAGATACTCAGCTCCCTTCAAGGTATATGAATTCTTCTTTTGGGAGGGCCTTAAGGAGAACCATAGGTGACGGACAGTCAGCTGAGTGAAAGGATAAAGTTGGATGAGTGAGCTCATATCAATACTGGGCACCATTCTGCAGATGACGGATGTCAGTCACTCAGGCTCTTAAGATATATTGCAAGCAAAAGAAGGAACAAATCTCACATTTTGTTTACAGATTTGTAGCAATTGGCTACTCCCCTGCTCTGCTCACAGGACACAGTGTATAAATAATACCACCTACCACCAGGGAATAAAATCACTTGGGTTTTTTTTCAGTTGATTGAAACCGCTAAGCCTTTTGCGCACAGCTGAAGATGTGGTACTGCGTCCTTTTACGAGAAGGAAGGTAGTGATGAGCAGCCAAGGGTGGCACCTTAGGCTTGGAGAAAATACAGAAAGCAATAAGAAAAGATTAATCTAAATCTAATTTTTCTGCAGCTGTTAGAAGCCTTTGGGCAGCTTAGCTTCTTGGATATCTTAATGTCACTGAAGGACCTAAAAATTGGGTGAATTTGGGGAAGAAACATCTAAGAAACAGTAACAAGCCTGCAGCCTTATTTTTCTAAGCTTTTGAAGACCATATACACAATTTAAAAATAAATTAAGGCACACAGATGATCTGAGGAAATTAGGCTACCATTTCCATAGATGAGTACAGGTTTGGATCTAAATTAGTTGCCAACAGGGGCTTGAAGAAGGTGTAAGTTTGAGGTTGGGATTGGCTTTTGATCATTGGGAATTGTATTTTTGAGTTCTTTAATCATGAAAAAGATGGGACTTTTACTGCATTTGAACTGAAAAAAATAACAGCCTATTTGGGATTGAATGAAGAATTAAAATTAGGAAAAAAATTCAGATGCTGATAAAATTCTGCAATTTTTTTAATTCTAAATTTAAAAATTCTAGATTCATATCCCATCTAAATAAAAATTGTTGAGTGGAAACATAACTATCATTGCCATGTCTTAATTGTGCTCCACATTTCCCTTCTGCATTCAACAGAAAAATCAAAGTGTTTTGTCACTTGAATATCTTCACATTTCAGTCTTGATTGGGTTAGCTTGATAGAAAAAAGGAAAGCCCTTACAAATTGAGGGGTTTCATTTGGTTTGGGTTGGTCTTTTTGGGGGAGGGGTTGGTTTGTTTTTTGTTTTTGTTTTTTTTAAATGCTCAGGATTGGCCAAAACTGTAATTGATGCATCTCTTATCCTTGCTGTAGTTCATCACCACTGTTCTTCTCATGCACTCCATCCTCTGGCTTTAATTCTTTAAGGGGTTTTTAGCATTTAGCATGAGCTAAGTCCTTTTTATTTTTTTTTTTCCCCAGAAAGTTTTCCTGAACCATAGAATTAGATTCTAATCAGAAAGTCCCTACAGTCAATAGAAAGGCTGCTTGGACTTCTATAGGTTTTGGATGAGGACAGTTAACAGGCATTGCCCATCATCCTACAGCCAATTGACTTTATATTACTGTCCTAAATGTGAAGCAGATTGTTTTTGTCAGTGTGTAAAACCTAAACTATTGATTGTCTAATTTTCTTTCTTACAACTTACTGTTTAAATAAGTGCAGTATCCAAAGGAAAAAAAATTGCAGAGAAGTAATATATTAATTTAATAATGCCAGTTACGAATTTGTTCCTTCTACGAGTAAAGTAATTGGTACAGTGGCATTTTATAGTTGATGGTAATTTCCAGTAATAAAAATAGAGTTCATTTCCTAAGTAATGTATTGACTTATTAATGATATTTAATGGGTTTCTTACTGATTTTTATTGCAGTTGCAAATTAATTAATTTGCTAATTTATTTCCAAAAGTCTTAATTAAAAGTACTTAATAGTAAGCACAAGTAATTGACAAGACATTGTTTTACTTAGCAGTGTTCGATTTACCAATTCTAAGTAACTTTTTAAGTAAGGGGAGTGGAGATCAAATGCTTCTAAAACGTGTTAAAGGTTTAATGATGCTCCGAGGCTGTTAAAAACAGTTATTTCAGACACTCAGCCTGTCCAGCAGGAAGCACTTAGCTTTCAAGTTTTCAAGCTCAGTAAGCAACATAAAAAACATATTTATTTTTGACTATGTGTTGTTGATTAAGTTAATGCTTCTGTCCACTCAGCAATAGCTTTTTTCAGTAGATACGGAAAGCACATAGAAATACACTCATTACCTCCAGAGCTGGTAAGTAGTTAGTTCTGTAACGATCTCATGGTTATAATACATATGCAAATTTCTGCAAGTTGAAGTTAAGGTTGTACTAAAAGCAAAATCCTTGGTCCAAAGCAGAGGACCTCTCAAGAAAGGAAAAATTTTGAAGACCTGAAAGTGATTTTGCTGGAAAAAGAGATAGTGAGGGAAGAGTAAGAATATGGACTTGCAACATGTATGAAGAAATATGAGCAACTGACACATAAAATTTTTCATGATTCTGTTTGATAAATAGTCTAGTAACAGATTTATGAATCAACTGCAGAAAATCAATAAGGGCTTTCTCCAAACAGGATTACTTATGTATCTGAATCATTATTAAAATGATGGTTTTGTGTATTCAGACAAAACCCGAATATGTATCATTTCAGTTTTCCCACATCTGCTCACTTTCTGCAGTTTGTCTTATAAATTAATTTGCTGACGGGATGTTGTGGTTAACTGAACTTAATGAAATACTAGTGAGCCCCTTTTCAAAACGAGTTCTTGATGCTTCCTACTGGAAAATTGCCTAGAAAGTTAACCTCTTCCAAACCGAGAACTGAAATAGTATCAGTGTATCCAACAGAATCGTAGAACGGCTCAGGTTGGAAGGGACCGCAGAAAAACATCTGGCCCAACCTTTCCTGGGAGAGGAAACCTAGGTGAAGATTATCTAGCACCCTGACCACCTGCATCTTGAAGACCTCCAGTGATAGAGACTCCACCACATCCCTGGGGAGGTTGTTCCAGTGGTTGACTGTTCTCACTGTAAAACATTTAAACACAGGTTTCTAAGTGTTCCACTTAGTCTCACATGACACACTTACAGCTAATTTAGATATTAATCATTAATTCATAAAAAATGTTGTGTAACTTTTAAGTAGGTTTGACTTGAGTAAAATCACAAGAAGTTTACAGAAGATTTATGGAGCAACTAAATTGTGTCAATTTTTTTTTTTTTTAATTAATTATTTGCCTAGTTGTAATTATGGAACAGTGGAGAGGAGGCATGTACCTTCAGTGGAACCAACTGTGTCATCTTATATGGTCTGGAGATCTGCTGCTGCCCTGAAATTCAGGGGAACAGGTGAACAGAACAGTAAGCACAGTCAGTATTGTGCCATTGTTTTAAAACTGAAAAATAGACATAATTAAGAAAAAAAAAAAGTCTTACATTTCAGAAGTAGTTGTCTTAGGACCAACAGTTACTGTAATACTTATTTGGCCTATCCAGGTCACTTTTATGTAAAGGAAGCTGGAGAATTTCCTTTGGTGTTAATGCCATGGTTAAGGAGCTTACCAAGCCAGAGGATAGATCCGGAGTTAATTGAAGTCAACGGGAATTATTCAGTATGTTTGGATTAAGTTCTGAGTATCCTTCATTTAAAAAAAAATAATGAGGCAGATTGGCTGCATTTTCCTTGGAGTGGCCTATGCTATTTATACAGTTCCACTGAGCTGGTTTTCCTGTGGATCTAATTTCACTAAGTAGGCATTTGGAAAAGCCTTACTATTTTAAGAATGTTTGCCTCCAAATGCTTTGGCAACCACCTTCCTCCCCATTCACCTCTGCTTCCCCATGAGGTATGACTGATCATTCTGACTTCAGGTTGTGTGCCAAAAACCATCTCTAACCTGCTAGTGTTTTAATCCTGTAGGGATCCAGTGTTGGAGAAAAAACTGCTTTACAGATGAGTGTGGTGGCTGTAGTGAAGTTAAATCATTTTAAGGTAATTCCAAAGTGAAAATTATTTCACTTGTGGTTTGTGCCCATTTAAGTAAAATAAATTTAATGCACTTGTTATGGGCCTTATCTTTGTTTTCATTTTTCATTTTCATCTTTTTTAAATTAAGTTATAGTTACCCTAGGAATAAAAAATTAAGCTAATTTAGTCTTAATATTGCTTCTAGAAAAGGCACCGTAACTCAATTAGTGGTAAAGAAGCTTCTTACAGTAATGAATTAGTGATTATGCACTTCTGTTGCTGACTGTGAACACCTACTTCTTGTGGAGCCCAATTTAGACAGTGATGGTTATGTTAAATAATTGCATCTATTTAGAACATTAGAGTACTCACCAAAGAGGGGGTAACGAACCTGAATATCTGGAGCATTTGTCTTTCACAGGTCTGACATGCCAGTATGTTGGTGAATGGGACCTTGTGTTCTGTTGTTTTATTTATTAATCAACTGATGATATATTTGGTTTTGTAAGATATGAGGAGGGGAGGTATAAAGAAATGTTTTAGATGGTGTGATAATGCTCGTAAAATTGGTCTTTAAAATTGATGCATTCATACAGAACGTGGAAAGGCTAAAATCTGCCACGGCAGGACCGAAGTTGGGTGTTTCTTAGACAAAGTTACTGTCTTACCAGAGTGGGCAAGTTCATCTCTAATTCAAAAAAGGTCAGGTGATTTGGGTTAAGAAACAGAATTGAGAAATCTTAGCCTTTGAAATCCAAGCTTTAATAATCAAAAGAGAAGGGCCTGCTCGTAAGAGGTACTGGAAACTGCTTGAGACACACTGCAAATCCCTCAGTTCCCCTGCAAATGTTGGCAGTTGTGGGTCTTAAGTACTTTTTAACACCTTGAAGAATTGGCCAATACATTATCTTTTTAATGCTGTATATGATTTTTATCCTGACCTTCTCCCTTAATTAAGGCTTATTTCAACAGGGGAGCCATTGATTCAGTGAAAGAAAATGAACTCTGTAATCTGCTTTCCCCAAATTGAACTTATTTTTATTACTATTAATTGCTGCCACTTAGTTCTTGTGATGTTTTAACTACTTAGATTTATTGAAACAATCATAGGATTCACTATTATCACTTGAGAAATGGGGAGGACAATGATGATTTACAGATGACCCAATGATTTTAAACCAGTATTACTCCAGATTCAAAGATTTATGCAAGCTGATTCCATTGTGTAAGTAGATGACAGTGTCTCTCTCTCCCTTTTTCTCTCCATAATAAAACCCTACATTTTCAAAAGACTGCTAGCCTGTAACAGAGGGAATGCAGAACCTTGATTTTGCTACAATAAAGTCAGGGGTAGTTTTACTCTGAGTTTTGTTTTATATAGATCCATGAAGTTCCCTGTTAGCTGTAGGAAAGGTTTTTGATTTTAACAGGACTGAAGTTTGAAGATGTTAAGACCTGGCTATGCAACTTGATTCACGTTTGTAAAGAATTACAGTGGTCTTTGAGAAGAGGTGAGAGACAGCAGGGAAGCTTAAAAAGGCAGAACAGAAGAGGGAGATGATCAAGCGCAAAGGATAGGAGTCAGACTGTATGAGCAAAAGAATAAACGAGAGATGGCGATAAACCAGCCACACTGAAAACAAATGACAGGATTTCAGGCAGGAATAATTGGTCTAGATAGTGGAAATGATTAAAGAGTTTGACCAGTTAGAAAGTGATTGGAATAAACATTTGCAATCCAATTAATTGACTAGAGCAATCAAACTTAATCAGATACCCACTCAGTCAACCAGACTGAACTAACTAGATGGGTAATCTGTTGAACCAGCAATGAAACCAAGTGAGACTGAGGGATATTCAGTAAATTGTGAAAATTTAATGAAATGCAAAAGGATTAATTAATTAACATTTAGAATTATCAAATGCAAAGATAAATATGTGGGATGTTTGAGCGGAAGTTAGTCCCTAGTCCCTGGCATGACTCACCAGAGCCTGAGCGGCGTTGACGAGTAAATTTTTCGAAGATGAAGAACAAGAATGAGGAGAAGATGGGACAAGAAGGAAAGATGATTTACTGCGTGTGCTTGCAGGTTGTAGAAGAAACAATAATGTCAGCAGCAAAAACCTTATTTGTTTTAAAAGCCTGCATGCGTCATACATACCAACACTAGATTCTGAGGTACCACTGCTCTGTAGTGGCGCAACGCAAACAAGATGGAGAAAAGGCATAATTCCTCCTCTTTCTTTACCACAGTGAACAGTTCTTTAGATTTCAGCTCAGGGCACTTCTATATCTCAGGGCTTATCTTCTGAAGTATTCAAGTTCAGCTTGTTTTCTGTGTCTGAGAGGTCTCATTGCAAATCTGCCCCAGTCTTGCTATAAGACCTTCTCTAGCTCTTCCTTTTCTTGTCCAAAACCTTCCTCTTTCTGCCTCAGGGAGCGCTGCTTGCTTTGCCCTGCTGTTCTGTTTCTGCATGGTCCACTGCAGCCAGCTTTCTTAGCAAGCCAAGCGCTGCACCAAATGACAGACACTGATTAATAATTCTGCACTGTAACTAGTATGGGAGAGGTGTAGCACGTTGGAGCCAGCAATGATGGATACAGTGAAGTAGACACTCTGCAACAGAGCAACTGAAACCAAAAAGCCTCAACCTTGTAATTCCAAATCAAATCCATAATACATAAATAGAATTGCCAACTGACTAAACCCGATGCATTGATTTTTCCCTGAAAAATTTAAGAATCTGTAACGGGGGACCAAATTTTTCTGAAAAGGAGTGCACACCCTTTCAAAAGATGAGACTTCTTTATGCTGTATTTGGAAACTCACAACCAGTAGCTGCACACCAGAATCTCAGTCGGGATCATTAAACCTGCATGTTGCAATTCTTTTACTTCAAAGTCATGAAAAACGTGGGGAAAGAGAGGAACTTTCAAAAGCTGCCAAGTAACTTAGGAGCACAAATTAATGGGAACTGTGCTCCTTAGTCCCCCAGGAGTTTTCAAAAATGCCATCATTACTGAATTGCGCTGAGGCATGCCTTCCACCTGCGAGGATGAGAAAGGACAGGCTGTGCACTGTGCTTCCATGGAGGCAGTTTTACGGAGCACCTCCATAAATGAGGCATACAGGGCTTTTATGAATTGAGCCTTTGAAAGCCCTGCTAGTAAGGCATATTGATCCAGAAGTCACACACGGATGGCAAGCTCTTAAATTACCAGTCAAGTTTTATTACATGAAAGAAATTTTAAGAATACTTTTCCTCCCCCCTCTTCTTTAAATGATTGCCAGATAAAGTGCTGAAGTTTTGTACAACTGGGAGATTGCAAGCACTTAAATGAGTCAGCTGGATTCTGGGTCCAGTTCCAGATAGAAGTGTATTGTTCATGGGGCATGATTGATGGAGATGTAGTAAATTTGTAAGCAAAATAAGAGGTTTGGGAATGTTTTTCAGATCTACAAGGAAATATCATTTAGTCAACTGTTACAGAAACATTTATCACATTCCAAAAATAATATCAATGGTGGATTTTTCATTTTCTGTGAATAGAGATGAACAAAGCAACTATTTTGATACCTAAAAACTTTGAGGGTTGAGAGCCAATCTGTCTGTTTCTGTGAAATGATGGTTTGCGGCATACTGGGATCTAAGCTGTTGTGGTTGATTTGTGCGAGCCGCAATCTAGAGTAAATGATTTTGCGGAGACTACAGCAGTGAATATTCCATGCACTTAAGCCTGAATTATGTATTGGATTTTTAAGACGTCATTTAGAGCTGTAAGCAACAACTGCATAAATCTAGCATCATGTTATGCAGTACAAAAAAAGATGAATATGAAAAGGATGAAATTTCAATATTTCTTTAATAATATGACTGTTGCTATTGATATATAGAAAGTCACTGTTGATTCTTTAAGCACCTCATGGAATCACAGTGTATGTTCATGTGTTTATGAACATATCTTAATGAAACCATAACAAAAAGAAAGCAATCACTCTAAGATTAGAAACACTAAGTGTAAAGTTTTGACAACAGTATTAACTCATCAGGCACTTTTATTGTACACATCAGTAACAAAACAGTAGTAAAGTGACTCACCTGTCCACAAAAATTGCCAAGACAGCAATGTAACAGAAGTGTTTACAGCATGCGAGCTGTTTCCCAAAGTAAAAGAAGTGAGTAACTATGAAGTTACTTGGGCGGAGCTTCTGCTAGTGAAAGTTGTAAAGCACGTTGTGCTTCATCCCGTTAATTGTGGAGCTTCAACTACTTGCATCAGGTGAAGATCTGTCCCTATATATTTATCAAAGCTTTTGAAAAGGAAGAGCCTAGCAAGAAGTCTGATAGGAACACCGCTGATTTGAACTTCAGTTTCTTTGTCATTGCTAGGCTCTTCACAGCCAACAGAAAAGTTTGGTTTGGAAAACAGAAGTGTTAGGTTTAAGTTATAGCCGTTCTTTCATTGTAGGTAAGGGAGGCTGGAGCTGACGCTTAGTGTTTGCAGTGTTACATATTACTATAAACTTACATGGATTTTTGAAAAATTGGATTGCAAAATATATTTTGTACAAAGTATATTTTCTAAAAATATAACTTACAAGTTATTAAGACAAATGAGAAATGCAAAATAACCTTTCCTATTGCATGTTGGAAAACAGTTCTACTCCAAGAGATGTTTGACCTGCTCATCTTTGCAGAGAGTGCTTTGCAGTGGTCTTCCATGCTTATAGTGTTTGTCTTCTGTTTCTTCTAATTTCATCTTTGGAGCACCTCCAACTTCCTCTGCTCCCAAGTGAAATCAGGCAATTTCTCTCATTTGGATAAACCTATTCCTTCTCTTTCCCTTTAGTCATAAAACATTCCTGCCTATCTAATCTCATCACTAAAGCTGTAGGGCAATTACTACTCCATTATATGTTTATATTGTAGCAAGTTGTCTTCATCTTAATTGTTGATTGGTAGAATGTGGGCTAATTTGTGACTTCATGTAGCTCCCCTTAAATTACAATAAATGTGCTTCTACTTGCTGCTTCTGTTACTAGCAGTACTAGACATCAGCAGTGTGTGTAATGCATTACAGTTCTCTTAAGTATAATAGCAGTCAGAGCATTCTCTGTTTCATATTATTTTTGACTTTTCAAGTAAACAGTCCATTCTTTTCCTGGACAATTAGGGTAATTGCTGAAATTAAACCGAAGTGTCACGACCAAGCAGGATGCCACCAAATGGAAGTCAGCCACACAAAATTACTCTTCCTACACTGCAAGCCCACAGTGATACTGTTCTGTAAATACTACAGAGGAGTTTATTACTATTTCCGTTTATTCATATTGCTGTACCATCTCAGAGCAGTACTGATAGATGAGTCTGGTCTCTGCTGTGCACTGGGTACAAGCAAAGGACAAAGAAATTAGATTGTGAATTCCTTAGCACAAAGGCAAGCAGCAACAGATGAATAAAGATGACCAAAGCCCTTTGACCAGGCCACACTGAGTGAGCATTAGATTAGCTGACACCTGGGATGGAATTAGTTGGGAGGAAATGGAAAAAAATTTTAAATAGCCCTTTCTTGGAAATGAGAGAGAAGTAGTCAGTGAACAGAATCAGGCCATGTGTGGTGGCAGCAATAAGTAGCAGTTCACTGGTGGATCTCTAACAAGTTTACATTGAGGGATTTGACTGATGAAATGGGATAGAGTAGACTTGCTGTCAACTTTGAGTTTTTAGTTAATGCTAGGCTTTGCCTAAGCTGTGACCATGTTGGTATAATTGAGCGCTGTCTCTGGGTACTCCTCTTTAGAAAACTGCACTCATTCCGAAAATTAGCAGAGAGCTTGGTCATGGCAGAGCTTAGCTGTTTGCCTAAGGAATCTTGCTGTACTTGTGTGGGTTTTACTAAGTGCCAAGTGTTCACACAACATGCATACGAAAGGCATTAGATGAGATGAAGACAGTTTCTTTTCCAGTTTACAAAGCCAAGCAATGGACTCTTGTCCCTTTCTCTTTATTTCTTTGTATTAACAATATATGGGAGACCTCTTTTTTAACATATCTACATTCTGCTGATGCAGGTGCTTTTTTTTAGCATTTGAACAAAGGCCAGAAAATATTTTCAGTTGATAGTAGACAAAAAAAATCTTCTCTAAAACTCCAACTTGCAAAGCCAATTCCCAAGCAGTTCAGCACAATTCTCAGTCTAGACCTCAACTGAACTGTCAGGGAATAAAATCTGTATAATAAACCAGTCATCTAATTCACGACATCACGAGATTCAATCTCCCTAGGCAAGATTTAGTTCAGACATTCAGATGCTTTGTTGTATGAAGTTAGACAAGGTGGTATTCATCTTTTGTGACTTCAGCTATCTGAAAGTTAGGCATCATGTCAAAGCTAGTCTCTAGGGTCCCTCTGGAGTCAACAGAGAGAAAAAGAGGCACTTCGGAGAGCAATTCATTCCACCTTTAACATCATAGCATCATCAGAGTGTCAGAAAGGGGACAATGCTTTGCTTGAAGAATTGTAGCCTGGAATTTCTAACAGAACTATCCTTTTAAAGCCAGTGGGTGCTTAATACCTGTAATCTATAAAGTCTGCCCACCAGTTCCTTGCTTTCGAATGAATAGCGTCAGGCAAGGAATCTTTAACAAACAGATTCTCTATTGAACATCCTCAACAGTCACTGGTTAGCAAGCTAGATAAATCATTTTATAGTAATTATTTTGCAGGAGTTTATTCAGAGTCTGTTAGAATAAACCCTGAAAAAAAATTAAATGGCTGTTGAGTGCAAGATTAATAGTGCTACGCAGGAATACTTTACAATATCAGCAATACCAAAACAAGCTTCATTTGTGCAGCTTTGATAGGATGCTTCCAGTCAGACTTAGAAGCCTCTCTGCCCTAAAAAACAGAAACACCAGCTGTTCTGGGAAACCTGTGTAAGTTATAAACCAGAATTTTTTACCCTCCATAGGTATTATATGAATAGGTCTAGAAAAGAAGGTATATTTCTCAAAAACAAACAAACAAACAGTCCTTTCACACAGAAGAACATTCAGATACATAAGTGGTTTGTCAGAAGTAAAGTGGTTGTTGGTAGAAGCAGAGCTACAGCCAAGAGCCTTCTAACGGAGCCCTGTAGATCATATTGCTTCTCTGCATCCTCAGAAAATCACTTAACACGTAAAAGCTTTGATTTTTATTTTTTTTTGGTGGTTGTTGTTCACATTCCTTTATGAGAGACCTCAATGAAGGTTTTTTGAAAAATCTAATAAATTGAGTTGCATTTGGACATCAGATCCCATGCTGCTTTCCAAAGGGTGGTAACAGAAGATCCACATTATTTTTTTCAGTTACTTCCTTACCAGTAGGTGCACTTCTCTCTCTTGCATTATCTTGTTTATTTTTATTACCCTTGTGAATGACTCTGTCACTTCTGTTTAAGCAGAAGCGGTAACTGAATCCCTTAATAAAGCCTTAAACAACATTGCTTCTAAATGAGGTTAAGATCTATATTATATGCAGCATTTGCCTTGAACCTTAATTCATCCTACTTCTGCAAGGATATCTGGTTATATTTAGGAGTTATTAATTTCAAATGCAGTTCCTAGAGATCATTGAGTTCTAGCCTAAATTTTAACTGACAGGACTTCTAGGCATGATATACCATTACGAATCATGTCAGGGAATTTCTATTCCATTATGTTAATGTAATCAATGTTTCTTCTTTATCAGGAAAGTTTTAAGGATTTATTTTTTTTTTCTGAACAGAAAATTGTACGAAGTGTGGAGGTTTTTTTGTTATAAGTGCATTGTGTTTTAATAATTTTAAATACTATTCTGCAAAAAAGCTATGCATAAACATTCCCTTTTATCTCCATCTTTGATTTAAAGAAGGGTCTCTCTTGTGCAGTTCTAAATTGAGACAGAATTTCCTCTGAACTCTAGCATACTTGCAGTTGCTCTTTTCCATTCTCCTTGTTTTTAGAAGTAGGCTTGAGCTGAATATCTCGGATAAAGACCAAGCTGTGTTTACGAGTTTTCCCAAAGCTGTAAGGTAATGGCACTTAGCAGCCTCATGTTCCACACTATGCCCCCTTATAAAAAGGGAAAGGGAAACACTCCCTCCTCCATAAATTGCTTTGCATGGCATAGTAAGAATATTATCATGTATCAGAATTATCTTGTGTATTAGAATGACATTTTTTAAAAGTGACTACAGCACAGCCACCGAGTTGTTACTCTAACTTTTAGCACCACTGTATTGTGGCTTTGCTCCTCTAGTCTATAAGCAGATAAGAAGAGTCTGTAAGATGTTTTAATGCAGCCCGGAGAGCAGCTGCCATTTGAAAATCAGACAGGTTAACATAAAATCCTTGAGTAGGTAAGAACTGTTGTTCTGGTCTCACCTGTCTGACTTTGCCTGAAATAAATTAGGGAGTACTTGCACATGCTGCTTCATCAGCGGATCAGGAGGGAAAGCAGTCCTGAACAGATGGAGGCAATAACTTCTCCTGCCAATGCAGCTGGACGAGGATGTCTGCCTGCAACCAAAGGGACTTACCTGTACCACAGCTACAAATAACTCCAGGATCTCATTACAGTCCAGTTTAACTCATTAGTGTTGACAACCATGAGCGGAAGCATTGCTGCTAAGGCTAGAGCCTTGCACCGCCTGGGATTTGTGGAGAAGAATACCTTCACTTTGTGAATTTGGGGCTGTTTAGTTGAAAGTCCATGGGGTCTGTTGTCTTGTGGAGAGTAACATCTGTAGAAAAGCGTGAGAGAGGGACTTTGCCTTGTTTTCAGTAGTTGGGCCAAATACTTAGAACAGATCTCAGGGCCCTTCTATGGCATTTCATGCTGCAGTTTCTTCAAGCAGCACATCTGTATTGCATTAAGTATCAGCAGAACTCAGAGATGGGCATTTCTTGCAAGCACCTTTTTGAAGAAATAAATCACATTTCAAGAGCATGTCTCCACCTTCAAATGCATGTCCACTGAAAAGAAGCTTGGGTCCAGACTTGGTGCTGTTAGGTTTCTATTGCTATTTTCCACTACAATGAAAAGCAATTTCCAGTTGAATTTTCGAAAGCTGAGCAGTTATAATAGTATCAAGTACTCCAGTGACAAACTCTGGAAGTAATTTTGGTCAGAAATTGAAAGTGTCTGTTCATAATCTCATCCTAAAACTGTAATAGATACTCAGTGCTTCACCTATGGAAAATTTAATAACTTAGCATCAAAAATTGTTTGACACTGCATATACATTGCTGAGTGAAGGTAGTGATTTATAACATTGCATGTGAGATGTTAGTATCTAATTTACTGCATTAATCAGTGAATGCCAAATCAGTTTGCAGATTGCATGTAGATCAGTTTAATCTGTCACCTTAATTGTCAGTGAAATTTTTAATGTTGAGTTTACATTAGCTGTTTTCCAGACAGCTTCTCCCTGAGAAAGCAATAGGAGCGTAGTACCTCCGTAGCGCTCATGCGAAACTGTGTGAGCTTTGTGGGGTTTTTTTCACTGCTCTCCAAATCTGAGGTTCCCTCAGTTTAATCTGTCTTTTGCTAATATTTACACGTTTTAATACATGCCAAATGGAGAGAATGTAATCAGTCCTGTCAGTGCTAACATGTTAAAAAGTTGTCTCTTTGGTGCACTGTCTGAGTGAGTAGATTTCAGGGGACAGGACCAAGCTTAAATGACCCAGGACTTCCTTAGTCAGATGCTGCATTAGCATGTAGTAATGATTCAAGCGATTCTGTCATCCTCCGTGCTTATGATTAGCATTTAGTGATGTACTCAGTATAGCCTTTCACTTCAGAGCCTCCATGTGTTACACAAGGGTAAGCAGCATCTCCATTTCTATTCTAGGTTTGTTAAAAATGCAGCTTAGTGGGACAGAGCTAGTCAAAATCCTGGTCAAACTTAGTAAGTAAGTGTTCTGACAAAAAAAAAAAAAAAGTAATAAACTAAATTTTAACACCTTTTCCCTGGACTTTAGGGTTTTTTATTTGAAACTATGTTAAATGGCATAAAGGAAGGATGAAATATCTGAAATGAAATAAATTTTGAACAATAACAAGTTTCCTTGTTGGAAAGCTAACCAATATTTTATTTTGGGTCAAATAAAATCTTTTTGAGTAATGCTGAGCAAACATTTTTCTCCTGCAGGGGACATTTTCATTTTATATAGCTCTTAAAAATGAGATTATTTTTTTTTCTGTGCAAACAAAAATAGCACTATTCACATAGTGCTAGTTCTAAACAATAGCAAGGCCGCATATTCACCACAAAGTGTTATTTCTTTCTGTCATGGACAGCAAGATGGAAGCTTGAAAAAGGGAGGAGACTCATCCGAGGTCACAGCATAAGAGGCAATTTGGAAATCCTGACTGACAGATTCCTCATTTGATAGGCATCATTTCTGAAGGTGGTTTGCTAGCAATTCAAGGCCCCTGCACACACAAATGGAGTGCTGGTCTGAAGTACCTCAAAAAATGATGTGGGGCTGCTGTATTTCGGCTGTTTTGTGTTCAGTCCTTGGTTATTTCACTCTTTCTTCCTTTTGTCAGGTATTGGGAAAAGGATGCCAGGCTTTTTATTTCTGAGAATACCCTGGATGAGCTGGTAACTTTGTCTACCTGGAAGAGGCCTAGTGACTGCTGTGCAATACCTTTCACTTCTACTTTTTGCTAGTGGAGACAAAGAGAGTTGTCCAGAGACCTTGCTAGCAGGATTGTCAGTGGACTGAGCAGCAGAGGGAAGTAAAATGGACGTAGGACAGATGAGTTCTTGTAGTGCGGAGAAAACTTGAACTGCTACTGTCTGTGCTGAAAATGTTTCACACACAGGAGGGCAATAATTTGTATTTGCCACCCTATCTTTGCCAGGTCTTAGTTGGCTTAGCTGTCCTACCGCTCTGCTGAAAACCTTTCAGACAATGCAGCGGCTGTTGCCCATGGCTGCCTGCCACGGACATGGATGCCTCAGCTTTCTGGTTATCTTACTGCCTGGGGGACAGTGGATCATTGATTTCATCCATATTAGATGCTAGGGCAAGGCACTTTTATCATCTTTGTGATACCTTGTTGACAGACTGTTTAAAATTATATTGCTCACTAAAAAGCAGCGGTGATTACCTGTGGGATGGGAAAGAAGGGCATGGTCAAAGAAGAGTTGAGAGCCTTTTTTGTAACTACTGCCACGTAAGAGTCCTACTGCTGTTTATTGAGAAATCCTGGAAAAGGAAGCAAGTAATTTTTTCCTGGTTTAAGTACAAATTCCAGGGCAGTTGATTTTGTTGCTAGTATTTCACTAAACTTTCTGAATGTAGATTCCCTGTGCACTATAGTTTACATTCCAGGCTTTGAGGTACTGCAGTGATGTGAGTAGTTGGCCAGTGACATTCATTATAGCTGGTGAACCGCATCCACATCCCATTAAGTTAAAGCCCCAGGAGGGTTGGAAGTCAGGTACTTTAACTGTTCTCTTTGTAAAAAAATATATAGTGGGTATCTAACACCTTTGCACTCGGTATAACTTAACTATACCATGGAGAGGAGCATGGACAGCTTAGGATAAATGGGAATACAAGTAGAGAGCAACCAGTGGATCACAGTAAAAAACAGGAAGAGTTTGTGGTCCCTAAGATGGCTGACCTCCCTAAGATGGCTGACCTCCACAAGATGGCCGCTGCTTGGTGAGAAGGCTTGATGAAATGCGTATGAAAATTAATGTTAATCATTATTTGGTCTTTTAAATTGATACTTCAAGATAAGTCTAGATACATGTAAATGTAAAGTACATTTTAGGTCTCACCTAGTCCATTTTATGGCCAAAAGAAAGCTTGGTGGTTCTTTTTTATTATTCAGTGTGTTTATTATTCAGTGTGTTTGAGTCCTGTCCAGTACAGCTTGTTAACTGTAACTCTCTCCTAAACTGATGGGGTTTTTTTTCCAACATCTCCTTTGAAACGGTGTCACAACCCAGTAGATCTTTGGTGGAGAATATACAGAATTTCTTTATTTCCTGAAATTGATTTATAGATCCTTATATTCCTAATTGGTTTTTGATTCCAAGTCAGTCAGAATACTATGCATGTATGGCTGAGTTGGATTATGTATGTTATTTCCATGTGCTCTGCTCCTCCTTCTGGACCTTTCCATAATTATTCATGCATAGTGTACTACCCATTTGCCACAAAACCAGACTAACTTCATTTACTTTGCAGTGGAGCTAGCAACCTCTGTTTCATATTCTCTTTTTATTACTTGTTTTGCACCCAAATGTTTATGTTTGCTAGATCTTGATGAAGAATGAGCAGTAAGCTGTATGTATGTCCTCCTACTTCTCTATTTTCTATAATGAATCATTTTGCAGTTATAAAGGATTTAGTTATAAAGGATTTGTCTGCCAGGAAGAGGTACATTTGCATAGTATAAATAGATTTATCTAGAGTCAACAAAGTGTCACGCTTTGTTGAAACCTACCCAGCTGGGAGGAGCATTTTACATAATAACAGCAGTAGCAAATTTGTGAGAATTTAATACTATTGCTGACAATAGTTAAGACATTAATTAATGGCCAACTGAATCAGTTAGCAAAATGAGGAGGAAGAGGGGTTGGAAGAACCTTGAAGGGGAGCTTTCACTCAATAGAAAGCCTATTGACAAAGTGGATATAAAGGAATATTTTGGGTTGTCATCCATTTTATGGTTCCAAATTTGAAGATGAGAACTGTAAAAGAAATGACTGTCAGTTCTGAGTAATTGTGTAAAATCTGAGAGTTTGATTGCAGTCTCTACTCATTGAAGGGTAAAGATCTTAAAGAAAACCTAGAATCATAGAGAGACATAAGACATGTTCTGTCTTCTTCATCTGTCTTTACACATAGCAACTGTTTTATTAAGATTCCTATCACAGTATTAAAAATAATAATAAAAAAGCCATTTTAATAGTATTTAACATTTGTCTAGCTATTCTACTGTGGCTAGGAACCCACAGGCATCTCATCCTCAGGACATGGTAATTCTGAATAATGATATTGGTCAACTCCTACAATTCTCTCTGCACCTCAGTATATGTTTGGGAAAGAGATCTTGCTTGGAAAGCATTAACCAAAATGCCACAAGACAGTAGAGAGACTACCTGAAACCTGGGTGGTCATCCTGGAATTGTAATATCTCTTCTGTTTTTTTCCCCAGTATCTTCAGTATGTACCTTGACTTACACAGAGCTAATCATTGTGTTCTTTGCTGACATCTGTTTTTTTTCTGTAAGCATTCCCAGTTTGTAAGTCTTCACATGTTCAAGGGTCAGCAGAGACACGGACTCCAGGAAGGAGTCCTTCTCCAGGCTTTTTTTGATGTTAAAGGCCATTGACCTTCAGCAAGTTTGCTCCTGGGATAATTTCATTCAAGTGTAGCAAGGCCTTGAAGCACAGCCTGATGCACAGGAGCAGTGAACTGCTACTTCTCCATCCCTTTGGACTGGCTTCAAAGCACTGAAATGTAGGCAGTTTTCAGTGCATTCAGCTGGAAGAGTCACCCGTGAGTCATAGCATCCACCAATAGCCTGATGTTCAGGGATGTGTGGAAGTAAAGTTACACTGCAGTGTTTCCTTTTGCTTCCCTGGAACCGAAAGCCAGATAGCCTCCATCCACATTAAGTCCCTTCCAGTGACAAACCTGTTATGTGTCACCAATACTATTGCTCTCTCTTGCAGCAAGTGCTCATGTGCATTTTCGTTTTGCTTACGCTTTGAGTTGTTGAGGTATTGTTGCTCAGTTTTTGAACAAAGTAGAAATTACCTTCCTGACAACAATCTGTTGCACTTACAACTGCAGTTTCACAGAGGTTGGCAGAGTGGAGAGGGGCATGACATGAAACTTTCTTCCCCAGCAAGCTTCTGCTCCTACCTGGAACAACTGTTGCTCTTCCACTGTGGGGCCACCGCTTTGCACAGTAAGGCATTTGGTTGTGATGTGAGGATGTATCACTGCTGAAAGGGACCACGTACGCATGCTCTTGATTGTGCTGATTTGTGATATTCTGCCCATCTCCCCCAGCAACTGATCTGCAGTAAGGCCATAAACCTTAATTTAATACTGCTGACAGCTAGAAGAGAGATACTGCTTTAAGCAGTTATAGAAGCAGAATTGCATTTTAGAAACGAAAAATATGATTCGGCTTTAAAATGATGTTTGAATACAATTAAGTGTCATACCTCTATTTGTGTTTTTCATGACAAGGCATACATACTGGTTTGGCAGTGCTAAAAGCACATGACTGAGAGATTACTGAGATGCTACTATTGCAGGGTTCAGCGAGAGGTTATATCTGACTTGCATGGAATCAGCCCTTACAAGCCAAGCAATCTTTTCCAGTCTGTCCTTTCTGCAGCTTTTTTCTTGAGTCTAATCAACTTCAGTCCGACTGGTAGAGGTTGGAACAGGAGTCAGAGAGTTAGTGTGGTTTGAGCAATTTACAGTCTCATTTCATTATTTGAAATTGGTTGTTGTGTGCCTTAGTTTCCTCATCTTTAAAATGTTAGTGATGTTTTTCTTTATGTAGTGTTTTTAAGAAATAAGGATGGGGAAAAAATCCACTATGTGTAGTGGCAGCGTGGGTTGTGCTTGAAATTGGGGAGCCTGAACAGGCAAAGATAAAATTTACTTGAGTAATTGAACCCAGCCTTCTAGGAAGCAAAATATGACAAATTACATATATTTCCTAACTAGTCAACAATTAGGATTTACCCAAAAGAAGCACGCATGAAGTTTGGAAGCACTATTTTCATGACCTGTCTCCAGTAGCCTTGCTTTATTTCATATTCAGTTCCATGTCTGATGTTGAGAGTTGACCTGTGTTAAATCTACTCCTGTTGCCTATAAATAAGCTTAGAGATCTTAACCACCTCATGATTTTGTCAGCATCCGCTGCATGTAGCAAGCAGCATTTATCTTCCAGGGAGCGAGCAATCAGTCTGGTTGGTGTTTCCCGTGGGTAAGGTTACTGGCTGGTAAGAGCTGGTCTCCAAGCCCATTCAAACCCAGAGAGGTCTGATGGGAACAGCAGAGCTAATAATAGAAGTTGGACCTTTTTATTTTCTCTCTCCAAGGTTTGTATTTTGAAAAATATCACAGAAAAGATTGTTTGGTCTTCTTTTTAACCAGTTGCTTACTGTTAGAAGTATAGTAATCACTGCTTTAGGAGAGGTATAACAAGTGTCGGGAGGATGTTGGGTTTTGTTTTGCTGGGTTTTTTAATCTCACAAAGATGCAATGGTACCTGAGAGAAAAGGGAATTAAATAGCGAATGCTGGAAAATCATACTTCCATTATAAAATTTTCTGCTGCTGCTGTTTACTTGTTTACTATTAATGTTTGGATGTGCTGTTGGAGCTGCTTATTGATCAGTAAGCAAATCACAGAAAAAAATACATATGTTACCGTAAGTCCTAACCAAAAAAAAAAAAAAAAAGGCAGCTAGATTTTGTGCAAGATTAACAGGGAAAAACATTATCATGTCATTTATTGCACTCAGCAATTATTTGCTGTCTCAGGAGCTATGAAGATAAATATCAGATTCTCAGTCAACTTCCATAACTGAAAAATGAGAAAGTGTGAAATATAGCTAACTTTCTTATTCCACATTCTTATTTCATTACAATTTTAGGGAATCTAGTTGTTGCTGTAAATTCAGGAAAGCTACATCACACCGTTAACCTTGAGAAATCATTCACTCAAAAGGTGGGAAGAGTAACTAGCCCTGGTCAAAAGCATTTCTGAGAGAACACAGAGGGCCTAGCTAGTCTGAATGCTGTACGGCTCTGTGGAAGGTTCACACTACTGAAACATGCCAGTGAGCAAGTGCCAGCTCCTCAGGTGTGCTGTGAAGCTTGCTTCAGTGTAAGCAGTCATGCTGGTATTATGCAAGGCTGAAAGAACAGATGTTTTAAAATTTGTACGCTAAGCGTAACATCCCTGTGTTGAAACAGCAGCAGCAGAGAAGGAGAGCACCTTAGAACTGAGATGACTGAATTATTGACATGAGTGAGTTTCCAAACAGTAAGTTTCACCTTGAGTTTCCTGCGCAACATTTTATCTTTGTTTGAATTCAAATGTTTTCAAATTTCTTGGGTTCATGATGATTTTTATTTACATGTTGAAACCTCTGAAGTCAGTATTGCTAATGCAGAATTGTTTTGAAACTTTTGTTCTGTGGGGAATTTTGGCATTTTTATTTTATGGTTAGATACGTTTTGAAATGTTTCTGTGAAATGAAAATTCTGTTCCTACATGGTTATAACAAGCAAGATTTCTTGCCTAGGAGTAGCTCACTGTGGGAGAGCTGCTACCGTAGCATGCAGGGCAGGGGATGCCTATCCTACTAGCCTCTGTCCTGCCTTCATCATATGTATGGCCCTATTCATTTTATACTGTAAATGATTCAACCTCCACTGTGAAGACAAATTATTTCCTCACAGGTTTTTTTCATGGCTCTGTTATCATAACATCTTAGTTCCTTACAAATGTTAATGAAATGAACATCACAGAGCTCTTGTGATGACTTTATTCCCATTTTATGTATAGGAAGTGAAATATGAAGATTAAAGCCAATTTATGTAACTGGAAAAATGGGCAAGCTTTCAGGCATATACAAACACGAGCTGCTTTTTCTGCCTGTATCAGGCAGTCTAATAAAAAGAGATCGCCGCCTCCTACAAATGTGGCTTCACTTGTATCCTTAGGCAATGACAGTAACGATGCTGTTACCAAGATTAAAGCCAGAAATTATGAAGTGTTGACTAATTTTGGCTGTCTCATGTGAGAAACCTGGAGTCCAATCTTTTTTCAAAGCGTTTTTTGAGGACATTGTGTTTTCGAAGTATCTCTCTCACTGGTCTCATTTGCAGCTGCGACCACTTGGCTTCTCTGCTGACCTGAATACAGGTGTTCTGAGGTCGGTGGCTGGAAGATGAGGGCAGCGTAGCTTGCTGTAGAAGTTTTCATTTATGCAATCTGTCCTATATTATGTTGGAGTTCAACGGCCATTTGCCAAGGATGGCTTCAGTTCCCTTAAACATGAATTCATCTTTCTCTTCTTTCATTTTCCTACTTCCTTTATTTCATACCTTCCAACTTCTCTAATGGTGGACGCCGGGCTATTAATGACTCGTATCAATAGAAAATATACTTTTTCCTGGACTATGGACAAAGGGAGCCATCAGCCTTCAAATGTCTGTGCTGCTATAAGGCTGGAGGGTTGGAGATGAAGAGTGAGGAGATGATGTGCCCATCAGAAATAGCGAGTCATAGAAAAATCAGTAATCAGAAACTCCTCAGAATTCTCACTATCCTTTATAGCTGGACAGCAGCTTTTCTTTGTTTCACACAACCTTGAAATCCCCCAAGTACTCTCTTTTTAAATATCTCTGAGTCAAGGCCTTGAACTCTAAGCAAAGGAGGAGCAGATGAAATGTAGAAGTTAATGACAAATACTTGTGACAGATAAGCATTGTCAGTAGGGTTGCACAATCCATGATTTTTAATGGTGGTTAGTGGAGAAATGTTAGACTGTAGCACTAGCCCATTAGAAAATACTATTTAGAAGGTGTAATTAAATAAGAAGAAAGCTTCTCTTTTTTGAAGAGTAGCACATATGGTGAGACAAGCATGGTGGAGTTCCATGGGTAGGTAATTCTTACTACATACATGCATTTAGCAGTGGATGTTTTTCACCACGTGTGCATACAGGGTCTTGCTCCAAGAACTGTTGGAGTCAATTCAGCTGTGTCCAACCAGGCTCCTCAGGGATAGCCCACAGACCAGCTGCTTTTTGGTAAAACATGCACAAGGGTGCACGTTCATCCCAGGTCTTTGCAATTTCTGTTCGTCTTTTTTTGCAGAGTAGAAATGACAGGAGTTTTTAACAACAGCCCAGTACTGTCCTATTAAGCTCTCCTGTCTTAATGTGCACTGAGTGGGAGGGCTTTACCTGACTGTTGGTCCCAAAAGCTTTCAGTAGCATTAAAAATTATGGCCTGAGAAGTTGAATGTAACACATGAAGGTATAATTATGTTCAGCTTGATTAATCCTGCATGATAATTAGCAGCGTAACCAGTTTGCAAGATAAGGGATATCTTTGGAAGCGCCTGCAAGAGCTCTAGTCTTCCCTCCCACTTGGCCAGCTGTGGTGGCAGTAAGGTGAAGGTTCTCACTTTGCATGGATCAAACATCGCAATCTTCCTGGCCACGTTCCTCAGCAAAAAATATGTCAGAACTTGCCAGCACACTTCGATTTCTGTGGGAGGGCAGAGGAGAGAAGAGGCAACCCAAGTTGGAGAAAATCTGCTGAGGAGTGAAATACATCCCCTTTGGCCCTCCAGTTTGAGCAGTAAGTTGCTTGTCCTGCATTAGACTAAGCCACATGATTTTCCCCTTTCATGCTGATCTGCTACATGGAAACTGAGTCCAAAACTGTGGGCAGTCAAGAGCCTAGGCTGTCATTTGTGTCCAGGGTCTGGTACTGCATTTGAACACTGCCAAGGCTGGACTGTATTCAGAAGCAGGACCTGTGAGGTACAAAGTCAGCACTTGTTCCCCAAGGAGTTGTTTGTTTCTCCTTTCAATTTAGAGCCTGAAATGCCATTTGTTTAATGTTGCTGTTTAAATAATGATTTATAAGACTCCAAGCCAGCCATGGTACAGCTTAATGACTGCTATAATTTATGGATACCACTGGCTACATAAACACTGCTGTAAATATAAAGGATGTCTCCCACAAATTTTACTTTGATACTTATTTGATACCATTCATTTTCCTTTCCTTACACATCATCTGTGTGTGAGTTGAGGCCACTTGACTCAGTGATCCAGGTCATTCCAGCTCACCTTGTCAGGAATGATTGTGGCTGGGAAATGAAAATATCAAATGTCTATTTTTGTTACAAAATACTTTAATTAAAAATGAAATTTCCTTGAGCTTGGATGCAAACATCTGCATCAAGTGGCCCATTAAAAGGGACATTTGTATTTGGGGTTTTTTTTGTTATCTATTTGTATTACTAGGTAATCATCTCCTTTATCCAATTCATTTTGCCTTTGTGCACACAGTAAGCAAGGAAACAGGAGACAGGAATAAATCATGCGCTGTCACAGAGCCCAGCCATTCCCCGGGCTGCAGCTTTGCTATTTGTGTTCTCTAACCTATACAAGGAGCATACATATACGTGTCTAATGCAAATCTGAGCTAATTCAAGCCCCGTCTCTGCAGAGATGAATGAGCATGCAAATCTGCTGCTTTGTTTTGGAGGAAAAGCTCCTGGAATTGCTTGATGTCTAGTTGCCACTGACGGCTTTTAAATATGACAGTCAGTTGACTTCAGGAGATTTGTGCTCCTGGGCTGCAACAAAGACACCTGGGAAGATAGTAGGTGCTCTTGAATCCCTTGGCTCCATTATAATGAGTGTTAATGCAATCATGTGCTTGGAAAACTGAGTGCCTTTACAAAGTTAAAATTAATTGAGTAAACAGAAAAATTCCATTGCCTACAATAACTCCTCCTCTGAATCTCTGCATATCATATCCCAGCAGCTGCTAGGATAAAACGCAGATATTGCTGAAAAGATTGCAGATAAACTGAGCAGGACATGAGAGCTGGTAATAAACGTGGGCATTGCTTCAAAACCATCTGCGGGGTAATTCAGAGAGACAAAAGTACTTCTGAATTTGAGTAGGACTTCAACATTTTTAAGGGTGTCATGATGTTGTTAACCTTATGGAAGCGCTCTGGGCCTTATCTCTTAACTTTTCTTTAGGTGGTACTTCCAGCAACACTGTGCCATATAGGTTCATTGCATACCCCTAGGAGAAGGGATCACCTACTGAGTTACCAGAATCGCTTCTTACAGTTTCCTGTAAGAAAGCATCCGTTTGCACACTGACCTGAGTGTGACTGGCTTGTGACATGCAAAGAGCTTTGCTTCTGACATAGGGAAGGCTCTCAGCAGTGTCTCTAAGAGTGCATTTTTGCAAGGAGCACGGCAAGGCCAAGAAGGATATTTTCTCATTGCCTTAAACCCTCACCAAGGGGCCTGCAGAAATTGTCAGCAACCAGCTCCAAGTTACTTGGTCTATTTTTTCTGCAAAGCTCTCCTCTGTAGTCAGCCTTGACCCTGACTGAAATACAAGGGCACTGTGCAGCCTGTATGCAGCAAGCCAGAATTGCTCTAAGGCAGTCAAAAAAATCGAGCTGACAATAACACAGAGCACCCTTTTCAGGAGCTGGGGTCCTTTATTAAAAAGGTTTGGCATGTATTCCCCCCACTCCTGAATTGATTTGCACCATAAAATAAGCTTGAAGAGAAATAGTGGTTGTTTTCCTACATGCTTCATTAATTTTTTAGTTTTGGCAGGCAATATAAATAAAAGTATCAAGTGCACATCTAATTGAATCACCAGTGATTCCCAACTCCCTGTAGTACCAGAGAACATGATGTAGCTGCACTGTTTAGCAAGCACAGATGAGTTAGGCAAACAATGGCTCACTCTGCCCAGAGGCTTTGGTTTAATCTTGAGCATTTACCCATTTAATATGAGACAGGGCAGGAGTTGTTGCAGTGTGGAATTCACAGCACAGACCTCTTTGTACTTCTAGGCTTGCCTTCTAGGAGTAGTGAGCTGGAAGCTCATCTCTGCAGAGAGACAGGAAGGTTTCAGTGAATTGCATCTACATGCAGATTTTTTGTGGAAGGGGCTCTTGCACTTCTCAAGCTTGGCCTCTTCCACACATACTGACTGTAGAACGCTGCTGAACTGATTCCTGCCTCCAGGTGGCTGGTCTAGAGCATGTGTCTCTTAGGACAAGTCCTTTTTTTCTTTAAGTGTCTCACTTGGCTACAATCAAAGGACTCGGGACGAAAGAATTCCTACAGTAAGGAAAATGATACCCATCAGGCTGGATGATCTCTGACTTCTCAGCTGTCAAGGGACTCAAGTGCCTCCAGAAAAGGACAGTGCTAAGGGACAGTACTCAAGATCATTTATGAATGGATGATACTGGCCTCTGACTGTAACGTTCACTGACTTCATTTCATAAGAGTTGGCTTCTTTCCACATTGCTAGCTGCCTTTTGCTGCTTAGCATAGGTAAAATGAATTAGTGATTTTTTTCTATCTTGGTAGATCTGGTCTGCTGTGGGCTCCCTGACTCAAGGGGAGGGGAGTTGCAGGATGCAGGAGCAGGAACACTTATAGAAGAGAAAGAAAACTACAAGCAGAGATCAGACTGTTTTCTCTCTTTCACAGAGAATATGACAATGTGATACATCCAAGTCATAGGTAATACATGTTGACAGGAGGGTCTGATGAAAGTTTGCGTTCTTTCCAAACCATGTAGCCACATTATTCCTGAGCTAGACAGAGAAGATATCACTCTTCAGAACTGTCAGTCTAGCAGTAAATTCACATGCAATTAAAAACCTATCATGCCTATTGTGCTGTTCTTGAGAAGTACCACAGAGCAGGATGCAGGATTTCAACCCTCTTTTCAAGGGTCAAAGATGCCTTCCAAGTTAAAACACTAGAAATGCCTGGGGAACTGAAGTTCTCTGTTAAGTGAACCAATAGATATCTGACAAGATTAAACAGGTCAAACAATTACTTTATCAAGTAATTATTGGATGGAGGGGATTTCACAAGTTGTTCTTCCCTTCAGTGTTATCCAGGATCCTATGACCTGTTGGTTGAGAGGAAGGCAATTCAGTAATCTGAAGTTGGTTTTGTTTTCTTTTTCTCTAGGATCTGCTTCTGGCTCAAAAATGGCTCTGGAGGGTTCCTTCAGCTGCTGGAACGGAACGGCGATCAGGCTGGGGCAGGCGTGTGACTTCATCAGGGACTGCGCTGAGGGAGAAGATGAGGGAGATATGTGCAGTGAGTAAATCCAAACCCCCAGGCTGCATTCGCCTTTTCCAAAAGCATTGATTGTTTTGAATTTTAATGCCTGAGACTTTAGCACTAATAGAGTAATGCAGTGCTATCAAAAGACCAGTATCCCCCGTAACACATGCAGTTTTCTCTGGATGTCCGCCTGCAGCGGACTAGTCGATATGTTCCTGTACTCACCTGCATTAGTTCTACAGCAGGTTCTTAAAATGCTCTTGGTGCTTCATCTCTTCCAAAGTCCTGATCAAAAATGCAAAGGAAGTATAGCTGAATAGCTAGATGACTTACAGAATTATGAAATGTGTAGTTTGTTAGAGCTTTTAATCAAAATGTAGCACAGCATGTGGCAGAAGGGAGAGGAAGGAGAAAACTTCTAAGATGAAAAATGAGTAGAGCCGGTAGCTTGTCTTTGACCAACTCCTGTGTCTTTGTAATTCCTCTTGTTTTCTATCCTTTCTTCAGCAGACAGTAGTCTAATAAAATGCAGCAGAAGATAGATAGCAGCCTCAGTTTTCTGAAAACTTGCTGTGCCTGAATACTTTGTAATTGTGCTGCATTACCTAGATGTTTAGGACCTTCCTTTAATTGTCTTAAAGCTGCCTTATCTCTTTTTCTATACTCTACATGTTATACCTCCAGTGTCTTCCCCTTTGCCAGATAGTTAGGAGTGGTGGATTGTCAGCCATATGGTTATCTACAGGGCAAATAGATCAAGAAAAATAATTGTTGAGAGTTCATAATTTACCAATTTAAAGTGTATGTGTCACAGCTGATGTAGCCTATGGACTTTTGCTGACAGAGCTGCATTGATTTGGTATGCAAAAAATGTGTTCCCTGACCAAAATCCCAGTCCTGGCAAAAACCTTTGGAATAGAAGAGGCAATTATTCTCAGTTTAGCTTTCATGTGCGACAGCTAGAGCAGGGGAGAATCTGGGTAAGGTAATTCAAACAAGGTGTGTTAATATAGGTGATGTCTAGACTAACATACCTTTGCTGTCTCTAGCATAAACTTAACATAGGAGTGACACACAGATTCTAGCAAATTCCAGTTCTTTGCTGCTAACAAAGAAATAAAGTAACGTATTTTATTGGTGTAAAGAACCGTGGTTTGACCTGGGATCATCTAGTAAACTAGTAAAAAGCTTGAAATGATACACTTCTCCGTTATGTTAGAGGTTGTTACAATTTGAAATTATATTCATTAATGACACACACTTAGTGAACATTAAATGTACTTTCATAGGAACAGTGTCATTACTGTGGACTTGCAGCTCCGTAGAACCAATAATGCTTCATATTAGTAGTATTGAAACCTTTTTTTTACCTAAGAGCTGTAAAAGAGAGCTCTAAAACCTCATAATGGTATTTCTGTTGTGTTCTATACTTTAATTAAAAAAACCTAGTAAATGACGATAATCAGCAAGTTGAATGCATTTTCATTTCATTGGAAGTAGAGACACGTATTATTTGCCATCAACTATATAACATGTAAAAAGCAGAAGATATTTAACCACCTGTTTAGAAGAGCGTCACTCCCTAGCTTGAGGAGAAGCCCACAGGGTTTGTGTTCAACCACAGGTACTGGGAGTGTGAGTTCTTACTCCCATCCAAAAGGCCCGAAAAGCACCATCTTCCATCCAAGCAATGAAAAAGAGTGGCTTACCTTAGCTAGAGCTCGGGCTGTGGGTATGTCTGCCTATCCACTTACAAGCCTGCTCAGTTCTATGGCTGATTTCTCTGCTTTTGCCTCTCTACTGTGTTGAATATTGTTGGCATAAGACTTCTTACACAAAAACAGATTTGTGTGTGGTTTAGATGTCAGTTACATCCGCATGGCAGCCTAACACAAAACATGTCATCTTTCAGCATTTTAGTTGTCATTTTACTCCTGAGCAACACGGAGGTTTTCATCAGCTTTTTGCAAGTGTGGCAAAAAGTGATTCAGATATATAAAGCAGAGAAAGGGGTTTCCCAAATGCTTCTGCTGACACAAAAGAGCTCTCAGAAAAAGATATAGCCATGCTCAAAACTGAGAGAAGATCTTTTACAATAACCATTAACCAAAGACTTCTATCTTTGAGCTTCAAGGAAATGTTGGATTTGGGTTTTTTTCCCTTTCACAGTCTTTTAGCTGTGCAGGTACTGATTTTTTTATTTATTTTTTTTTTCTTCCTATTCATTTGATTTTTGTTCCTTTCTTAGCTGAAAAAAATCTCCCTAAAGCCTGCTGTTTGTTAACATCTCTTTACTTATTAATGGCCAATGAAATGTCACGGTGCTTGTTCTGCATGCAACCAATTAGTTTGTGTAGAGAGCGTAAAATCAGAGAGGGATGACCCCTAGAGAAAAGCATGTTGCTGTTTGAGTTAAAATCAAATATTCTTGCAGGAGCAAAAGACAGCTTCAAACAGGCAGATGTGGAATTAGATGCTGAACTGTGTTGATTTGGGATCAGACATAGAGATTTAACAGACTGATGGAAGTGCCACACTGGAAATTACTTTGCAGAAGCCTACTTTGCAGACACACATTAAGACTTCAGATAGTGGTGGTCTTATGTCTTTGCTAGTAAATTTGTACTTTTATGGATTATAATTTACTGCAAAAAAAAATAACATCCTTCCTCTCATTGTAGTAATCATATATGTAATATACCTGCTAGGGTACAATACGGAAATGAAAACTCAAATTATTTGCTAATACAGATTGGCAGAGCTCTGCTTTACAGAAAGGGAGAAGTTGTTTCAGTAGTTTTGTACTTCTCTTTTTAGTTAACAATATCTTGGATTTTGGTTCAGTAATCCTTTGTTGTAAGGCAGCAAGTCTGAGCAAAAATATTTTTTTTTCTGAAAAAAAGTGCATATACTTTCGACTAGTCCAAAATTATTTTACTTTCTCTCTCAAATTCACCAAAAAAATTCAGTCTGGGAAAATATTGGTTAATCAATTAAAGCATGTTAGGTAAGTAATGGATGTATTTAAAAGGAAAAATAAATTGAAAAGAATGGAGGTGCTGATAGTATATTTATTATCTAGAGACCCAGAGCTTAGAGGTTTCACTCAGGATGTGACAAACCCAGGACTGATTTTTTTTCTTCTGCGTAAGTGAATTTGAACACATATTTCCTATTTCCATGCAGAGTTTCCAGGATTGTGGTCTGGAGTTCTGGTCTAGTTCAGAAGAAAATGGTTACTCAAGTCTCTCCTGGGGTTGCTCTTCCACATTTTATAAATTTTACCTGGAATAAGGATTGAAAGTAATGTCCTCCATCTTTCAAATAAATCTCATAACCACTGAGTTACAGGGTAATTTTCAGTCTTTGCCTCATTGAATATTTAAGAGTGTTAAACACATTACCAGGTGAGATAAGGAAGACTAGTAGCTGATTCCTGAAAGGAGTGACTGAGGCTGTGCTGTGTGGTTGGAGGGGTGCATGCACACATCTCTCGAAAGACCAGATGGCAGCTAGAATAGGAACCTATAAAGTTTGAATTTGTGATAACATGAGCAAGTGACCAAAAAAGCATAGATAATTAATTCTACAGGGGCCAGTTTACTTTCCAGGCAAAAATGCATGAAGAAACCACTGAATTAATTTATATCCTAGTGATAGATACAGCCCAGGAGAGTTTCCCTGCAAGCAAAATGATGAAGTAGCAACCTGTTGCCATGCTGTGCTCTCTTAAGGTTCCTGTCTTGCATACACTAGTCCTTTTGCTTCTTCCTTGATCAAAAGCTGTACTTGTAGCAACAAATTCTAACCTCTGGCAGTTCTGAACTCAGCAAAGCCTTCTGGCATTAAAGGATAACTCTTTGTTGACTGCGTTGAAAAGTATTTTCCCTTTTTATGCATCATTTCTGGAAGAATTTGGCTGACCAACTTTGCTAGTGTAGAGGCAGCCATTGAAACAAACTCATGTTTAAGATTTATGTGCTGCTTTTAAAATTGTTTGAGTAGCTGATCTATTTGGCTCCTGAGATTTCCTCCTAAATTTGAAAAGTGTCCATTACATACCAGAGTAGTCTTTTATGCTTGTGTCCTTTATAATATGGGTCTGAAATTTCACCCAAAAGTTTAAACTGTAGTATCTGGTTGATTTACACCTAGTTTTGAATTAAGAGCCTGCTCCATCCTCTTCATAAATCATTCCAGTTGCTAATTTTTCTGGCTATTAAAGGATGAAAAATCTGAGTTTAAAAAACAAACAAACAAACAAAAAAACAACTTTGAACTTATTCAGATTTTGCTTGGAAGGTAATTCATTCTGAAGGCTTGAAAATATTTGCTTAGGAGCAAGTTTAACACCGTACAGCTTTTCTCTACTTCATCACTCAAAAGCAGAGACTCTTAGGTTCTTGCAGTGCTCCAGTCTCACTGGATTACTCTATTCTCTACCCTCTACCCACAAGCTGCATTTTAATCTTACTAACATCTAAATCTTTTGAGGTCTCTGTCACTAATGATAATATCCAACATGGCAGGTTTCAATAGATGATTTTCCAATAAAGTCAGCTTGGCTTTCCCTCATCAGTGCAATGTCTGCGTTAATGTGAGTTTGATTTATAAACATTCAGAAAATTGAGAAGTACGTGTCAACAGAGAAGTGCTAGCCAAAGAGATCTTTGTGGAGTAGCAATACATGGAATTGCAGGTGCTGTATGTTTTCAAAGTAAGAAAGAGCAGCAGAGAAAATGCATCTAGTGCATGGGACATCTGAAAATTCATCAAAAATAAATTTGTGGAGGACAAATGAAATTTTCAGGGAAAGTAATAGCTTCTTATTTATGCCCTTACTTGTTCATCGACAGTGAGCTTTTTCTGGCCTCCAGGCAGGGATTGCTACTTAGATGACTCCTCCTGCTGCTCTGACTTGTTTACATCATCCTAGATAGTGTATGGCCATGAAATGAATTCATGGCCATGGACGCTGAGCCCAGCTGTTTCAGTAGGAATTCAGGGCACATTATAATTTGTCATTTTCTTTGGATCCCAGCCTCAGGCTGCGCAATGAAATATAATCAAGTTCTGTACAGGGGTAAAACACAAGGAAGCAACTCTCTGCTTAATAGGTCCACATTTAAAGACCAGGCTGAATGAATTTGGAGATTTTTAAAAAAAACTTGAAAAAGCCTTAACTCCAGTACAGGTTTTGATCTTTTCATAAAAGCTTTGGATGCTTGCAGAAAATAACAGTAAAACATGGCTGTCAGGCTCTCACCTCCATGTTAGGTTCCAGGTTCATATTTGGCCCTGCTAAAAAACCACAGACGTAAGATTTGTTTGTTTCCTCTGTGAAATGAGTTGTGATTCAGGCTCCTAGAAGAATCACGTATTTCTGGTCTAGATGCTGCAGTTATGGTATTCCCCAGCTGTTTTCTCAGGGTAGACCAAGAAGCAGATCCATACGCCACTGACAATGAATTGCCTTTTGAGGTGTGTGAATCAAAGGTGAGGCCCTGCGAGCAGGTATTTAATTGACCTGCAATTTCAGCCGGGGAGCCTGCTCATATTTAAACATTTTGAATGATTTGGAGTTTGAATATTGGTGCGTCAGCGTCTGATGGCCACTTTATAGACAGAAATTTGAGAAGGGAAAATTTTTAATAATCACAACAAAATACGAGTTCAGGAGCCACCTCTTCTCATAGAGAAGCTATTGAAATTGCCAGTATCACCTGACTGGCAGATTCTCTTGCTTTAGGAGTTTGTAGTCTATCCTACATTTTGTAAATGAAGAAATTTTTACTTTGATTTTAACAAGCAGTTGAAAGGAAAAACTAAATTCCTCTATATCAGGATTTATAATGTGTTTGCACATAGAATTTAATTTTTATTTTGCAATTTTAAACAGATTTCTTGTATCATTTTTCTTTCAAAAAATAAAATTAAAAAAAAAAACCAACAAACCCACAACAAAAAAAACAAAGATAGTTTTAGGGGAAATTTAAGGGAACAAAGAAGGGGAAAACAAACATGGGCTAAACTGGTTTTTAGCGCAGATTTGACTACACAATGATGTAAAAACAGAAGTCAGGAATACCATCATCCCTTTCATGGCTACATCTGTTCACAGCAGCTTTTCTAGGTTATGGGAAGGACCACACCCACCGGGGAAGTGTGTTCAGGGGCTTTGCACTGCCAGTCCCAGGGACTGGTTAGTCTGTATAGCAGGGTAAAATGACTGGTCGCTCTTCTTTACTTCTCTTCTGGCATCCTTAATGCCTAACGTAACTCTATATTAAAAGGGCACCTTTTTCACCCAGGCTACCTTTATGCACTACCTTTTTCCCCATAAAACCCAGTTTGTACCTGTTTGTTACTGGGAAGCCTTCTGGAACTTGGCAGAGTTGTCAGCTGTACCCTGGGTGTAGAATCTGTATTGAGGATCATTAGTGATTCACTAGAAGTGAAAATCACGTTATAGTGTTAGTGTTTTTACATGGCATTTTACAATGTCCAATTTCTGCCGAGGTTACTTAATAAACACAGAATCTGGCCTCACATTGAAGAAGAGAAATGCAAAGGTAGAACTACACAACAGTAGAAATTAGGGAGGAGGCAGTGAGGGTTTATTGAGAATGATGGGAAAGATATTTCATGAGTTTGAAGGAAATGGTTGATTTATGGCCAAGTAGAGCATGTTGACGTATGGCAATACAAGTGTATGGCTCAGGGTAAAAGGAGCAGTACTTGCACCTTTTGTAAGAAGAATGTGAAATGTAGGTAGAGAAGGAGATGGAAGGCATGAAGTTACTTTCTGCTTTGAATGAAATGACTATTACTTTAAAACTGGTTAATTTAAAGGCAAAAAGCTAGTGTATTTTTATTGTTTGGAGCTGGAAACTTGCCTGAAATCCTAAGCCAGTGACAGAATGGGTGGGCTTCAAAGCCTGAAAGTATGGTTTAAAATAAACTATCTGCTTTTCATCCATTCATCTCACCAAACAGATTCACAGGTGCAAAAGCTGAGGCACAAAGGCATTCAGTGCTCACAGAAGAAATTATGTTGCTGAGCTGGGTTGACTAGAGATCTAGACGGTAAGGGAGGGGAATCATGTTAGGTACTTATCCCTCTCCAAGATTTCCTTCTGTGGGGCTGCAGGAGCAGTGGTTAAGAAAGCCATCTCCAAGATGTAACCTTCAGTGGGTTTATACCTGTGGACCTGTAGAGGCCAGATATTTAGGAGACCCCATAATGTACATTGAGATGTGTCTTCTCACTTGGGTTTGCCAAAGTGTGGGGGGAGTCACTTGCTCACAGTCTGGGTGTTGTTTCCCTTGCCACCTCCTCCCACATGTGCATGACTCCACATGAAAGGACTGAGTAGCTGTGGGGGTGCCTTCATGTGCTGGGCAAATAGGGTCAGAACAGTCACTGCAGCTTCTCTGTGGGCCCAGGAGTCTCCTCAGCTCACCTGAGTTCTTCTGTATGTCTTTCCCTCTTGCAGAAAAGCTTCCTTCTGGCTTTTACTGTTCATTTGAAGAAGGGGACTGTGGCTGGATGCAGGGCTCCTCTGCATCCCATCCTTCTCCATGGCGGATTGGAAGCCCAGAGCACAACCGTTTTCCTTCAATAGAAGGTGTGTGAGAGTAAATAGTAAGTACAGAGAATGAACAGCAGAAAGCAAAAAAGATACACAAATGGTGGGATGGGGGAATAAAACACAAGGCGTATTTTCCTGTGTTCTTACATACTCAGCCTTAAGTGAAACAAAAGCTATCTTTCTGCTGTAAGTGCTTTGAGCAAAAAAAATCACTTCCTGTCTTGAGGGTATGGACTGGTACTTCAGGTCTCCACAACTGACACCAAATACTAATCTTGACCCTTTCTAAACAACTTCACACCAAGTATTCATCTGCATGACCCTCCTCTGCACTGATCTGATTCTTTTCTTTCTGATTTTCCTATTTATTTCCTCTGTTTCTCTGTTCTTCTTTTTTCCCCTTCTCATTTCCTAATTTTTCTTCTCTTTGCTCCGTTGTCCCTTGAGTTCCACTTCTATATATAATTACTCTATAGTTGGTTCCTCTAGCCCAATCCCAGTACTTCATTTCTAATCCTTCTTGTACAAACCATTGAAGGTTTATAACTTGGACATTGAACTGGTTGAGTTTTTGAACCATTGAACTGCTGGTTGAGTTTTGGGAAATTGACCACCTGCCAGGATAAGCTTTTTCCTAATGCAATAATATAAATCATTGGAGGCATTTATAGCTGAGGCACAGAGCATCTAAAAGGATACAATATGAACAGCAGAGTTAATGGTATATAATCCCAACATTGCTTTAGAAAGTTAGATCCAGATTTAAATGTGAAGAGTAAGATTCTCTACTTTTTTGGTAGAGGCTTATATTTACACTCTCCTTATACTGGTATAGGCTACAGTGCGTTTATGCCATCTGATGGCTCAGCCCATAGCATTACAGACCACAGAGTGATGGAAGCATGGGTAAACATGAAGGCAAACAGCCAGAAAGAGGGTACTGTGGGGGGCTGGCAATAAAGGGCTGCTGATTCATAATTTGTCTATGCTGTAGCGGCAATTTCAATGAAAGCCCGAATAACTGGGCTCTAAGTAGTGGTACCTTCCTGAACTGGAGGGCAGAGCTGAAATAGTGCAAATACACACCTTTTCATGCAGAGCTGCCAAGGAAAACCCCTGGTGTTATACTGCCCTTGTTCCTCTTGTTACAACAAATGATAAAAGGAGCAAAGAGGCCTCCAGCTGCATTAATATTACTCTGGTGGTATTTTGCCATGGTTGTATTTTGTTTTGGGATTAGACAAGATAAATATTCTTTTCCAAGTTACTTTTTGTTCCTAAAAGATACATTTTGTTATTCAGCCTTGCAAGGAGAGTGAATCTGAAGTCATGGAGGAACAGAAGATAGCTGTAGGGGAAAGGTAGACAGACTTCCTAAATGTGTTTCTGTGTTGGGTGAAGCTGCATCCTTAATAAATTGAAAAAGCCTTCTGCTCTCTGGCATTCTCCTGTCGTGGGAGCCAAACATAGGTTCTGGGGAGGTTTCACAAACCCTGAAACCAGAAGGTGAGTGCTGCAGTTTGACCTTCTTCTTGCTCTTTTATCCAGGTTGTGCACTCCTCCTTAACACCAGCAAAGCACCAGCAGTAGCAAACACTGTCATGACCAGCACTGCATTTCCAGCTCCTTTGAGGAACTCCCCCTGCGAGGCAAGTCCTAATGTTCTCTTTTCTTTTGCAATTTACAGAGCTTTTTTGTGTGTCTGACTCTGGTTTTCAAGCATAGGCACTAGGTCAGTAGCACAGCAACCACTTTCTCTGATGCCTTATCTATAACATACACTTGTTTAATGCCCCTGTGTGCAGGGGAAAGATGCGATTATCTGCCTGAAATGCTACAAAATGTGCTCTGAAAAGCTTAGTGTATCTTGTCCTCGTTGTATGGCCTCATATGATGTATTACAATCTTCATAATTAGGTGCGTGTGCTGTAAGGGTGGGGCAGCCAGCATTACATAAACGCAAAGAGGAAGAAGCTCACTGCGTGAACAAACACTGTATTTGCAAGATCTGAGAAAGAATAGGCTTCGGGACTGCCTCTGAACTGCTCAGAAAATACAGTGCATGCTTTCTCTAGCACAGCTGGGATTTGAGCTGGCAGGTCTTCATCGTGCTGCACCTCAAACCTGCCAATCCTCATGTAGGCCTTGTTCATAGCTGTACTGAAGTTTAGCAGCAGCAGAGATAAATTCATGTGGAATAGAACCGGGTTCTTATTCAAGCAGAAAAGCTGTTGACAGTCATAAGACATAAGCAAGTATATCAAGGCTTGCCAACCCTGTACAAATGGTTGTAATTTCTCAGTCAGTTGAACTTAACCCTTAAACTGCAGATTACAGAAAGATGTCTGCATCTTTTTAATTTAACCTATAGCCTCACAGATTATATTACCACTGATAGGATTTATTAATGACTTAGGACTTTGAACCATGGCTAGTGACTTAGAGCATTTCATATCTTGAATGATCACCCTGAGATGTCACACAAGCTCCTGCATCCTGGAGCAGAGGGATTTAGGAAAATTGATCCTAACAAAGCACAGTTTGGTGTTTGTTGGTTGAACACTGAACAGACAAAAGAATTAGATTCTCCCTGTTCCACTGATCTTAAAATGCAGAAAGGACAAGAAGGGATGGGGATGTGTTAGAAAGTTCTCTGGAATGAAAGTACATAGAAGATGGTGTTTCTTTGTCTTAAAGTGTGGTTTGGTTCACTTCTGTTTGATATTTCGGTTCATGTAGCAAAAGCGCATCTGGTTTTGCTCTCTTGATATATTCATGTCCTCCTTCTTTACGAAGTACATTCTACCTTGGTTTTCCTCCCTTCTGTGACAAAGGCATGTGCAGGTTCTGAATATTTTAAGACCTTGTTCTGCCATGGACCAGCAAGAGCGAGTGTTTTTCATAATCCACCTGACACAGGAATCAGAGTGAATGATTTCCCAATATGTGTATATTTTTTTTCTTGTGTATACAACAGTGCAAATAATTAAACTTGCCATCGGGGGAGAGGCTGCCATGTATTTCATCTGCTCACATGCCATCCCACCTCCGTCACTCCCCTTGGCACTTAAAAGGCATCCGGACGCATCCAGCATTGCAGCTGTCGGTAATAAAGAGTGAAGGAGTTTGGCAAGGGTTTTGTCTCTTGCCTTTTCATATAGTGTAAAAGCTTCTCTTCTCAATGAGCCCCTGGTGGCTTCAAATTCTATTTTACTGGAACAATCTGTCTGTGAGCAGAATAATTTAATTCCACTTTTCAGCACAACACAAGAGGAGAAAGGAGATATTCTCCCCCTACGCACTTATTCCTCCAATAGGTGCCAACAAACTTCCTTACAGTGAAATTATAGTCAGAAAAGAGGTTGTGAAAATACCATAATGCTGTCCTGTATTTATTCACCCTCAATCACGTCTTGATTGAACTGGCTCAAGTTCAGGCACTAAAGGATGAGTTTTCTTCTACCTGTCACTGCTGACAGCTCCACCTGGCATGTCACAACCAGGACAGATTCTCTGGCAACTGAAATCCCACTGACAAAATTCACTCATGATTCATGTGGCAAAGGGATCTCAGCAAGTGTGTGCAAATTAGACCCATTTATTCTTCCACAGTCAGAGTAAGCCATAAACCTGCCCTCCCTCTTGTATTTGATCCAGCTCACATGATTCTTTAGATATCTGCTTGCTCTCCTTGCGTGTTCACTTACAGAGTGGCTCATTCTGACAGCTGATTCTAGTACCCCAGAGAGATTTGGCTCAGATTCACGTCCTGCACCAATATATATTCATGACAGAGGCTGTCCTTAAGCTTTGTCATCCTTCCTCCTCCTTGTATCCTGCGTCTACCCCAATATCAACATGCTCAGCTCAGCTAAACTCCTGGGGGTGAGACTGAGTGTGCTGCCCTGCCTACTGAGGTCACTCCCCTCTCCTGGGTGAGCGGAGCTTACCCCTGCTCCATGCCCTGGACTTTATCAAAGGCCATTTGCTACAAGCCCTGAGGGCAACAAGGAGGCCAGCAGACATCCCCAGTTTGCTGATCTTGACTCCCCTTTCTTCTTTCCCTGCTATGTGGAAGCTCTGGGGCACTACTAGACCCCCTGTTTACTGATGCTACTAATTTTTTCCCCTTATCCCTTAATTCGCTTTTATTTTATCCAGTCATGTTAAACAATTACACCCACCATAGCAAATGCTGACACCCTGCTTTTTAGCCTGAGGTGTTCATAGGAATTAATTACTTCAACCTCAGCTTGAGGAGCGTTACCTGCTTCAGTGCTGTTTACCAGGCTGGAGGATTCTGGGTTTTGGCCAGAATGTCCATGGAACCAGGACTCAATGCTGATAAGGAAACAGTCAAGCAGTCCACAGTGGGTGCCAGCCACAAAGAGTTTGCTAATGCTTCAGGCTTGTTTTTCCTCCCTCAGCCTGGCTGTTTAATCTTCCACTGTGATAGACTAGCAATGGAGATGACTGAACAGTCTGAGGAAATGACTGCTAACACTCTGGAGACTTGTGGGGTGGCCTGGTCCAAATACCTTCCCTGCTGATGTTCTGGGCAGCTGTTTGCAGTAGTGTTGACACTAGCACTTGGAGACTCCAGAGCCTGGGTGATCTTTGGCACATGTATCGCTGCTAAGTGCAGGACAAGCGTGACCCTCCATCTTTGTGCTCTCCCCAGCTTGGGGTCAGTCACCAGGAGTGTGCTGGGCTGCTTTGAGGCTGCGCTCCCCTACCATTTCCCATGTCCTGTGGGAGGCTCCTCATTCACTCAGAAAGGGAAAAATCAGCCTGACCTACTCAGTACTGCCCTACATGCATCAAAAGATGAGAAGAGGGTAAAAAAGCATGCAGGGGATACAGTAATAAACACAGCTTGTACTTTCCCACACATGTTTGTGATTGTCCCTAATGTGCCTTGCACTTTCTGTATAGCTTTGTATCGCACTTTGCTCCTGTTTGTTTTGAGCAGCTTTATATTTTCATTTTCTTTGTTCTTCAGTGCTTTTGGCAGGTCAGAGCGGTTAGTTTGTGATGCTGCCCTTTGTTCTCGGTTCAGTTAGTTTTTCTCTTTCTTTTTGTTGTTTTATTAAATCTTGGCTAGAGTATCCTGGCTTCAAAGAATCTCTTGTTTGCAGTCCAGACAGTCTTTGTTATCTTTTTCATGTTGCACATTTGGTAGAGTCCTTTGCCTATTGACCTCATTAACTGTGCATTTAAAACTCAATTTGTGTGGTAAAGGGAAGCTCTGGAACTTCTTCTAAATCTTGGGGGAATGCAGCAAGTGGTACCCGTAGTCCATGAAGAGATGCTCCATTACCCTGAAGTAGCCAGAAAAGAGAGAAGCAACAAAAAGCTTGGGAAATGCTTCAGGAACCAAACTGAGGCCAGTAGTCAAGAGTGAAAATCTTTTAACCCACACGTAAAAGTTCATTGGAAACAAAGCATGTGTAATTGAGCATAGGAATGCACATAAAGTACGAAGAATTAATCCAAACAGTGACCTGATTTAAAGGCAGAATTTATAGAGCTTGAGCAATAAAGCACAGGATTATTTGCTGCTTCTCTTCACACTGTGATTCCCCTCTGAGTGGGAATCAGTTGGCCTGCAGAAGGCCGACAGGGTAAAGAGGTTCGTGGAGTGGTTAGACATTTCCTCATTTCGAAGAAGAAATCCATATGCATGTCACCAGTAGCAGTACTGCTGTGTGGGAATCTGGGAAACCACATTGCAATTAAAGTCCAAAGGAAGTGCTGTCATGTCAGACAGTACTCATGGTAAAACTAAATTGCTTTGCCACAGTTGATATCCTCTAGGTGTACACAGTTTCCAGGCTATAATGGCCACCTACTTCTCAGTACTTTGAAAGATGTCAGAGGAATGACACAAGAGTGTTGCAGATGTCTAGGGAGCACTCACCTTCATGTGGAAGCTGGAGACTCAGTTCTGGTCTCCCACATCTGGACGAGGCAATCCCATCTCTGTCAGTCCCAGCATTGTTGCTGACCAAGTGCAGAGTCACGTATGTTGACTTGCTTTTCATTCCATTTTTCAGAGATGCTCCCTGCTATCTGCATCCTCAGGTTTTGAAGAATACTGTGGTGCCTGTAGATCATAAAGTCATAGCTGTATCTTCCCAAAGTGTTTGGCCTTCTGTCATAAAAAGATGTAAGACCAGGTCCAGGACTACTGCATTCTGTGAGGGCTTGGTACAGTGTGTTCCTGCCTTGGCAGTAGTAGATATATCTATCCTGTAAGATTTTGTTTTGTGGTGGATTGTGACTATTAGTTCTGTTTGAAAGTCGCTGCAGAACCATGAATAATCTGGAGACTGATTTTTAGAAAGGCTGCGCTTTGCTCGGCACAGGGAATCTGTGATAGACCTTAGTGTCATATCTGAGAAGTAAAAGCCGTGCAAGCAGTTTTGGTGTAGGCTATAACAGAGAAGGAGAATAACAGCAGAGGTGGTGTTGCCTGGGTGGTGATGAACTTGAAATGAGCCTTAAATGTTATTGCATGCATCTCCAGAAAAGAAGGTGACTCTTTGCATGAAGGACTACATTGTGATTGGGAACCAGATTATTTCATTTTTCTGTTAGGTCCTGGGTCAAATATTTTAAAGGGTATAGCTGTGCCGAAAAACAATGAAGACAGATTCCTGCGATAGTAAAAGAGCTTTGTGCTTTTGGCCATATTTAAAATAATGAAAATCTTTTTCTGATGCTATTTTGACATTTCAACTAGCTATTTCTTGAAAGCCACCATTATGTTATGTAAGTAAGTACTAAAGTAAGCCAGACTTCTTTTAAGCCTGAAATTACTTTTCGAATGTAAACATGCTCTCTCTAGAAAATAAATATGTGTTGATGTAAAACAGCATAGTTGAAGTTTGCACTCTCATTCAGATTTATAGAAATAAGGATGTTTTCATCCTCTGTGGTTATTAATTCAGTTCTCTTTTCTATGCAAAAGTGTTGTGGGTTTTTTTTAAAGCATGTAAATCAATAATATAAATCATTCTTTGAGTGCATTCTGAGCCCCATGCTGACACCTGCAGAGTGTGTGTCTCTCTCTCCTCTATTCCTTGAGCTTTAAATAACTTAGAAGGGTACATGGTAATAACATTGACTCAGAACATTTATGAGCATGAAAAATGCAGCACTGATACGCCTCTAGCACAGCCTTTCATGTGCTTTATTTTGCAGAATGTTGTTAGCATCCTTTTTTATTTTAAAGTGTTGTTTTTAAAATCTATACAGCTTATTCACAGTTATCTGTCTTTTTCTTTTCTTGCTTTCTGTGCCACCTGACTTCAGTGTCATTGGATTTGGAGGATCTGTAATATCTGAAATTTCTTGAAGGCCTGGTCACTCCACAGTACTCTGGCAGCAAAATATGAACTCTTTCTCTTTCTTTCTCTTTTGTTGTCATCTTTATTTTTATGTTAGTTTCCTAAATGAAGGTGCTTTTATGAGGTTCTTGATTTTATAAAAGTAAACATAAGAAAGAAATAATGTGAGAATAAATAGTGTGAGAATCCGTTCATATAAAATCTGGGCTTCTCTTGCCTGCGTAGGTATGTTAAAGCTACATGATCAGATCAGTTAATTATCATTTTATCATTTACATAAAGTTTTTGCTTGCACATCTGAGTCATAAGCAAAAGCAGAAGTGTCAGCAGACCACAGGAGAGACTAATTGTGCACAGTTGTTGGTCTGGCCAAAAAACAGGAACAAGACCTTTTGGTCATCTTTCTTATTCATAAGAGTCCAAGTCTAAATTGCTGAGCAGTCCTAATAGATGTCTTTTCTTGCACTGTTGTGTGCAACCATTTCTCATTTCTAGCAAGAAAGACAGTATTGCCAATGTGAGAAGCTTCATGCCTCAAACATAGTTCATATTCATGCGCAAAACCTACTGAGACTTGGCAAAGGTGTCTGCAGCTATTGTCTAATTCTGTGTAAATTGTATTCAACGTGCAGCTTCAGTTTCTATTCAATGACGAGGTGGTTTCCAAGCTTCTTTAATGCCTGACTTATATTTACTGGGTCAGTGCATTCACATCTGAAAACAACTTCTGCTGTTTCCTGTCCAGTGAAGAAGACGCCAGACAAGAGTTATGTTTTTCAGAAAAATAAATGTCTGTATTTCAAGAATCCACAATTCCTGGTCATGAAAATTCTGAGCAATTCCTTTGAGCAAGTATTATAGGTGGAGGGCAAGGATTGGGGGCATGAGAACTAAGTAAAGTGCTCTCTCACAAGATGTAAGCATGTGGTGCAGAGTTGGGGTGTGGGTACCAAGACAGCCACCAGTGGGATCCAACTACTGCAGTTCCTTGGGAGAAGGATGCCTCTTGGCTCTTCTCCATCTTCTTGAAAATACCTTACTCCAAGCCTCACTGGAAGTATGTTCATCTTTTCCTCTTTCTTTGGTTACCTGTGCTAAAGATGGACAACTAGCTTTTCCTGCCAGATAGGACCATAATGCTAATAGTTAGGGCTATTGCCACTCAGAAAGGGAGGAAAAAGAAACAGCAAATCTCTGGAGTGCTGCTGAGGAGTGTTTTATTTATGCTGCTGTGAGTGTGTGTCATTGGTCCTCAGTCAGACGTCTAAGCACTAGTTCATCGTGGAATGTTTCTAGCCATTAAAGTAGAATCACAGGTGTAAGCAGGCCCAAACTTCACCCCGAAGGTTCTCAGTATTTTATTTCTTTTGTGCATGAGGAAGTAAAATGCAAGTCTTAGTTCTCAGGTGGTCTTGAAATTATGCAGCTTGTGCTAGAAAATCTACCCTCCTTGGTTTTCTTCACCTCTCTGTTAAACCTGCCAAGCCCTGTTGACATTGATAAGGATTAGGTTTTTTGTTCTTTCTTGGATGAATTGAGTCTCCTGTTTATCAGTTAAGATATTCCACAAACTCAGAGGTTAAGGGGATTCTCAAAAGGCATCTTTCCAGATGGTGTTTGCAGTACAGTGCATGTGACCACCTGACCCAAGTTTTGCCTCAATATGCTGTGTGTTTACCGTGGGCACTCTCTCCTTTGAATTTTCCCCAAATCAGTTTAGAGTGGTTCATTTACTGAGTCAGTGGGTTTGCATATGAACAGCTTAATCATCAGCTATGGTGTGTTCTAAAGCCGGAAAGCAAGGTGCCATTGAGCCAATGTCTACCTGCAATGCTTAATTAATTTCTCAGTGATGTTTCTGGCTTCTGAATATTTTGCTGCTGGTTTAACACAGAGGGAGATGTTTGATATATAATGTTAGGGGTATGCCACTAACAGCCCAGATTCAGATTTTTCCAAATGTGCCACTGCTCTACTTACAGGAGGCATCGTGTATGTAATACCATCTGCCATCATTGATGCCATATTCTGTAGAATTAATTCCAGCCCCATTTGGAAGTCTTTACTGTGGCATCCAGCTCATCATTTCTATGGTTTACTTCAGCAGGTGTGAAAAGACCTGGACTGCCCTGCTGTGAAGCTTAGAAACCATGGAAATCAAAGCCAAAAATGCCCATTTGGACACAGTGCCAGTCAATTCACTCAGAGCCAGTTCATTACAGTCTGCATATTGCACTTTGCCAATGAGCTGATCTCCCACATCTAATGCCAACTACATCTTTCCTTCAAACAGCTGACATGTGTGCAAAGGCATCCATTCTAATTCATCAATCGCTTCAGCTTTTGCTCTAGTGTTACGTTAATAACTATCAAAGGCTTGTTCTTTTCTCACTTCTGACCACGTAGATGTTGCCTCTTACTGTCTGGCAGGTCTCCAGAAGAGACAGAGGTCTGAAAGCTCCTGCATAGTAGGAGCTTCAGGGCTTTACGTCTCAAATTTTGAACTGTCAAAATGGCACAGTGAAGTTGCTCCAACTTACCTGTATTAGAAATTTCACATAGCGCATTACAGTAGAGTTGGCATTGGGGGTCCTAAAAGTGCTTCACATATGGACTCAGAGGAGTTGCTTTCCCTGCTATAGCTTGAGTGCTTTAAATGTCCACCGGCATTACAAAGTTATTTTAAATAAAAATAAAAAAGTTTAGTCCTGATTTAGTCCCTTAGTTTTCTCAAGGGAAATTAAGTGGACCTAAAAGGTATTCTAATGATATTTAAGGGAAAGAATCCTCACTTGAATTTCAGTAGTCTCACTTCATAGGCACTTGAAAGTATAAAATGCCAAACAGGTTACTTAATCTTGATTGTCACCTGACATTAAGACCAGGTATGCACTAAGAGTTAGGAGTAGCCATGTGGATATCAGGTTTGAACGCATCACCCCCCTACACCATAAACCTTTGTCAGCAATCTCTTCCACTGTCCTGGCTCTGGCTGGGATAGGGTTAATTTCCCAAGGAGCCAGGCCAGGTGAGCCAGGCTGGCCGGGGGCTATTCCATACCCTGTGCCGCCATGCTCACCATAAAAGGGGGCTGGTCAGGGAGGGGCGGGTTCGGTGCGGCTCGGAGACGGGCTGAGGGTGCGGTCGGTCGTTCGGATCAGTAAACTGTTTTTCTGTTATCAGTACTGTTGTTGTTTGTTTCCCTCTCCCTTGCTGTCCCAGTAAACTGTCCTTACCCCAACCCACGAGGCTTTTGCCTTTGTTTGTCCGGTCTCCTCCCCACCCCACCGGGGCTGCGTGGTGCTCGGCTGGGCCTAAACCACGTCATCCACCAATGCTGGTTCTAGTGAACTTGTGGGTATGAACTCAGCCCTCCCTCATCTGCCTCACTGGCCATCCCTTTGTGTGATATCTGAAGCCATTCTTTGCAGTCCTGCTCAACTCTGCTTTTTCCTCTGTGGTGTCTGCGAGGTGGCAGTCCTCACAATTCATCCTATGGTTTCCGCTGTCAGACATTAGGGAAATGGACGTAGGACTCTATGAGTCCTCTCCCAAACTTGGGGTGAGAGTGAGCTGGTAGTCAGACTTGAGCAGTGGCTTGTCCCCAGAAGTGCTGTGGTCTGGTAGGCCCCAGCGATGATTTGCTGAACTGCTGAATTCCTATGCAACAGTCTTGAACATCTGTGGTCAAAATGAGGTAGTAAGATGGATTCACAGGCTCATACATCCATATCAGTTTGTACACCTCATCAATGCTTGCCTTGTACGCACAAGCAGTTCAACAGACCCAGGAGTAATTCCAGGCAAGTGCAGTGAGTTTTGGACTGTAGAGAGAGAAGAACCACATCTAGATTTTTGGTCTCTGTCACAGTTTTGCAATGTAGTCAAAGTCACTGCTGGTTTTGTAACTTTGGAGACAGGCAGGTGAACTGCACTGTTCACCTAAATTCAGTAGTGATCATTAATGTAATGGGTACCTAGAATTTTGTTTCACCCACCCCAAAATTGTGAGTGTAAGTTAGGAATAATAGCAACACTTCTGTTCTTCTGACTCCTAAGTCTGACTTGTCTGCCAGGACAGACTTATACCATAAGATAGGAACAGCAAGCAAAATCTAGCAGTCGTGCTTTATGCTGAGAGAAATGGATATGAATATTCTGTGCTATCAAAGCAAGCAAGTAATGTTATCAGGTATTCCTGTGTTAATTCCTAGCCTCTGGACTTAGGTGTTGGCTTTGTAGTGTTAAAAAACAGAGGGCTATTTTTTAACATGCATGGATGCTAGGTACTGTGCCGAATGCTTTCTTGTGTCCAAAAATCCATCATTAATGTAGTTTTAATAAACTCGTTCCTTCAGCATTCTCACCTCTATTGGTTACTGAGATGAGACCCTGCGTGTACTATGTATGTGTATTTTACTTATACTCTTTATCAACAAAGAGCTAGGTCATCATCTTCTCCAAGAAAATTAGAAGACTGTATTCATATAATATGGATTCTGAGACTAGCCTGATGTAGAAGGGATTGTTTTTTCTTTTCATGCAGTGAGGGAAAGTCATAAAATGAGAAAACTACATGAAATAATTTTACATATGGGGATAAATGCATAGAAATGGACTCAATTACATTAAACATAACAGAAATATTAGAAAACTGGTTCTCTAAGGTATTTTAATTAATAAACCCCCTAATTATTACTGAACTTTAATTGGAAAATCTGTACAAACTTGGAAAGAGGTAAGGAAAAACTGGTTTTTGAAAAGAGTATCTGGGGGATGAGGATGTGATTAGTAGTGATGCCTGCTTATTGCAGCTGTTCTCCCTGTGTTTTTGCTGCTGCCAGAATATAAAAGTTTATTGCTGAAGAAGTTGTTAGTCTTAACTTGAATCTCTTTGGTGGCATCTTAAGGGAGTGCGATCTTTGTCCTGCAGATAATAGAGGTTTATCCCTTTAAAATTACAGACACATATGCGAAAGCTAAAACAGAGGTGTTTTGGACTCAACTTTACAAAAAAAGAAAGGCTAGTAGTTCCAATATGAAATACCATATACTGAGTATTACAGGCTTCCACATCTGTGGAGTTCTCTGAGGGGATTACATGAGCATAAGGAAGGGAGAATTGACTTTGTGGTGATTAGAAAATGAAGAAACAGGAAGAGTTGGGCATTTTGTTAATTTTTGGATAATGTTTGTGATGTTTAATCTTGTATGTTCTCTTTCTTCTAGCTACGAATGTCATGGCTCATCCATGGTTTCTTGCTGGGAAATATATCCCTGGTGCTGGTCGAGAACAAGACAGGAAAGGAACAGAGCCGGCCATTCTGGCATTCAGATAACAGCGAAGGTTTGGGGATGTGGCAGTGGATGGTCTTACCTCTCCCAGATATGCTGGATAGGTATGAGTCTCCTCATGATTCTCCGTTATGGTGATCAGTCATTTCATCTCTAGCTACCTGGCAATGAAAATGGCCAGCATTGCTCCTGGAAGTAGTTTCTTCAGGAAGAGGAAGTGCTTTGTCCCCAGAGGTATCTTCTGTTAGAGCAGAGCACACAATTTTAGAACTCTTGAGTGGTGGTCTTGGTTCACAACCCGAGTCACTGGGTAGTCTACAGCAATGTGCTTAAACTTTTGTGTCTCTGTTTCATTGACTGGAAATAGTCATTCTCCTCACATACTGTTTCATGTGGCATGTTTGATCCTCTTATGTGGTTTGCTAGAGCTGGATGTGAGCTTCGTAGTTGATTTTTTTTTTTCTTCTGGGTATCAAAGTGCTCAGTGTTCAATGTGTCTAGATCTGAGGATGAAAGAGATGGGAGAAGAACCTGCTGAAAATCAGACAAGGATGCATCTGAACACCTTTGTGTTAGCTGTAGCAGGAGGCTCAGCTTAATAAAAGGCTGTCTCAGTTATGACTGTATTCTGGCTTTAAGCATAAAAGGTTTATCTGGTAGCATATGCTTAATCTGGTAGCATATGCTTATTTAAAGAATGTTGTTTTAGCTGTTTCTTACAAGTCAGCTTTCAGGGAATACTCTGTTGTTCATTGTTTACTTTTTGTGTGTGCTCTGGCTTATGCTGTTCATAGAGAAGACACAGACATACTTCACCTCCTGCTGCCCTGGCCCTTAGGCTGTTAAATGCATCTACAGTCTGTGTCATGAGCACTGGTGTCCTTTGTCTTTTTGGAAATCTGTGCCTTAGAAATAATGGATTTCATTAAGGGATAAGAAGTTTGAACAAACATTGTATGAATATGTCTTTTATCTTGCTGGCTCTTGGGGATGCACGTAGGCTGCAAATACAACAAGGACACTGCCAACGCTTTGGTCCTGAATGTATAATTAATATGTGTGCATCAAAGATTTAAAAAATATCAGCATTAGGCTTAGTGTGCAGTCACTGCTGAAGCACCATTTGTAAAAATACCTGGTTGCTTCATTCCCTTCAGCTCTGTTTCCTTTGAAGAATGGTATATTTTGCCATTATTATTTATGTGATTTATTTTCTAATGTTGCCAGGGGAATGTTTTGTACCTGAATTATTCTGTACTTTTATACTATTGCTTTCCTTTAAATTCTTTCTGGTTGCAGAGTCAGGCAGAGAATACTTTGATCTTAGGAGCCAGGCTAGCAGTGGTTTGTGTGGAATTACAGATCCAACTGATACATGGTGCTGACTATTATGTATAAGGTGCTGACACCCTTACTTCCCCATTACTGACAGAGAAAGACATCTGGGTTCACTGAGGGAAGGGAGTTTATTGAAGGTTAAGACATAAGCAAGGAAAACTTTGAAGTTTTGGTGTCTTTTGAAAAGTTTTGTCCTTATTTATTCACAGAAAGTACCCTATTTTAATGATTTTTTTTCCCTAAGATTGATTTAGTTGAAACCAGTCCTTCCTGGGAAGGATGAACTCTCCTGCAAGACTTGGAAATACTGCAGGCGTTCTTTCTCACCATCTTAAAACCTGTTTCTTAGGAAATCTGGATGGATGTAGAAGTTAGGAAGGAACTCTATGGAAGTATACACCGAAATGGTACTGGGGAGACTGCAGTATATATACTTTGGAGATAAATGACAGTTTTATTGAACTGTAGGAAGTATTTAATTGATGTGAAGGCAATGCTGTTGCTGCTGAAGGCTTGCTGTGTCTGTCTTTTTCTAATTGGTTCCTGTGTCAGTAGTTGCGAGGGTCTGCGTTAGAAGCAGCGTGTTATTGCAGATATTCCTACAGAAGGAGCTGAAACTTTACATCACCTCGCAGAAGTAAAGCTCTTGAATAAAACACACCAGTGTACCACTTCCACACAAATTAAAGCACATTCCATCGTGATTGGGAGGCTGAATGAAAAGTGTTATTAATAAAAAAAATAATATGCTTTAAAACTGCTCAAAAGCATGCTTGTTCAAAAGCTGCTTAACCATAATTTCCATGTTTGGCTCATAGCACTTCAAAGAATCATTAGGAAGACTTCCAAGAAATTAGATCAGTTCTATCTTTAGAAACAGACATTTCTTAAATGTTTGATATCCCTCAGGCTGTTGGGAGAGATTATATTTTGGCAGAAAATCACAGCTAGAACATTTCAGGTGATTTGGCAGAAACAGAAAGTAGGGAGGAGTACAACAAAGATGGTAAATTGGTACTCAGGGATGTTAGATTTCTAGCACTGCATTAGCCTGGGCTATGCTGGAAACATGCTTAATTTCTGAGAGTACAATGAGGAGAGGATTGTTGTCCTTCCTCCCATTTGATCCTTAGGAAAACATCCAGTTGAAATTTCACCCTGTGTGAGGTCTTACCTTTCCTATGTGGACCTTAAAGAGGCTGAAGTCTTGGCTTTTTACATCTTCCCAAAGTTAGCTATCCTTCCTTGTTCTGGAAGGTGTTGGCAAAACACTCTTGAGAGTCAGCTCACGTGGTGTGGAGGTTAATAGAGCTGTAACTCAGTTCCAAATGCTCAGTATCTTCTGTGCATGGCACAGGAAGGGCAAAGGGCCCAGTGAAGGATATGCCATCAAAGCAGCTGCAATTAAAGAAGCCAGTTGTGGGCAAGAGCTCCTTGAACTGTTGGATGAACAGATTGTACTTACCAGAGGCAGAAGGCAGAGTCTCCAGAGGTGCTGTATTTTAACTTGCTACTTAAATACACTCAGCATGAACTAACAGTGCTTGCTATTCTTCATTTGGTTCCGATGGAGCCTCCTACCCCTCTCTGAAGGACATGTTATCTGCAAATAGATAATCTGCACAGATTAGCAAAAACTGGAGAATTGGTCATTTTTACTTACTGGAATTTACACATTAATGCAGTGCTATAGTATTTGGGTTGAGAGTAGTGTAGAGAACTGTGTTATTGTAAAATTGTTTTATTTGATGGAAAATTACTATTTGTTTTCCAATGATAAGTGATGAGTCTGTTGAGAATTGTTCTTTTTAACTTCACATAAATTTCAGGTAGGAAAGAGTCTTGAAAGCTCTGTTGTAGTTGGTAGTCTGGGCTTGCTTTTTTTATACGTTTGTTTTTAGTTAGTGAGTAAATGTGACTTTAAATTTTAATAATAATATAGTCATGGGAATGTGACAGCAAAAGCAAACAGAAGCCTGATGTAATTGAAGATGAGTGATGTGTGTAGCTAATAATTAGACATTCTGTTAGTTTAACAGTGTGGTTAAGGTATATCACACAAAAAAATACAAGCGTGTAACAAAGTGATTCTCTGGAGCTTGCTGTAGGCTGATGCTTATTATCACCAACCTGCCTAGCAACTGTTTTGCTGGGCAGTGTAAAAGGTGGAAAAGGATTAGCTCTAATAGACTGAAGCCTGGCTGGAAAAATAATGCTTTAAGAAACAGATTCTAATTCTCTTGATTTCTGCTCCTTTGGTGAATCTGATACCAGCCATGTGGAGTGACAGACTAAATGTTCTGTGGGTCCGTCTACCACCTGGCTGGAGTTGCCTGGAAGTGTACTCCACATGAGCCAGCCCAGCCCAGCTCTGGTCTTTTAAGGCCTATATTCTCTACTAAACCTGTCCTTTCCTTTAAAGATTTCACTGTAACTTCTGAGAGAGGGACATTTTTACAAATGGCAAGTATTAATAGCAACCTGTCCAACCTCAGTACAGTCTTCTGATAGAAGAAGATTGTATAGAAATATAAAAGGAATGTAAATGTGTCTACTGGTTACAAAGGTTTCTTTCACTTCCTTCCTTCTTATTTTTTTGGGCATTACAAAGTCTAAATTTGTAGTTAGTCTTAAGTAGTAGTGACCAGATGGTGGAAGGAGGAGTGAGAGGAGTTATTTACTTGAGGTCCCTAGAAACTAAATTTTTATTCGTAAGTAGCAGCACCGTTTTCCTTGTCACTGATAGCAAGATGAGGCTCTGTGGCCTTTTAACAGGCCAGCACATTCAGAAAATAAAAAAACAATTTTCTTTGGGTCCCATAGTGCTCAGAAAGCTTCAAAATTTATTTTCTTGCTGATGACCTTCTCCTGAACGCAGACTGAGGAATTTTACTATGTTGGAAGAGAAAAATGAGACTTAACCTGGAAGGCTAGGAATCCTGAGGAAGAAAGTAAAGAAGTGTACAAACTTGAGTTACCCCAGAAGGTGATATTCTGTTGCAACAAGTCAAAATTCATGTCCAGATGATTATACTTTCTTTCTTTCTTTAACCTGGCTTCTTTACCTGTTCCAGTCTTGCTGGCTCGCTGGATTTGTATGACCTACACTGGTGCTCATCAGTTTTTCGTCTACATATCAAAGTGGGATTCCTTTTCAGTCCTCAGGAGTGGGACCCTTTGTTCTGTCTGGCTCCTTCAGCAGCTGGCAGCCAAAGCAGCTGGGGAACCTTTCACTCATTGCTGCAGTAAAAAAAGCAGTAAAAAGAAGTTGTCTCATAGTCATACCACTCCTGTATTTCTACCAGCTGTGACTAAGTACTCTCATAATTGTCTGATAACATCTTGCATTGCACTGTTTCTCCCTCACACTGCTTTCAGATTTTCTTTCTGGTAAGTTTCTGTGCATCGGATTTCCCATCAAGGAAGAAAAAGAAAAGGAAAGTTCTTGGCAACATTTTGTACCCAGAGACTTGTTTGTCTCCTGTTGTTCATGAACTTTCTTCCCATTCTGCTATGAAGAAACAGGGACCCTCCATACCAGATAGACATGTGTCTCCCTACACATTACCACATATGTAATCGTTAATCACATCTATACCCAGATCTCTTTATTCTTTTTTGCTTATATCCATCCAGCAAGCCCAGCCTCTGTTGCTCCGATGTGATCCCGCATTACTTTGTTACAAACAGAGTGAGACTTTAATGCCCATATCGCTGCTCTTCTGCTCTGTAGCATTAACTAGATCTGCTACTGTCCTCCTTTTGAAATAGAGTTATTCTGCTGATGGCTGTTCTGTTCATCTTAAAAATGGGATTTTGGTGACAGTGTGTGCAGAGTACCTGTGACAGATTTTGTACATGTATATATTCAGCATGGTTGCCTTTAATAACACCTTTGAATCTCAACTTTTATTACTGGCTATTAAGTAACTTCCTGCATGGCAATTCTATCACTGTAACTGAGTTTGGTTAACATGCTTACATTTCTCCAAATAACCTCATTCCACCTAAGTATGCCTTTTATCCCAAATAGTAAGTATTCCTTTGTGAAGTGAGCTAACAATGCATCATTTGTAACAGAGAAGTTAATGGGAACCTGAATGTAATAAGGGTTAGTGACCTGAAACTCCTCCGTTCCGTAAGTACCTTGGTCTCAAGCAGCTTCAGCCATAATTATTTTAGCTAGGTAGAGAGAGAAATCAGTTCCTTCAGAGGCAAAACATTACAGGTTATGAAATGGGATCTGTATGTACAGGCACGCTGTGATCCTGTCACTGCATGGGAGACTGAGTGCAGAGGAGATTAACATTTAATCTTGGTTAATAATCCCTATCTTTATGATAAAAAGAAAAAAAAAATATTATGAGCCTTTCTAAAATAATGGCATGAAGACAGCTGCCTGAATCTGGCTAATGGAAACCTGAACGGTCTGTATGAGCCAGGGACAATATTTAGGTGGAATTCAGAGTTGTTAGTTAAAGGAGGGAGCTGCAGAATTTGCACAAAATCAACTTTCTGAGGTCTTCAAGGAGAATGTTTTTTATTTCGCTCCGAAGAGAAGAGGATATAATACACCCAAAAGCTAACATTGCTGTGTAATGAAGAACTAAGGATAGGTGATGTAAGCAAAATAGTTTGGGCTCATGAAGGCCATACCAACATAACTATAGATGTATTTTCATATTTTTAGCTCTGTATTTCCCTCTGTAAATAAGGCCCAGATGTTTTGGGGGGGAACCAGTCTTCTGTTAGGATCAAGGAAAAAAATAAGTAAGCAAAAGGAAGCAACTGAACTGAATGCAGGATGATGTGATGAAGCTTAAACACTGACCACACTGAAATAAACCCCAATATTCAAAGAGCCTGAGGAATGGGGAAGATTACAGCCCAGAAGCTTTGATGTTATCCTGTTTCTGTCAGATTTAACCGAGTTGGAATATGCTTGGTCCTACCTTTCAAGGACCTGTTCATCTGGATTCAGATTTCACAGATTGGGCTAAAGAAACAAACAAACAAAAGCTTTGTTATGCCTTTGGTGCCATTTCTTATATGTGACTGAAATATTTGGTTAGTAGTCACCCTTGAGTGGTTTTTGAATTTATGTGAAACTTGTATCCTTCAGACAGCTGAGCTGATGTTGCCCAAAGGGGGCAACAAAGAGGTGTTGTCCACCAGGGACAGCATTTCCCATCTCCCTCAAACAGATTTTTTTTTAAAAAAAAAAAAGGCCTTTGCATGAGTTGCATTCACAGCTGAGCTGGCTCTCAACTCTGCGGGGCGTAACTTGTAGTTCCCAACTGTCATACATCTAAGGAGTGTTTTTTCTGGCTGTGCTCCTGAGGTCAAGTAGGGCAAAAGAAGAGACAGATGACAAGTCATTTCCACCAATCCTCAAGTAATGATTTATCTAATATCCAAGCCATTAAAGCCTTTGTAGCAGCCATGTTTTCATTCCTGTGAAGAAATCTAGCTTACAAACACAGAGGTATCTGATGAGGATTTGAATTCCGTGTGAGGAAGTTGCTGGGATTTATTAAGCACCAAAGTCATGACAAACTTGCCAGCGCTCATTTTAGTGCTCCTGTGTAATTGCCTTCAGGAATATGCTTTCATGGCCATCCACCACAGTGTCTGTTTGCAGTGAATATGTCTGCACAGTGCTGAGGACCAGTATCTGTGCTGCATAGGTGCCAGTTAAAGTATTGGATGCGCAGTCAGCATACCCCACCTCGATCTGTGCAAAAATATCAGTGAGACATTGTCATGTCCAGAGTTCTGCTGACTCACTGCAATGACATATGCTTCTGGTGTTTCAGTATCAGCTTCCACCAAAAGTCAAAGGGAGTTGTTTCATTAATTTCAGGGATCAAACAGAAAGAAAAAAAGGAGGGGGCAAGGGAACAAGATTCTCTGTGGAGTTTTTTCCATCTCACTGATGTGTGACATTTCCATCTTCAGTTTTGATTAAATTTCCTTTAATTAGCCCATTAAACTAAAACCACCAAAGCTAATGATTGAAATGTTGGTTAACTGATGATCTTGTTTCAATGGAATTTGAGAGGCATCATATTTCTAAATTAATAGTGGCATTAAACTGGAGAAGATAAAAAGATGAACTATTTGTTGCGGAAATGCTGGTCTCAAGAGAAGGTTTGTACTGAAGCTGCATTCATGTTAGGAAAAAAGATCAGATTAATAGGCAACCAGAGCAGCACTGATGGTCCTAACAGTGTTTAACATTCACGTGATTTTTGTATTTGGAAGGCATTTCTGTCATTTTTTTCATCCCTGGTGAACTTCAGGAAACTTTTTTTTGTTCTTGTTCAAGTGTTCTGGTCCCAGGGCTCCTGCAAGTGAATTCAGCAAGGTTGTCTCTTAACTTGAATGAACTGTAAATAAAAGTAAAAAGCAATCTATTACGTTCTTACATGGGCACATTAGATGGCACTCCCTTCAATGACAGAAATACTGGTTTGTGTCATGCCTTCCTATTCTTAGAGGCTGAACATTTGGTAGTTCTCATAAGAACAACTCTTTATTGTCTGAAGAGGCATGACATGAACAGTGCATCAAATGATAACGCCTTGAGGTATGAAGCTTAGGTTCTGCCAAGGAAATTACCTGAAGGTATTTTCAGAAGTATTTAGTTACCTGGAGGTACAAAGAAGGTGTGTAGCAGTCTTTGCAGAACTATCTGTCTTTTCTTTTATGCAACCTGAGCTAAAGTTTGCAGAAGTGGAAGGAAAAGCGGACATGGAGGAACTGCTTATTTGTCTTTGTAATTCATTTCCTAGCGTCATTTAGCACCTTACAAACATAAATACACACCAAAATGTCCACATCTCCAAGTGGCATTTTATGTGCACCCCCAGGAAACAGGGCAAAGATCAAGTGCATCAGAGACTCAGTTCCAGTGGTCCCTTCAGTGTTGTACTGTGTGCAAAGCACTGATTTTCAGACACAGCCAACTGAAAGACATGTAGCTGAATCTGTTCCCACCTTACCTCTTCCGGGAGGTTTCAACAGCACGCAACAGGGAGGGAGGAGCTTCTGCTGAGCTGTGACATGTAGTTTACAGCCCAAGGTAGGTGCTGGTTCTCCATAACATACCAGACTGTGACCTGTGGTGGTTCAGGACCTGTTTTACATATGGCTCCGTCATCTCTGCTGCTGGCACAGTAACTTAGAGGAAAAAGTAGATCAGAGCCTACTTTGACCAACAGCTTTTGTTTAAGACTCACATGGTGTGTCTTGTGTTTATGCTAGAGCTTGTAATTTCATTTGAAGTGTTGTGGGATGTCAGCTGTGGAGCAAGCAGGGGGAGTACAGCCAATGTAGTTGGGAAGCCAGTTTAATATCCAAGAATTGTATGTTCCTTCCAGTTCTCCTCCTAGACATACCCACAATGGGTTTCAGGTATACCAACTAAGAACTGTGAGGCTTCTGGCAACGTCAGACTGCAGTTGCACTTTGTATGGATTTGGAAGGCAAAAAATACACTTTTGTGATCTTCAGATTTGTTTGGAAGGAGCTGTTACCTTTTGAGCTGATAAAGATGGATTGTGTAGCAAGGAAAATTATGTCCTGATGTTTGGAGTTTCGTTTGGTGCTAGGGATACTATTCCTTCACCGCATCCACTGTTTGTGTTAATCACCTGCTCTTTCATAGCAGCTGCTCCTGTCTTTAGAACATAAAAAGTCCATTTTAGAAAAGTCTCTCTGTATAGCTAGTGCGTATCTCCAAAGAGGGAGGAATTTCAGAATTGAAGCATCATTGTTTTGCTTTACCAGAAATAAAGGAGGAGGAACATAGTAACTATATCAACTCTTTTCTATTGTGAATGAACTGTGTTCTGTTCTAAACCCTTTGCACCTCTTGGGGGCTGCCAGGAGTTTTTCTGTTTGAAGTTCTTGCTTTGGTTAGGTCAGCTTTTCTGTAGCTCACCAAGAACACCAGTTGGAGAAGACAACAACATTTCAATCTAGATATCCTCAAAAGGCACATGTATCCCTGGGGTCTGGTTTAGCTTATGCCAAACTTCACTGTCATCTCTGGTTGTGAAAGCTGCGCTGTATTTGAGAACAGCGTGGAAGTTGGTTATGTTTGTTGACAGAGTCAGGAGGCCGAAACAGTCAAAACCCTCATTCAAAACACAGGCACATGCTGTCCCAAAGTAAATACACATAACAGCAGAGAAGTGTCACTTGAATTTTTTGTGAGTTGGTTTGTTGGTAAAGGAGGGGTAGATTTTAAGAACAGTAGGAGGCAACAAGACTAATGTAAGAGTACTGATAGTAGACAAAAAGCTGAGAGAAGATAGTACTATGCATAAAGGACTAGGGTCCATGAGAAGAAAAAAAGTTCTGCTGGTGTTTAGATTCTTGCTGCAGTGAAGGGACAGGATTTTTACAAGCTTTCTAAAGAAATAGGGCTGTTCCTCAAAAATACTTTGTTCTGTCATCAGTTTCTCATCTAAACTGGAACACCTGCAAGAATTCACATTCTGGCTAAACACTTATACCTAAAGATAAAGCAGGAACCATTGGCAATAGACGTACATTAAAGAGACCCACGTATGGCTTAACTTCTGCTGGTGTAAAACATTAAGATACAACAGCAAATGAAGTTTAAATAATATTTTGTATTCTCTTGCAGCTTTTTTCATGTCTTTATAGTCTTCATGCAACTTCTTAGCGTTGTATCTGACTTCTGGGCCATGGACGGCTGCTTTTAGAAATTGTTCTCCTTCCTAAGCAGAGTGTTATGATTTCATGTGGCAGAAACGCATCGGGAAAACATCAACTTGCTAAGCTAAGGGAAAATCTAAGTCCATGAGGGCACTAAATTAATGCACGGTCAATATACTATTGGATTTTAAGTATTTGGTTGTGGGTTATTTTTGCTCTTCCTGTTGACTTGTAATATCCCTGAGGGTGAATTTACAGTGATCTTAGTTCTGGTAATGTAGGTGTGGCAGAATTTCCTGGCAAAAGCCAGCTGAGAGTGTGGAAGTGATTTAAGGCAAACCGACTCAACTTTTACAAGGAGATAATGAGTTCTGCTCTTGTTATGGACTACCCAGTGTCAGTTCCTCTCTTTTGTGACTGACAGGACTGTTAGACATCCTTTGCTTCCTAGAGGGTGGATCAACACCATATACTTTCTAAATTGGTTTCAGCCTTTGATTGCCAGTTCCTTTTAGAAACTCCAGATGACTTCAGGAGCCCCAGCCTACTTATTTTTTTTTTTTTTAACACTTTAGGGTGTAAATCACTTGTGAGAATATAATCGCTTAGGTGTCTGATTTTTATTTTTTTTTGTGCCAGAAGCCAGGGGACTTTATTTTCTGTCCATGCACATGCACACCTGCTTCAGGTTTATGCCTCTGGAGCAAAGAGGGGCTGTATTTCTGTTCTCTGTCTGCCTATCTTCATGTACAGCTCCCCTCCTCAGATCATCTTTGCTTCTTAGGGGTGAGGATACTTTCTCTGTCAATTTAGTATTTTTATATGTGAAAAGAAAATCTTTTTTCCCCCATCCTAAAACTGCTTTAATTGCAAAGAGCTCTGAGTTTTATTTAACAGAATTTAATCCCTGTTCTTCCAATCTGTGCAGGTTTTGGTTTCAGTTCATCGCTTCATGGGAAGAAGGATCTGATGCCATTATTGCTTTTGACAATGTCTCCCTTAGTCTGGACTGTTACTTAACAAGTAAGTTTTCCTTTTATCTGCAAATAACTTGGCTTTTATTTGCCATGTAATTGAAATTTGAAAAGGGGCTGAAACTGTGGGAAAGGGATTGGATGTCTTCAAAAGACTCTTGAAAAGTAAAGGTATGTTCCAGAAATAACTGTGCTTAGATGGAGGGGAGTGTTCAGATGCATACCTTATTAGTGGAGCCGACCAGGGAATGGATTCTGAGTTTGGCAGTAAATGGGTAGTAAGACATATGGTGTAGGACAGTCAGGTTCCAGCTGAGACAGTAGCATCACCTATCCACCCAGACTGATGCAGAAGCCAATCTGTGATGATAGAGTTCCACATGACCTGGTTTGCTGTGTCACAGTTATCAAAATGAATGACAATTGGACTCTGGCTAGGAAAAGGCAGGCATCCTGTGATTGACACTAACTTTGTAATAACGTTGGGCACAATACTTCAGTTAAATTAAAACAAGGTTATTTTATTTGGGCTGACATGCATTTTAGTCTGAATCAGAAACTAGGATCTTCATTCTCTCCTACTCTTGGGAAAAATTTGGATTCTGATCCAGACTTAGTGATTGACTGGCCTCTGGAATGTGCCCAGTCTATACCTCTGCTGCCACATTTCACCTGGTTTAGATTTTTATTGAACATTTGTGTCTGGCTCATCTTTCACAGTCTCATGCATAGTGAATTGATTAATTTGTAAATGTTGTTCAATGATATGTCACTCTATACATCAGACCAACAACTTACGAGGATTGGAGGATTGCTGCTCTGAACACATGAAGCTTCTACCTTGGGTTGAGCAGTAGAACTTAAGGGTGTTCTTTCATGTCCTAGGCTGAAAGCTACAACCTCTGTAGCCCTGTTCAGACTGAAAACCTTTAAGCCACTTCTTCATCCAACAGCAGTCAGAATGTTTCATCTGCTTTGTCTTATGTTAATTTGCGTTGGCTGGGGTGTGAGTCTTCTCACTTATACAGTAATACCCTTTGGTTCCCCTGCAGAAATACAGTGTACCACAGGTTCCGGTATTCTACAGAGATCTTAAAAATAAGCTGTAATTTAAAAAGACTGCGCATACTTTTACTGAGTAAAAGAGAAACTTTCTAACAGTTGCTAAAGATTGTATTCTGTATTTCTGCTTTGTGTCTTCATTCACTTGCTGGTTTGCCCACCACTCATTCATGTTTATTTTTCTTTTGTCACAGTTCCCAAATACAGCGATGGAAAGTCAACCTGCCCTTTCCTTTTAATAGTGTCATATCCTGTGACTGTAGGCTGTTATTCTCAACAGTGAAGCCTGCAGCCCTTCATTTAGCTTCAGTTTTGGATTACATACTGACTCAGCCACCCTCAGTGATAAACCAATCTATGACTTCTTGTTTTCTAGTCAGTGGAGAGAAGCCACCTCGAGGTACCACTCCAGATTCAAGCAATTTGCTCACCAGTAGAGGTGGCCAGAAGAAGTTTGGATGGGAACAAAAGCTTCTGGGAAATCTCCAACTCAACACTGCCCCCGTTTCTGGTCCAGCAGGTAATTGTCTGGTCTGGGAAACATTTTCAGACAGCAGAGATTTCAAACTAGTACAGATTTCAGTTACATGTGGCTAAATGCAATGTGATTCCTTTCTTTTTTTTTTTTTTT
>VXBL01000623.1:965499-1050642 GCA_013400195.1 Aramus guarauna
TTTTTTTTTTTACCAAAGCCTTTGTTCAGAGCTTTTCCCAAGTATCTTACAAACAAAACAAAACAAGCTCTAGAAAGCAATTACCTTTAGCCGTTAACTGTAACTTGGATTTCAATTGGAAGTTGGTGAAAGAAAGAAAGAACCAGAGGGAGCCTCTTCTTAAAGTAGAAAGTGCTTTTAAACTGTATGACAGGTTCTTTTGGTGTCGTGGACATATAAAAATAGGCAGGAATCAAAGCAAAATATCCAAATTGACTGAGTCCACATGACCGTAACCTCAACACCCATCTTTAGTTAATAGAGGCTTGGTTTGAAGTAACATAGCTTTGCTTTTTCAGTAATATTTTTATTGCCCATTTGAAAGAGTATGGCATTGGACTTAGTTTTAAAAACAAGATTTTTAGTTAGTTAGAAATGTCAGTCTTGTACGGTCAATGTTATTTCATTCTACCCTCTCCCCCAGTTCCTCTTTCCAGCTTAACTGTAGTGGCGTGGGCCAAACAGATGCAAGATTTCCCTCCCCTCCCCTTCCCATCACTGTCTGCCAGATGTTTGTCTCTTCCCTCTCCCAGGCTTGCCCACACATTCACAGTATCTGTTTTGGGCTCTATACGTGCATTTCTATTTCAGTCTGCTTCCTTCCCTCCTCCTTGCCAGCTTTGCTTCCTGATTTGATGCAGGTGGCCACAACCTCCAGCCTACCCGGGGGAGCAGGGCTGACCATCAAAAGGAGGGAGGACTACAGCAGAGACGAGCATTTGCTGTAACTGCCACCCTCAGTGCTGTGTGCAGCTGTTTCTCCTCACTTAGGGCTAGCTAGCTGCCTGCCAATTTGAAACACCACCCCTCTTAAGGTAGAGAACAGGAGCAGTGTGGCTGGTATATGCCTCTTTTACTTTGTCAGTAAGCCCAGGGATTTGTTCTTTTTGCCTCCTCTCCCACTTCTCCATCATAGAAAGACTTCTTTGAGTCTCTTCTATTCTAGGTTATGTTTCACTTTGCTACGTGCAGTGCACTGTTGAAATATATGAACTGGTGGTCTTAGCTCTGATACCAACAGCAGTCTGGTCAGCACGGTCAAAAGCTCCACACAGCCTTCAAAGCCTGCCTGAAAAGCTGGATGTATTTGCCCACTCTGTGCTGCTGCAGCTGGGCAGCCACTGGTACCTGAACTCTCTTCTGAAGCAAGATCTGGGAGTGGAGGCTGATGATAGTCTGCAGTGTAGGCCGAGAGTTGGCATCAAGTTGATGTTTTATGTACTGAGCATCATGCAGCAAGAAAAGTGCAGGAGTCTCAGGAGAATGAGACAGAGGGAATGAGCCCATATGAGAGGATGCTGGGTTGTGCTTTAGCTATAAAGGTTGCATCTAGCTCTGTTACAGATGTCGTGTGTGAGCTTGAGCTGGTCACAACGGTGTAATTTCCCAAAAGACCCTTACGTCCTCTTTGAAGATCCTTTGAAGTGCTCCCTTCAATATCTGTATCTTCATTTCCTGCCTGTAAGTGGAGCCACCTTTTACTTTTAAGTGCTTTCAGTATTGCTCTTTGGTCATTGATCTTGTGGTAGGATCTGTACACAGGTGTAGACAATGGACTTCTGGCTGATTTTCTGTAGGAATGTCAATGCTTAGGTGGTGATGTAGTTCCCTAAGGCAGCTGTACATTTCCTCCCAGGGCACCTACTGTTTTAGTAACACAAAAGCCACTAGATACCAGGTTCAGATTGGAGCATGGCCTGAAGTTCAGATGCAAAGTTAATGTTGAGTGGGTGTGTGGGTGTTAGGCTAGAAATCTTGTGGCTGTAGGTTTCTTCAAGAATTCTGTTAGGTTTCTTCAATAGTTTTGTTACTTCCTACTTCTCACTAGACCTGAAATGATGGAACATCTTCTATCTCTTCTGCTCCCTGTCCTATCTGAGGAATGCAATTCAAAGAAATGCTCAGATAGTAGAAATAATGGGAGTCAAATGGCATGGGGGTAAGAAAAGGTCACTGAGGTACTTTGGGCAATTCATATCATTTGTTATGACCTTGGGGTGAAAATTCAAGGCAATTCCTGTGGTATCTAAGCCAGCTTGCCTGATTTCTAGGCTTGATCCTAAGTCCTGTTCATGTTCTGTCTAAAACTGTCTCCACCCCTTGAGGTTTGAAATCACTCCTACAGCAGTTTTCTCCTCTTTGTGCCCTCATCGTAGGCAGGGCAGAAATCAGAGAAGCTAAGCTGCAGCTTCTTGCAGTGGGAAGTCATTGCATTTGTGAGAGTCTCCACAGCACTGCAGGACCTTTCTCCTTTGCGTTGCTGAGTCCCTGCTCTCAGTACACTGCAGATGCTTGTTTGGTCCCTGGGCTATGCATTTTACCCAGCTTTAATCTTGTTTCTTTCTGGATCCTGTAATGCATTTAAGAAACCTCAGGCTGAGTCTGTCAAGGCCTTTACGTTGATAGTCACGTATTTACTGTTGTGTGAGTGAACCAACAGCATCAGTGCCACCCTGAAGTCCCAAAGACTGCATTGACCAATATGAGCTCAGCCAAAAGTAATTTAGAGCTAATGTGATCTTTGGCTTGCGTGATGGATCACAAGCAATAATATTTCCTTCTTAAGATATCATGTTAAAACAAAGAAGTGTGTTCCTATAGGTGAGGAGACAACACGATAATGAAATGCCCTCCCCAAGTCCCCAAGCCAGCTCAGCCTACACAGCAGGAAGTACAATCTGAAAGACAGGTACCGCTTTGTTTATGTGACAGTAAATTCAAAGAAGCTCCATTGATTTCAAGGACAAGGGCCTCCTTTTGTTCCTTTGTAACTGAGAACAACCTCTTACATGCACAGTGTTGCCTGTGCTTGGAAATCCAGTTTCAGCAGCAGCAATAGTCATCACCACCAACCTCCCTGTCCTCTCTGTTCTCAGTACTCTGTACCCAGTGAATTACTTCTTCAGCCTTGCCGTTGCTTATCATGGCTTGGCATGCCTCCAGGATCTGTACACAGAAGGTTCAAAACACATGATACAGCCACACTATGAAAGATTCTAAAGCTTCCAGAGATCTGTTAACCACTACCATGTGTCACACATGGGATGTCAAATGTGCTGTGTAGAGAATAGGATCCCAAATTGCTACAACTAATGTGCTGGTGTTGCTCTCTCAAGTTTCTTGCTTATGACGAGGACCAACACAGAAAAATTCCTTTAGGTTTTAAGTCACACAGTTACTTACAGTGCAAGGTGGCCATTAGATAGATGATGACCAAGCAAATGCTTTCATTTTCAATTAATTAATGACCTGTTACTTGCTGTCATGCCAGCTTCTTGCTGAAAGGTTGCAGATGAAACTTGATTCTAAAAGAAGCCTGAAAAAAAGTTGTAAGAAAACCTTCATATACCGGAAGGTTGAAACAACTTCAGTGGAACTAGGGTTTTTGATTGAAATGGTTAAATCTGTGCACTGCTTATTTAGTTGTAAACCAAGCTTACTTTGGCTTTGTTTTTTAAATTGATTAGGTATTAGTTTAAGTAAAACTGAAAGCTGCTCAAACCATAGCATTTCTCTACAGGGAGTTGAACTACCAATTAAAAAGGCAATTTATATAAAACCAATGCAATTTCCTTTTATAGACAAGGACAGAATATGGGAAATTCAGGCATATAAAGATACAGTGAGCAATAATGAGGAACTCTAGGTAAACAAATTACTATCATGGAAACTGGAGGAGACAAAATAGGATTCACAGTAGGCGAAAGGAGATAACAAGACACACAGCAATCAAGCTTTAATTAAAGATTTCTGGTGCTTCTGAATAGGCTGTAAATACCATGAGGATAGCCTCTCTTTTGATGTTTCAGCTTCTCATCTGTCCCACTGACAACTTATTCGTGTCAGGGCGCACACTACAGAAATGGTGTATTGTAAAATGTACAAAAAGATCAATCTCTTTCCCCTCAAATCTTGCATTGTTTTGTCTCTTTCTATCTGCATATCCATCAGCCATTGTGGGACCATGGTTTCTTGCATGGAAACTGTCATCAAACCATTTTCTCATCCAGACTGCATTACTCTTTTCCTTCAGCTCCGGTTTCTTCCTCACAACACTTAGTGGTTGCACAGATTTTTGTCTTTTGCATCAGGGAGAGTCCTCTTACGAGTACTTACATGGATGTTTCTCGGAATAACTGAGTCACATTAGTTTAATCAGATGAAGAATCTGAAAGGAACAGCAGAGTGAGTATTAAGTAAAAGAAAATTACATTTGGTTGCTCTTTGTGTGCAATTACACTAACTGAACTGTTGGCATAATGCAATAAAGGTATCTGCAGAATTGTATTTTTGTATTAAGCTTCAATTAACACGGTGAATAACAGCTCAGTGCCCTCCCCTCAACAAAAGTAGCATCCTGAACAGTGATAGAAAATGTTGAGACACAAATGGTGGGATCTCAGATTATGTAGGCATGAATTTCTTTATTGCAGTGTTTACACTTGCTTCCTCTGTAGGATTGAAAATAGCACAGATGCAATACTGAAAATCAATGTACTACCGGATCCCAACATAACAAAGTTGAATTGTCATAAATGTTCTTCAGAGTTAATCATACAACAGAAATGAACAGGGCAATACGTCTTAGACCTAAATTTTAAAGCTGCCCACTCTTAAGAATAGCCGTTTAAACTGTGCAGAAACTGCTATAAATCTCCAGAAAAGTTTTGAAATAATTTTGCCACCTCCACCTAACTTGGTGTTTGTTATCCAACATGCATTTCTGCTATCCTTCATAATTGTGAACAAACAAATTCCAAGAAATCAGTAGCATGTCTCACATAGCATCCTTTACAGAAGACTCCTACTGTCTCTTTAAGTGAAACATGCAAGAGAAAAGAGATTAGTTTTCTTCACTGCTTTGTTAGTTTCTGGTTCCAGAAGATAGCAAGAAACAAGCTGTTCTCATTGCTATTCAAAGTCAGCAACGCCCTTGCCCTGTTAAACTGACCACAGGTGGTTTCCTACAAGGATGCCCTGAGAGTGTCCCCTTTTTATGGACACTTAAGAAAAATCTAAAGCATGAATCAAGCTTTGAGTATTTCTTTGAAATAATGCTCGGGATCAATCTGGCATACATTTGTCATCACTGCAGTCCAAGTCTTCCGTTGCTGCCCTCATTTAGAAAATGGAAAGACAGAGGGAGAAATAGTAACTCTGTAAACAGTTGAAAAGCTGTACCTGTATAACTGGGTCTAGTATTGCTGGCAAGACTCACTAATTTCTATGATCATTTTATATCCCATTAATATCATTGTGTAGACACATTTAAAAGTTCAGGGATTGGGATTGTGAGCACAACCTATTTCTGCCATTTACCATCATCTTTCAAACCCCCTCCCTGCCTGGCAAATTTAGTCCTGGAAAAGGTAATAATCTCAAATTACTGTTCACAGGACACTGTTAAACAACAGAAGCCAAAGCAAAATGGAAAGGTTTTTCTTTCCTTACATCACTGAACATGTTTCTTATACATGCTTGTAGTATATTTTGCCTGCAGAGTTGAAGCACAGACCAACCCTAGAATTACTGGTAATCATAGAAATCATAGAATCATAGAATCATCTAGGTTGGAAAAGACCTTTAAGATCATCAAGTCCAACCACTAACCTAACCTTGCCATCCCACCACTAAACCATGTCCTTAAGCACCTCATCTATCCTTCTTTTAAATACCTCCAGGGACGGGGACTCAACCACCTCCCTGGGCAGCCCATTCCAGAGCCTGACAACCCTTTCTGTGAAGAAATTTTTTCCTAATGTCTAACCTAAACCTGCCCTGGCGCAACTTTAGACCATTCCCCCTGGTCCTATCGCTTGTTACCAGGGAGAAGAGGCCGACCCCCACCTCACTACAACCTCCTTTCAGGTAGTTGTAGAGGGCGATAAGGTCTCCCCTCAGCCTCCTCTTCTCCAGACTAAACAACCCCAGTTCCCTCAGACGCTCCTCGTAAGACTTGTGCTCCAGACCCCTCACCAGCTTTGTTGCTCTCCTCTGGACATGTTCCAGCAGCGCGACATCCTTCCTGTAGTGAGGGGCCCAAAATTGAACACAGTATTCGAGGTGCAGCCTCACCAGCGCCGAGTACAGGGGCAAATGCGTAACTGAAATTGCTCACACACCAAGTAAAAGGTATAGCCTTCCACACATACCATGGTGCCAATGGCAGCCAAATGTTAGTGAAGATAGAGATGGGCAATTTCCTGTAAGCCTCTGATTTCCCACATTGGCCGAGTATTGTAAGGGAATGTTTTTACGAATAGATGAGGCAAGCATTCTGCTTGTTCATGGCATCAAGTTTGATGGCATCTGCCTTAGTGGAAGAAGTGAAATTGTCCCTGAGGGACAATTAACAGAATTAATTGCCTCCAGAAGTTTAGCCGTTGGGGTTCTTATGCCCCTGAAGCATGAGACCTTATAGCACTTATTGATTAATTTTTTTACTCTCTTGGAAGTAGGGATAGCCTCTTGGCCTGAATAGAGGTTGTGGCAGCAAGTTCCATGAACTGCCTACACATTGTTTTAAAGCACTGATGCATTTCACTACTGTGTTACTCTAGGTTCCAAAATAAGCCAAGTACCAGGGTGCTCGATTGGTAATTTTCTCAAATAATGGTAAAGTTTGGGTTTGGAACAAGTTGAACCTCAGTTCAAACCAGCTTAATTTAACAAATGTCAGTTAATACATTTATGCCCTTGAGGTATAGCTAAAACGCCCGTGTCTGTTTTGTGATATGGAGTTTATGTGCTGTATGTGCCAGTGAAATTGCTTTCTACGTTAGAAGTACAAATGTGCTTTAGGCTTTGCTCTGCTGTTTTTTCTTCATTGTTGCTGGCTGTTATTTGCAGCAGTGCCTGCAGCAGTGCTGCCTTGGACTGCGAGTAGTATCAGAGCTTCAAATGAATTAGTCATTTTATGTCTTGTGGGGTTTTGTTCTTTTTGTTTTCTGAGAGCAGGACTCCCCTTTGCTGTGGCTGACATCCAGTGTCTTGATTGCTGTGCATTTTACGTATCCAGTCAAGCTGCGTGAAAACTAGAATTTCTGCTGTGCAAAAAGGAAATAAGCATGAGTGACTGTGCATAAATACATCAGGAAATCTAATTTGGAAAGAAAAGTTGGGAAGGAGGTTTTTAAAATCTATTTTAATAGAGCCAAAATGGCATTTCTTGCAAAGTGTTGTTGCTGGGACCTTAGCAATGTGTTAGGGAGATTGCCAGGGAACTTGGGGAGGGCAGGTGTGTGGGTGAACAGGCAGAAGGCCAAATATTTCTTCTGCCACGTTTCTTGTGAAAGTGAGGATTCCATCAAATGAACTGATGTATGAATTACTCACTGAAATGTAGTACCCTAATTCTGAAGCTCAGTGTAATCTTCACTTCTTTTCTTTTTCCCCCACCTTAAACTGGAATTTCCAGTTTTTAAACCCAATTAGCATCTTGCAACTGCCAATGACAGAATATATAGGGACTCTACATTTAACTACCTATTTAGTTACATATACATTAGTTACATAGTCATGGGAATGATCAGGTGTTTCTGGAAACTGGGCATCTGTAACGTGTGTGAAGTTGGGCAAAATTCTGAAATCTGCTGGTTGTTACGGAGGATTTAGACCGGAGAGTCCTGCTTTTTTTTCCCCATCGTGTGAGTGTGAGGTGTTGGCAATGTTAGCCTGTCGCACACTGCAGAAGGAAGGAGAGGCATGCTGTGCAGTATGCAACAGACAACAGTTGTGCACCGATGGAAAAAATCTATGCTGCTCACCTAGCTGCTTAAGGAGTTTCGATTCAGTGCTGCTGCTTTAGTCTTTGGAGATTAAAATAATGCTTCAAATTGAATTACTGTAAACTGCTGTGGCATGCAGCAACCTGTAGAAATGCTTTCTCTGAGCTCATGAGACATGCTGCATTCAGTGCATTTCTAGAATCCAGAGAAAGTCAATATTTTATAGGGAGTGAATGGTTATTCTTACTTCAAAAGAGAAGTAATGGGTTATCTACGATAGGCAGTGCTCTCTTTTGATCCTGGGTTAGTTGTTTAGGATCTTGAGCTACAGTTACATCTACAGACTGATGGCTGGCTTTGTGAAATGTTTCAGAGAGCAGAGGGAGGGAAGCACGAGGTTTTTAGTCTGTATCCAGCATTGTAACTAAGACCCATCTGTCCTAATTATGTTGAAATGAGGGGCGACTTCTTCCCATGCCATACTCTGTCCCATTTAATTCAGCAACAAAGCTGTTACATGTTGGACGGGCTTTCAGTATCAAATATGAAAGTGCACATAAACAGGAGGAGGACTGTTTAGAAGTCGAAGCAGCAGTGACAGATGAGGAGATCAGGCAACACCTGGCTGTGGGTTTTACTGAAATCCTTGCTGGTTCAAAGCGGTCACAGTTTCGTCATGGACTTCACTTGGGCCAGTCTTCCTCCTCCAATGTTTTGGGCAAAGGTCACTAGCCAGCTCTGCTACTTCTGAAACATGTCTTCTCCCATTCCTGTCTACTGTCTACCTGAACAGAGCAAGTAAGTATGTTTGGTAGCACTGACTGCAGCAGCTGCAGAACCTGAGAGGCTTGACATACGATCTTGTATATACCACTGTATCGATGACAACAGGACTGCTTTTGAAATCTGAGATAGTACCTCTTGTGCTTAGTCATCTTCAGGTTCCTTACATCACACTTCCTGCATAATATGTAAGTGGTTTTTCATTCCCAAAACTTCTCATACCCTGTTTTAGCAGTCCTGAGCTTAGATGCAGATTGACTAATAAGTTACCAGCACTGTTTGCTCTTACCCTGATACTGCCTCTGCACTGGAAGTGAGCACCCACTAGTCAGTCCAAAAAGCAGAAAATGCAAAAGTTGTTCTGGATGCTTGATTGGAGACTGGATGCATAAAGTTTGCAGCACGGCATTGGGCTTTTAAGGAAAGGAAAGAGGGCCATTAAAAAGCATTTTGGAATACAATGTAGTTCATTGATCCCCTGTCGCTGTGGGAGTCAAGAGCTGCCAGTTTCAGGTCCAGCTGTGCTGCGTGTTACATGTGTGATTGTCTAGAGACACTTTTGCAAAGACCAGGTAAGCAGATACCTAAGGAACAAGATTTATTTAGAGGGAGTAAATCATAAATGTAAAACTTAACCAGAACAGCAGTATGTGCATGTTGTGGTCTGTTCAAGGTTTTATCACTTCCAGTTTTCCATTTTGATTCTCTGATGTTTTGGGCTAATTGTCCCCTTGAAGGTCACCTGCTTCTACCTTTGGGAACATATTTGATGTTTCACCAGAGACATCCAAATGGCTTCTTACTGTTCCAAACGAAGACACTTACCTGCCTACTTTACGAAGCATATGTTTCAGTGCAGGTGGCTTAGCCCACTGGGATACTGCAATGTTAAATCACTGTGATAGCTGACAGAATGAGTCTCTCATCTTCCATTTTGTGTGAGATTTTGCTTTGGTTTTGGGTTTTCTTGCAAGAATAAACATAAGTAACGTCTGGTGCAAGACTGTCAATATCAGAGCTAATGAAGCGTTTTATTTAGGAACTTTTAGACCTTGCTTTCTTAGGTGCTTTTCCCATCTTAACTGCTGTTCTTGGGGGTTTTTTTGGGGAGAGAGTGCATTAGAGGCAGAGGAGGAGAGGGGAAGTCTTCCGTTTGCTATCTACTTATTTTAAGACTTCATACTGCCACCCATTGCAGAAGGATTTGAGAAATAAGTAAGTATGTCAGTATCCACATCAAATAAGTAACAATAGCAAAGTCTCTAGAAGACCCTTCCAGGGGAGTTTTGAGGAGGGCTGGTGCAGATTTTGCAGTAAGAAGGAAGAGGTTATTCTCTCAGCAGTACTTAGACTGGGACACTTTCCTAAAGTAGTAGTTTTACATTGCTTCTTGGAATGGCCAAGACTGTATTACAAAGGTTTTTCAGAAATACCAGCCACTTTATTTCTTAAAGTCCTGCCAAATTATTTGATCTATTTCATGCATTGAACTTTTTATATAAGAAGGATTTTAGCTCAACTTCAGGATTAGTTTGTGAAAAGGTAATTCAGACCTTGTGCCTGGCTTAGCTAATGTATTTCCTTGTATTTCTGGTGGGTAAGTTCCTCCAGTGACAGTAATGGTAAAGCTGCTGGCCTCTCTCATCCAGACACACGCAGACCATCATTCCTAGACCTGATCTGCTTAGACAACAGCTCCAAATGCCAAGAAGCAGATCAAGCAATTGCTCTGAGCTAATTAGTACCATCACTGAAAGAGTCTGCAAATGTTGTATTGCATTAGTGGAAGCTGGAGAGGTGGGAAATGCTGCCCCATGAGAAAGCCATAAGGAGGGCTGGCTGGCCCAACATCATTTGTAGAAATAATGATCTTTAGATGTATTTCAAGTCCTTTGTCTTTAATGGCAGTAGACTTAACTAACGGAGTTTATTGGATTGTGTATATTAGCTTGTTAATAAGTATGAATGATAAATCATGTACACCGAAATGCTCAGTCCACTTTTTTCCCATCTAGATCTTCTTTTTGATTACATATGAGATATTTCCTGATATATTAACAAATATGTTAGGGTGGGTTTTACAAGAGCATTGTGGCCTTGCAAGTGTGCTGGCCCTAGTAACGAATCTTTAAGAAGGATGGTGTTTTCAGCATCATGTATTCAAATTAAAAAATCGGATTTTTGAGGCACAGATCAGCAAAGCCTTGTTCTAGAAATCTAGTCATATGGCGCTAGTATCTCCTGTTGATGAAAATGGCTTCAATGGGGATGCATTGATTTACACCTGCAGATCTGGCCAAGAACATGCAGAGCTGAAAGCTTGTTTTACAGGCCTCAGGTGTTTTGCCTTCTGCAGCTTAACTTGAATCTCTTATGAACAAATAATTATTAGAAATACAATTAGTTTATTGTTATGTTTTAATCACTGAGATGATGTTGTATTTACAGGTTTTTATATAATTAACAGCTACTTTCTCATATATAAAATGCATTGAATAATTAAATGTCTGTAGAAACTGATAGGGCTAAAATGCACCAGTCTTGAGGTGATGAGCATGCACTTTAACAGCCCAGAGTGCAGAGCCCAAAACTGGGTGGTCTGTGTTGCATTTTACTCTACTCTGTGATCTTTGCCTTTTTTTGAGCCTTAGAAAAAGTAAAGCTATGTGTTCATAGTTGTGATAGCTTTCAGGAGAAGTAGATGAAAAGCTGTCAAATACTGACATACACAGCGCTGTGAGTCTTTTAAAAGGAATTCTGTATTTGTTCTGACTAAAACCTCAGGGGCCGGGTTCTTCTCTTGGTCCAATATGAGAAAGTGAATAAAGAGCAGAACAGCTACTTGATCTTTGGATGTTCGGATCATGCTTTGTATATGTCCTCATTTCAGATCACTGGTTATTCACAACATGTGGTGCCAGCGGACCCTATGGCCCCACACAGAGCCAATGCAATGATGCCTACAGGAACTCCAACCTCAGTGTGATTGTAGGAGCTGAAGGGATTCTCCAAGGCATTCAGATCTGGAGAGTACCAGCAACCAACACATACAGGTAAGGGAACCATTTATGATAGTCGTGATATATCTTTGCATTCGAAACTTCTCCAAGGTGCAAATACATGCTAGGCATATATGAAGTATTGAAGATGCAACTTTTTGGTGAAAGACAGAAGAGAGAGAAACAACCATCTGAGGTGGACATATCTTTAGCCTAAATGGTTACAGGTTGGGAGAGCTCTATGAGTAACTGAAAACCAAGTGTTTTGACCTCCTCAGGCCAAGGGACAGACACGTTCCTGTATGCTGTTCACTGAATTCTGGCATCAGAATGAGTTTTTCTCACTCTTAACCTGGTATAGGATGCACAATCGTATGTCAGCATCTCTTATGGGATAGCTTGCACCAAGCTGTGCTGAGCATCTTGACTGTTTAGAATCTAGGCATGAGCACTGTAGAATTGATTTTGGAAGCCAGCCACCTAAATGTTAGGTTCTGTGATACTGAGGGTTCTAACACATAAATCCCTCTGTAGAGTTATTTTCTAAGGGAGATGATCAGATAAGGTTCAATGCCACTTAATCAGAGTTTTACCAATCATTTTTTCTTTTTTGCTCGTGCTGGGGAAAAAAGTACAATCGAAGTTTAGTTCACTGTGGTAACATCAAACTATTACACGCATCAGTTTGTAAGCAGAACTGTCTGTTTGAATTAATGACTGTCCGGTGGTGGCTTTTTATGCAATATTCCCTATTGAAACCAATGATGGTATCATGGATTTCAAAGCAGAACATTCCACTGAAGGTTTTGAACAAATTTCAGTGAAAACTTACTGGCACCTTCCTTTTTTTTCTTTTTATTGAAAAAGAATGTTGAGGGTAGATGTCACTCTAACAGAAGTCTACTGCAAAGCAGTTTCAAGAAACTGGCTAGGCTAGGCTCAAGTTCTGTCTGAGTGCCTATTACCACAAGGATTGATGGTAATGAAAAAAGCATTAATGATCTTTTACTCAGCCATCAAAAAGGAGTTGCCTGAGGTGAATGGAATTTTTCAGGACCAGCATTCAGTAAATATGGTTATAAAGTATAGCACAAAAGAAAAGAGGCAATAAACTTACAACATTGTCATATCTTTAATATCACAGCCCAATAAGAGGCACAATTCCAGTGCAACTGTGGGCTGATTTTTGTTACACAATACAAACCACAGGTCCTGCAGGGAAGACCTGTCTATTTAAGTCCTATAAATGACCTAACAAACTTTTAGGTTCTGTATAGGTAATAAATGGCTAATGTCATTGGTAACCTATATATAAATGGATGACATTCTTTTCTGCACCACTTAAGGCTATAGTAGAGAATTGACAGCCTAAGGGAAGGAGGAGGCAATCGTGGGCTTAAATTAACTTGACATCTTCCTGATTCTGGGCTGCTGAAGGGGCAGAAGAGCCCCTCAGTATAACGTAGCCCTAGGAAAATGTCAAGTTGCAATATCAGTTCTAGGGCTTCCGGGAGCCTGGACCCACTGCCTGTAGTTAGGTCTCCCCTGCAGGCCAGCTGCACTCCAGGTCCTGTAAGTTAGTCTGATAGCCATCTCCAATATACCTGACCCAGAGATAAAATCCTCGAGCTGGCTGTTGGGCTCTTAAGAAAGCTGTTGTTACGTCATATCAGTGTGTTTTACGCTGCGTAATGTAGAGCAGTGAACTACATTCCTGGTAATTGCAGGAATGAAGAATATAGATTTGTGACCATGAGGCAGAATATGCGTTATTAAAGTGCAAAGACAGAAAGCTCAACTTTGCACAAAACTCTACTAGCACAAGCTAAGCACACCCAGAAAACCCCAGCATCTGTGAAGCTGCCACACGCTGCGTTGTGGCTTCATTTGAAGATGGGTGTCCTACATGCTGCCATGCTGATATGGACAAAATCATCTGGTTTGCTCCCACGGGACTGCATATTGTATAACAATAAAGTTAGGCAATATAAAAAAAGATTTTTGTTTTCAGATTTCCTTCTAAGCATTCAGAAGGTCTTGTCATCCCATATCTAGGCTCATGATCAAATATGAGAGAAGTGAACTGTAATAAATTACACGTTACCATCCATTACCCGAATTCTTTCCATTTTTAAAGCAAGAGGCTTTGGTCCATTTTGCTAAGCACCCTGTTTGTTGTCACTTTCACTGTCCTCTCTTTTCTCTGGTCCCTTCACGTAAGGTAGCACAAGAACATGGCACAGTGAAATGCAAAAAGGTGTCCTAGGTTGGCCAGCCTAGGCACTGCATTTTCTCATATTCTCAAAACCAGCTCCAGTGTTTCCCCATGACCTGGTGGATTTTTTTTTCCTCTAGCCCTGGTTTGCACAGCCAGTGCACTCTGCTCATCCTGATCCTTCCTGAAGACATAATTTTCTTTTTCAGTTCCTACAAGTCTCATAGTAAAAGAAAAGGAGGAAGCCAGTGGAAGGTATTCTGTGTTCTGGTTGTTTCTGCTTAGGATGGTTCGAATCTTTCTTCAAGGCCAATATGGTTAAATGGATTCCTTCTGTAAAAGAAAGTTGTGCCTAGGGAAAGGGATCCTGCTAAAAATTGAAGTCAAGATAACCCATCTGTTTCAATAGTGACACCCATTTTGAACAGGGAATGACTGTCACCTGAATGTACTGGTTTTTGTCTGCAGCCTGTGAATGAGGTTAAAATGGGTTCTCCTTAACTTCCTGACATCATTGCTTGTATGCAAAATCTGTTCATACACAGAAAAATATGGCCCCTAATTGCAGCTGATTAGCCCTGCCAGCTTGCCGTGCCTGATAGTGCACCTCGTTAGCCATTACAAAATTCTACAGCAAATCAACTCAGTCTTCAGATTCATGCAGCATCTGTTCAGGGTAGCCCAGTGCTGTGTCCATCACTTTTTCTGCTGGCTCCAACGCAACCTTACTGAGGAATGATTGCTTTGGTTATCAACAGTGGCATGAACATAATCTTGTCACATTATGAGGATCTAATGTGCTTTATGAGGCACTTGATGTTGCACAGTTGCTTTGACATCAGAACTGCTCCATGCTGACTGCCTTGGAGCGATATCACAAGGTGAGTTCCTTGTGCTAATCCTTAAGGCAAGTTGCTGGCACTGCTGGTCCGTTCTGCTTGTAGCCTGTTTGCATGCAGGACTGCACTGGACAAACACCAACCAGGTGCTAGAGGAAAGAAGGAGGTGAAGTAGGGCACCTATACTGTAACTGGTAGGAAGCCAAGAGGAAGTTTTTTATTCTCAGCCCTGCAGCCACTGTTTACACTCTCCAGGTTGAGTTTTGCTCTGATGGAAATAGCTGCAAAGCTACTGAAGTCAGTGGAGAATCACCTGCTTGCTTCAGGTCTAAACTGAGCTGCTGTACCACTACTCACTTGGTGAGAAACTTGAGTAACTCAGTCTTTTGTTGCAGCAGAGAGGTGTATTTTATCATGATTTTTATAAAGTGCTTTGAAATCCTTTGGTAAAAGGTGCTTTAAGTATGTAAATAGTTTATGTAATTAGAAAGGGAGAGGGAGAAGCTGAGCAATACAGTGGTGCAACCAAATCTTTGGGTATATCAGCAAGGATGTCTGAATCTTGACTGCTTGAAATAAAAGTCCCAGAGCTTTAACTGAGACTGCAGCAGCCTGCGTATGCAACCTGGCCACTCCTGGCTGGAGACAGTGAGACATCCATGGTGACTGTGAGTTCAGCCAGCAGGCTTCTGCCTGCCTTGTTTATGCAGGTAGTGTTGTGTCCATCTACTCTTCTGTATTCCTCTGGTAGCGGGAATAGGAGAGCTGTTTCCCATCTGGTCCATGATACCAGGACCAGTTAGGCTGTCTGCTTTCTCAAATCTCTCCCTGTCAATCTCACACTTAATGTTCTCCTTAGCCATATGTGCTGTACTTACCGGTTCTCCTGCTTCTGTTCTTTCTCACTGCAAAACCTCTCAAGGGTTTGCCTGCTGGGAAACAAGATGTGTTTCATATATTAAAGTTTGAAACTTCAGAGACTTGCTCACTCTGTCCTCAGCAAGTGTTTGCCCAAGAATCAATGTGAAAGAAGCTGTTTTGTAGCTACTCAGGCTTATAGGTCCATGTAGAGCAGAGAACTTCAGTCTTCAGGCTTTGGGTTTAGATATATTTACAGTGTCAGGGCCTGGCCCTGTGACACTGTGTACAGTTCAGTTGTGCAAAACACTCAGTGCCCAGAAGTGGTTTGTACTACCTTCTACCTGTATGGGACAACTCAGGTGCCAGGCTCTTGTTTTCTTTTCCCTGCAGTATCTCAGGCTACGGAGCTGCTGGTGGGAAAGGAGGGAAGAACACCATGGTGCGGTCCCACGGCGTGTCTGTGCTGGGAATTTTTGACCTCCAGAAGGATGATACTTTGTATATCTTGGTGGGACAGCAAGGAGAAGATGCTTGTCCTAGCGTAAGTGATCACCCTTTCTGTTTTGCCTTAATCACCAGAGTTTTGCCAAATCCATGGAGTTTTGTCTGCTTACAGAGAAAATCATTGTCCTTTAGGGGTTCTGGGTTATATGCTTCTAAGGGGTAGCTGCAGTTTTACTGGGAGGGCAAGAGCGTGAAAAGATGAAGTACCGTGTCACTGTGCTTACTTCCTCTTCAACGTTCAGGCCCCATTGATAACACACAACAGGTTCCGGATTGATCTGCATGTCTCAGAGCATCTGTGTGGGTTTTTGGAGAGAAGACAATTCTGCCTTGCTTTCCTCTGGAGATCAGTCTTCAAGGTTGACTTCACAGGGCTGAGTCTTTGCTCTGCTGTTGAACCCAGCCCATTATAATACCCTGCAACTCTGGAGACACCCACTTCACGGGGCCTCTTTGGCTATTCTCTGTATGAGAATGGGAGAGACAAATTACTGCTGGGTTAGTCCTGATTTTTGTGTTACTAACCAATCACTGCTGCAAATGTGTTGACAGAAAGGTGCAACTTCCACCATTTGCAGGCACAATATTCTGTTAATTGTTTAGTATTCTTTGGAGGATGAGGGCATAGGAGATTCTTACAGAGGAAACTAAGCGTTATCTGCTGAAATTTCGCCTACAGGTTTGAGCTAGACATTTAAATGCTGTGCATTTCTCAACTGTTAGTGTCTGGCATCCAAGAGATGAAAGCTTTGCAGTCTGTTACAGCAGAGAAAGGTTGAAGGATTTAGTCAAGAAAGCAAGGTTCTCAAGGCTGGGTTCTGAAGTAAATAATGTTAAAACTGGAATTATACATATCTGCAAACAAACCATTAATATGAAGCCTCTTTGAAATGAGAAATGCCCTAACTCAAACTTCCATCTAACATCTATAGCTAGGACATTCCAGCTGAGAGTAATAAATGGACTCATTAAATTGCAGGCCACTGTAATCTTAGTGAGAATTTATTGAGTGCTAATGTAATTCTTTCATTGAGGCAAAGAGATTGCATTGACTTGTAGAAGGGACTTTTACTAGATTGGATTGTAATCAGTTATGTCTTTGCCATGAAGGATTATTTTTTTTTTAATTCAATTGTAATCTAGTGGTTCCTTTGGATCGTTGTCTTTGTCATTTTATTCATCATCCCCACCCAACTCCAAATCAATTAAGGAGAAGGAAGACTAGGGAAAAGGAGGATTGTTTAGTTCCATAGGCAAGTCTGCACACTCAAAATGGATGCCATTCATTCTCTGACACAACTTAGGACACATTTTGTGGTCAACAGCATAATTTGTAACTTTTATTGTGTTCCTCTTCCAAAAGAAAACACATACATGAAAGTAGAAGGAAGCAGAAGAGCAATCCTACTATAACAACTGTTTGTGCATTTTTCCCTTAAAGTGTTGTTGACTTAGTGAGTTCAGCGTGCATAACAAGATAGCGTTACTGAGATGAAACATATAAAGTAAAATAAGCTAGAAGCAAAGCTTGCAACTTACAAATACTCACAGCAAAGTCCTACTTGTCCTGCACTTAGTGCTCCAATTTAAAATTGGAGTGACAGTTACCTCTTTTAGGTCATAGTCCCAAAGTACTTATAAATGATGTTTTAATGTTGTGTTTGAAATCAGTTAGCGAATTCAGTGTTTTGCCTAATACAGAAGGTTCATTACATTTGGAGCTAATTGGTGGAGAGGAAAAAATGCTAAGTAGGAAACATGAAGGCATTTTAGTGAGGGATTTTCTTTAACATCAGGTCAGCATTGTAATCAAAGGTGGGATTGCAGCTGTTTTGGTAGGCTTTGAACTAGCTAGCACTGATAATTACAATAAAACTGCTGCTACAGCATACGCATCAGATGAACATCAAAATTTGCTTGGAAGTCTAGATCCAGTAGTAGGTGGCTAGTCCATGTTGAGCTCATTGCTACTGTCCACACCGTGACCACCTAAGTTAAAGCTAGCTCTGGTACATCTACACAAGCCACCACTACACCTTAGTTCTGGATAGATGCGCATTTGCTGCCTGGTGCCAACCAATGGGGCACTGAAAGAGGAGTAAGGAAACTTGAGTTGTCTCTGTGTCTCTGCCATTTGGGTGTTGTATGACATGGGGCAAGTCATGTCATTGCAGAGTTGCTCCTTTCCCCCCGCCTTGTGAAATACAGATAGTTAATGCTGGGAAGTATTTGGAAGTAAATTCTGCTACATCTTGTGTGTTGAAAGTTTATGGAGCTGTTTTACATGGTAATAGATATCAGGACTGAGCTTGCTTCAAAATAACTCAATTAAAATGGCAACAATTTCTTCTGATGAAGGTTGAAGCAAAAACTAAGATTCTTCTAGAAGAGCATTCACTTGCTTCTGCTTATATAATTTCACTGGAGGACAATTCATTGGTTTGGGAGTGTGAAAGGTCTGCGAGGCCTGTGTGTGTGTACAAGGACGTGGAGATTTCTTACCAGAATTCAGACCTAGTCTTCTGTTTGCAGACTAATGATGTTATACAGAAGGTCTGCATTGGAGAGAACAATGTGATTGAAGAAGAGATCCGTGTGAACAGAAGTGTCAATGAATGGGCAGGAGGAGGTGGAGGCGGGGGAGGTGCAACTTACATATTTAAGGTATGGAAACGTAGTCCCCGTGCACAGCCTAAAGTACCTGAGAACTCTTTATACACCTTTGGGGAAGGATCCACAATGTGGCCTCCGGGCATCCTTCATTTCCATCTGATAGCTGTAGTGAGCCGAGTTGGCCCTTCACACTTCCTAGAAGTGCTACGCAGTATGGCCACACTTGCTTCAGTGGCTTAGAGTTTGCTTTGCAAACATAATAGTTCCTTTCAATATAAGCTGACATGCTGAAGCATAATTCTACAGCAAAGGGCAAGTTGCACAGGACTTTATTCATATCTGTCATTGTAGAGCATTAGACTTCAGCTACACGTTTGGCCTCTACAGTGCAAGGACAAGAAAAGTTGAGGATAGTCTGTATGTTTTCTGTTGGCAACCCTGTAACTAGGGGCTGCTGATCTTTTCTGTCATGTACTAGCTGAGACAGTGCTCATTCCAAACACTGGTTTCAGGTGTTAACAATATGTTTAGATCACCCAGCTTCTACATAATTCCAGCTACTCTGCATGCTCAGACAGTTTCCAGCGTGGCAGTCCTTTACCAGTGGAGACACTATATTGTGCTATACAGAGCAGTGCTCCTTAGCTGTTTCATTTGAGGAAAGTCATCACATGGTAACATTACAAGCTTTCTAAGAGCCATCAGCGTTGTAGGTACAATTCATAGACCTGTTGATGCTACTGTTCTCTGTTGCAGAACTTGGTAGGACTGCTGCTATTCATTAATCTTGTGGACATGGGTGCGTTAAATAATGCAATGGTAATTTGTAGTGCTGAGCAGTAACTAGCATGTGGTTGAAATTCCATTTGCGTGTCTAACTCAGTTTGAACACCACCTTTATTTCTGAATCTGTTAAGATGGAGAATGGAGAACCAGTCCCCTTGATAATTGCAGCAGGAGGTGGTGGCAGGGCCTACAGGGCCAAAACAGACATGTTTCATCCAGAAAGGCTGGAGAATGATTCCTCTATTCCAGGCCTGAATGGAAATTCAGGAGCTGCAGGTAAGAAAAGTTTCTTCTTTTTAAGAAAACCTTTATGAATATGTGGTACTCCCAGATTCCTCCTCACAAGGAGGTGAGGGGAGACTCCTGAAAACACGGTTCAGGTGTAATATGGAAGTATAGCAGATATACATAGGATGTACCCACAATGCAGGATGCTTGGCCTAAATAGGGGTATCAGAGATGGTATAGCAATGGCAATATTCTCCCAAAATAACATAGTGCCTCTGATAAGCAAAGTTGTTTGATTTTTGGTGTGGGAGTTTGCAGTGCTGATGTGGCCACCCTGCTCCCTGCACTGTTTTGTGCTGTGTAGACATACTCACAGTTTCCCTGGCTTATGCAGAAAGAGCATAATTGCACCCTGGCTAGAAGTCTCTGTGAAGAGACCTTGGACTGAACAACCAGCAGAGCTGAAAGTGAGTCACTGGTGAGTATGTTGCCTTTAGAGCGGGACTGGGACATGTTTTCACATCCCTTTCACTAAATTCCTTTTGTTCCACTTCAGAACTGACGTAGAGCTTTTTTCAAAAGTATTTTTTGCAAAGAGACGGGGAAGGCTTTGTAAACCAGAAACAAGTGGTTGGGGAATAGGCAGGGATATCTTTTTACGTATTCCATAGAAAATACTTGTCATTGTACAGTAGTTGAAAAGAGGTCCAGATGATTAACACGGTCACAAGCCCTACAGAAAGGTCACTGTAGCCCTGTGTAGCAAGCCCATCCCCTCTTCTAACCAAGGCATGAGATTCTCGCTTTCAGCTGAGATGCTTTGAAGGAGTGCTTGTTCTGCAGATCCCTGCAGTGGTTTTTACACAAAAATAACCCCTGCCTTTGCCTTTTCTCTTCTCTTAACTGCAGGTGGTGGAGGTGGCTGGAATGATAACACTTCCTTCCTGTGGTCAGGAAAATCCTTGCTGGAAGGTGCTACTGGAGGAAGATCCTGCCCCCAGGCCATGAAGAAGTGGGGGTGGGAGACAAGAGGGGGTTTCGGAGGGGGTGGAGGGGGGTGCTCCTCAGGTGGAGGAGGCGGAGGATATATAGGTAAAGTGGCTTCGTGTTCAAGGTGTCCCTTCCCCTCCTTTAGTGCTAATGATCAGCAAAACGCTGGTAGATAATTCTCCTGTAGCTAGCATATTTGACTGTGATGTACTAGTATGTCTGTGTGTTGCCTTTTTAGCAGTAGATGAACGTATGGCATTTAGTCTTTGAGCAAATAGCCAGATGTCAGTCCTTCAGCTGTAATCCTGGCTTTGCACTCCGCAAAAAGTGCCATCAAGATCATGCTGTGATTCTTGAGCCTTCCATTTTGGGGTTATAGTGCTGAAGAAGGAGGAGCCACAGGCTCTGCTCCTGTTTGCCAGCACCTGTGTTTTGAGTACCTTGGTCCTGGAGACTGGCAGCCAGGCTTTATGCCAGGGGAAAGACACAGCTTCTGCTGCCCTGCCCTGCTGTGGGTGGACCTTGGTCCTGCGCAGGTGGTCTCTGGGGGCAGAGGCTCAGGCTGCCAGCCAGGACCCCTCTTAATAACAACGGTGGTGTTGACTTCAGTCAACAAGGAGCTAATTTCATGTGCTGCGGGTCTCAGGACAGCTGTCAGATGGCATTATGTTGATTATAACTGGTGTGGGCCAGATTCAAGATCTCTACTAACCCATAGTCTCCTGGGCCACATAGTTTTTTCAGCCATCTGCACTGTGATGGACTTCTTAACCCCTGGCTCTCCACAGCTTAGATGAAGTCTATGATAGATTAGAACTCCTGAGAGGAAGTAATGAGTTTAAATGATTAAGTGCATGTTTTGTACCAATGTTACTGTGTAATGCTTCTTTTTCCAACAGAATGCCTCACATGACATAATTTTAATTTCACTGAAAATGATTAAAGAAGAAAAGCCATTTTTGGGTGGGGTGGGGGAATCTTTGCATGCTTGTAGTACTAAATATATGGCCTATACTGTGCTTTAATATGTTCTATGTATTGCCCATACTTTGCTCCCAATATGTTCTATATATCCAAGCACAAATGAGCAACTTGTAAATTCCTTCAGTCCCCACTCCTGGGGACCACCCTGCTTTCAGGGTGCAAAGGAGAGGAAGGATATCGGATTATCCATTCCCTCTGCTGACACAGTACAGACCTTGATCATCAAGGGTACTGAACTTAGCCCTTGAGTTCTGGTGTTTTCCAGTCTCTTGGCCACATTAATTTTAAGAAGGGCTTTTTTGTTTTCACAGCATCCAAATGATTAAAGATGAAGTTTATGCTTTAGGTGTTGCCTTAGTTTGCAACAGTCTGCCTAAAACCTCAGAGCTAAGAAATTGATTGTCACAAGCTGCTGCAATTAAATTGAAGTCCTAGAGATGAAAGACCAGTGGTTCATGTCACAACTCACAAAGTGTTCCCCATATGTTAATTGATTTATTCTCTTTTCTCATTTGGATGCCTCCCTAAATATACTGCAGTCATGCATGTTGCAGTGCTTATCTGTATTTTAGTGCTAATGAGCCTCTGCCTGTTAAGGTAACTTCTGGTTTGACGTAGGTGGCAATGCTGCAGTGGACAATGACCCAGAGATGGATGGGGAGGATGGTGTGTCCTTTATTAATCCAATTGGTACTTTATACACTCCAGCGCTTAAAGGTATTCATGTTGGTCAGAAGTCTTCTTTCATGTTAGGAATAGTTTGCATCTGTAGGACACTTTAAATGCCGTTGAGTACAGCCTAGTGTCATCATGAACATGAGGAGGCAGAAAGATAGCATAAGTCCAATGGAGAATAAACAGAGGTAGCAGGAAGAAAGCAGGTGGAGAGAACATCAGGGCTATTAGAAACACTTTCCAACGATACAGCCTACCAGTCTATAGAATAATTTTGGCCAAGGAAAGTGGTAACAGAACCTCATAGTTTAGATCATTTACAAAAGAAACAGGCAAAGCACCTGACTATTTACTACCAAACATTTTCCTTAGAGCATCCCTCAGCAATGTATCTAGGTTGGACGAGGGAGTTTCTAGAGAAAACAGAGCAGTGCTGCCCAGCAGTGCGTGGGAGTGATAAATACTGCCACTCCAGCCTGTGTTTGCCCAGAAGTCAGTGTCTTGAATATGTTTGCGATGTGTTCAGAAAATACAAAAATATCTATTTGATAAAAAAAAAAAACCAATAGAAAAAAAAAGTTTGCTTTAGAACAGCCAGAAGTATTTTCAAATACAGATGCACTCTGCCCTCATAGATTCAGCCTGAAAGTTTTGAAAACATTGCAGTGTTTGATCTCAGAGGGAGTAAAGGCCAGGAAAGAAAAAGGTGAGCCCTACGAACGGCGGAAAGGGCAGGTTTCCCTTGGCCTCAACAGCAGCCTCCTTGCTAACCTGGTAAGGACTATCTGCTCAAAGAGAGCCAGCGCACCTCAACTGCAATGGAGCTAATTTAGCTGGATATTATTGTCTACATAAGAAAAGGACGGGAGCTATGGAAGGCAGGGAGAAATCGGTTTCTTAGATGGGGCCCACCCTGCCACATCTGGCAATCATGACCAGCATGTCCCCTGTTTCTGTCAGTGCCTGAGGAAACGATATGAATAATCTTTTCAGTAATTAACTTAGCTTCTTTCATCCACTCCGTAGTGACAGAGGGGCACGGAGAGGTGGATATTAGGCTGCATCTTAACTGCAGTCACTGTGAGATGGACGAGTGCCGTGTTGATCTTGAGACTCAAAAAGTCATTTGCTTTTGTGAGCCAGGCACAGAGTTGGCTGAGGATGGTGTGTCTTGCATTGGTAAGTAGGTGTATGGGGTAGGCTGCTAGCGTGTGAAACAGAAAATGCATGGCAAAAATCTGTAGTTTGAACTCTAAGACATCCTGAAATTGTTATCTAGTCTTTCCTAAAACTGGCTTCTGTTGAATGTTCTGTTGAACTGACTTCTTTCCTGCTGGTCTGTGCTGGCATATGCTGCAAAGTTATTTTGCTAGGATATAGATACTTCAGTGCTGAGGAATGGTGCACAGAGCAGCATTGCTGGTTTGCTTTACGGTGTATGTTTGGCATACTGGGCAGCGCTGACAAGAGTCAAATTTTGCGCTTGGTTGTGGTCTCCTCTGAAATCATGAAAGGTTGTTCGCTGAAGGAATTTTCCAGCTAAACTTAAATTCCAGGTCAATCCTCTTTAAGAACCCAAAAAAATGTACAAAATGAAGAAGACTCTAATCCCTGTGGATTTGTGCATATAAGGTGCAGATGCAGAATCTGTATGAAGTTCTCTGTGAGAGATCTCTGAGGAAACCTAGAGGCAGTGGCTATGCTTATCTTGCTTGAAAAACCAAGTGCTCAGAGCTCCCTTACTAGGTTTCCTTCAAATTCTTGTCCAGCAGTTAGGGCAAGTGACTCCAGGCTTTCGGGACCCTGCTCTCAGCATTGTCACTGGCATGGGAAAATTGTTCTGTATTTTCACCATTCCCATCTGTAAAATGGGTAAAAAGCATAGTCATTTTGCCAGGGTGAAGTCAACCTTAGTAGATGGTCTTTGAATGCCTTGTGGTCCCAAGTGATGATGCAGCTTTGCAATACTTTGTACTATGCTTACTGTTACCAGGTTTTTCTGCCTGGATTGGATGCATTTAGGAGATGATATATTGCAGTCCCTCTTCTGCTTTTGCTGTGATTTGGCATTGATAGCAGCACTTTAACCCTGGCAATGTAATGTTCTTTCCACCTCCTCAACCTCCTGCCCCTGGTTTTTATGGTCTTGTTTTCATACCCAGGGAGTGCACATGTTAATTTCTTGATAGCAAACCATCTGTTTTAATGGCTTGATATTAATTGAGGAAAGTGAAACAATGAGGTGTTAGAGGTCATAGTGCCTGAGAACTGATCATACTAGAGGTTGCCCCTACACTACAGGAGCAGCAGATGAGTAAATGGAAGGAAGAGCAGAAAAATCTGTCTGGAAAAAGTGGCTGTTGGTTGATCATTTCAGACATGTAATTCCTTCTTCTCCTGCCTCTGTTACAGCTGAGCCAGTGGTTCATCTGCCTCTCTCCTTGGTCTTGTCTGTAGTGACTTCAGCATTGGTGGCTGCTTTAATTTTGGCTTTTTCAGGAATCATGATAGGTGAGTGATTCTCTGCAGAAGATATTTTCATATGAGGGTTGGACCTGAGCCAGGGATAATTGGGCCCTGGGAGGCAACAGGATTCAGGTTTTTAGCTACTGCTGTATTTAATGACACCTTCCCACACACACGCCTTAACTTCAGATTTCAGTAGTTGTTTCTACCACAGTGACCAATTTGAGGCGGTTTCAGTTACTGACTGCACCTCAAAAAGAGACATTATTGCTTGTGTTGTAGTGTAAAGCTGCCAGAACACAGCTGCTTCTGGTTTTGTGAGAGCTGTTGGTGCTTAATGCCTAAAAGCAAGCTTCTTTATTTGTGTGCCTATATACAGATTTAGACTCTTAATGTATGACATTTAAGTTTTAAATTCTCACATAGGTTCCCCTTTTACAAACCGCTACTTAGTAGGGTGTGGGCATTCTTGGCATCTTTATTTGAAATTCTAAAAGGTATTTTTCACCCTTTCATTTTCTTATTTTAAACAATTGCTTTCCTGCATTTGATTGCAAGCAGAATAGATTTGAATCAATGAAAAGCAGCCTAGGATTCAAACCACAGCTCTGCCACCTTTCTTTGTCCACACTGTGTATAGTCTGGGGGAGGGGAAGGATGTACCCAGAGCAGCAAATGGCAACTATTAAATTAGATTTGCGCAGCTGTTTCAGTTTTCAGAATTTCAGGAGTTATCAGTTGCACACATATGGTCCTACATGTATGATTTCTGGCCTGACAGTACCCCTTTAAAATTACTAATTACTTCTCAGGGAGTGGAAGAGTAATCCTCTTTCCATCCAACCAGCCTATCATTACCATCTCAGGAAAGAGCAGCAATTTAAAAAATCAAAGCAAAAGCAATGAGGAGGAAAATGGAGGACAGGAAGGTTTGTGGATAGGTCATTACATCCATCTGCCTTTGCGAGTGCGTGTTTACCCCTTAAATTCTTCCCCTGAGCAACATCTGCTGGAGAAGATGCAATAGCTATTACGGTCACACTTTGGGCTCAATCCAGCTCCCACAGAAATCAATAGTGAAGGTAATAGTGATTTAACTTGTTCACGATTGGCATCTTGCTTTGAAAAAAACACTGCAATATCAATTACTATTTTAAGGAATATCCACAGGATGTCTTCTTTCTGGGTGTGATTTCTAATGACGTTTCAGAAGTGTCAGTGAACTGATTCAAGGAATATAACACTATTATAAACTGATTTCAAATTTAGTCCAACTCTGTTTAGAAACAGGAAATTTTGCAAAATGAGCTAATTTTATGTATAGTGTGCTATTCGGAGGTAACAGTTTAGTCTGTCCATTTTGAACAATATGATGCAATAATTCATGTCAGAGTTTTAGTCACTTCTGTGTGATTTAGGAAAGTTGGTTATACCCAGATTCCTTCAAGTTTGGAACTTGATTCATACTTGGAAGATGCAGGTAAACTAAGTAGAACAAAGCGAAAACCTCAGAACTGTGAAATCAGAGATCTCTACAAGTGAAATTCATTTTACTTCTTCCAAACAACTCATGAGCAAAGCCTGCTTCTTCATAAGGTGTGGAAATCAAAGGCTCCTAGATAACTTCAGATTCCATTTTCTATCTGTAATTATTTGATATGTAGAAATACAGCGGTGTCACTGTCTGGTTTGATTCACTGAAATTTGGCCACAGCAAATTCCAGCGAGATGTGCCACACAGCTGCTGTTCTGTTCCAAAGTCAATCTGTGTCTCTGATTTACTGTGTTCTCCATATTTAGTGTATCGTCGGAAGCACCAGGAGCTACAAGCCATGCAGATGGAGTTACAGAGCCCAGAATATAAGCTGAGCAAGCTGCGTACCTCCACTATCATGACAGACTACAATCCCAACTACTGCTTTGCAGGAAAGACCACATCCATTAGTGACCTCAAAGAGGTGCCTCGAAAAAACATCTCCCTCATCCGGTAAATTCATCTTTGCCGTCTCCATGCTTCACGCTATACATTCACGTACGCTATCTCTCTTACGTGACTATGAACTCATGTCTTTGTGCAGGCACGTACTTATTCTCATGCACTTTTTGACTCATGCCCTTTTTCATAAGAAAGATGTAAAGCTGCAGTAGTTAGGTTTATGTGGAGCGGACTAGACTTTGGCAGTCTCCTTGACCTTTTACAGGTGCAGTGTTAATCTTCTGGGATTATGAGAGGAACTGAGGAGTCATCACCGGTAATTCAGACACATCTTTTGCAGACTGTATTAACTGATGAAATGCTAGGAAGGCCGAGGCTTGTAGGAGGCTCTTTTAAAGCCTTTGATTGGCATGTTTGGTAAAGACAACAGTATCCTTAAATACAATAGCAGGAAAAGCAATGGGATTGAGACTGCCAGGCAGTATTAAAAAGACAGGAATATAAAGCCAGCAGGATAGTCGTGTCTAGATCAGAACTTTCAGAAAGTTCAAAATAGTCTCTTAAGAAAAACATGAAAATTCAGAGTTCTTTCCCACCTTGCTCTACTGCAGGGCACAGCGCGTGCCACTTGTGAATGTGACACTACCCTGGTACCATGCGGCTTTACATAAAAAGCCAAGAAGTGGAAGTAGGAGAGCTTGGAAGACTAGGGAGCTTATGGTGCTAAAAAATATGATGCTCAGAGCAGTCTATGCAGTCTGCAATGTTTTGCTGTCTCTTATCTCATTCTTCCTTACCTGCGCATTTTGCTGGACTGCATCTGGAAGTTTCCAGTGTACCCTTTGCTGCTGCTGCCGCCTTTGTCACTTGGGCTCTGAAAGGATTTTTGAAGTGTGGCATGCTGCAGCGAGCAGAGGATACAGCTGGGAATTGATAAGGGCAGGGAAGGTGGGCTTTTTGAGAGGAGTGAGAGTTGTGGAGCTGTGGAGATCTGTTTTATACCTCAGTTTGTAATAATTTGATCAGGTATAGCCAAGAATAGTGTCTCAGCCTGATACCTACAAAATGTTATTAAAAGAAGTGACTGAGTCACAGGCAACGCAAGTCCTCGCTGTGATTTCACTGCCTAGACTGGTCTTATCCTGGTGAAACTACAGACAGAGCTTATGCAACAACAGAGCAGATTGCCCTTAGCAGCACCTGTTGGAACGGACAGGAGGGCAACAGCCCATGCAAAAAAAGTCCATCAATAGACCAGAGAACAGAATCAGTGCGGCTCTCAGGCCAGACCTGGCTCTACCAGAAAAGTGCATATTGTGGAACAGAGCCTTATTGGAACGCTTTACCTGAACTGAGACGCAGGAATGTCTCTTAGAGGCTCAAACTACTACTGCCCAATGTGCAGCCCATGCAGGGTTAAGAGAGACTCAGAATCTGTGATGCAGCCTCGTTCTCTGCCAGAGTTCGCTGTGTTGTTACGACATGCCACCTGTGTGGTATAGCTATTGCTGTACCAGTTGACTTAATGTTGAGTGAAGATTGAAGAGACAGGTATGCAAAATCTGTATCACAAGGACATAAGACAGGATCTGTTGTGTGATTACTTTAATTTCTTTTTCTTTTTTCTTGCACCCATATTCAAAATAAAACTGTAAATTTCATAATAATATCAGTACCAGAAATTATTCTCAGCATGAATTCATAGAGCTGAGTGCTTTACAAAGCACTATTACCACCATTTACTGGCTAAGGTACTTACTGAGAATCACAAAATAAATCAGGAAAAGATACTTGGTTTAGAATTCAGGTCCTTTGAGAACCATTGTGCTTCCTAGTTTCTTGTTCAATGTTTCCTTTATTGGTGATGCATAAACATCATGGGAACTGTTAATGTGTTTAGGGTGTGGGAACACCAAGACTTAAGACCTATCTTTATTGACCTGTTTTGGAGCACCTACCACTAGTGCACTGACACCAAAGCCATAGAAGAGTGCTATCCATTACACATTGCAGTGCTAGCAGCTTGATTTCACTGGGGACTGTTCACTTTTGAGCATTGCTTTCCCTACCAATTAAGTACATTGTAGGTCCAGGAAAGATCACATCAAGGTCTGGTCCCCTGCATAGTGTGAGGAGTGGTATCATCAGTGTCAATATCCAGTTCTCTCTGTTTCACTACCATGAAAATTGTGAGCCCGTTCTGTGAGCTGTGACCACAGTGTTATAATGTGTGTTCTCTGTAGTAAAACCTTCTTGTCTTCTCTGGTCTGTCCAGGGGTTTGGGCCACGGAGCCTTTGGTGAGGTATATGAAGGTCAGGTGGCAGGGATCCCCAGCGACCCCACTCCCTTGCAGGTGGCTGTGAAAGTAAGTGACAGTGTACAAGTTATCATGATGGTTTCATGCACCTTTCACCCAAGAGTCCCAATGCATTATAAAAATGAAGATGAATTAAGCGTTACTATAGTACTGAAGGATGTGGTTAGAAAGGTTGCCGCTCTTGCAATACTTTAATCCATCATAGCGATGGTACAGCTTGTAGCATATGGGCTTGTGAGACAATCAGAAGAGGTCTGTCAGTAGTAAATAGGCAAAGGTTTTCCATACAGCTGCAGTAGGCTGCAGGTATGAAAAATAAATCCATCCTCCATGTGCTACACCTGGTGTGGTAGTCTGTCCAAAGCCTTTGAGTTACAGACCAAAAGTCTTCACAGGGCTAAGAGCAGCTGGCACATACATCAAAGAGCTTGCAGGTAGGCAGGAGATGGCTGGTTTTCCAGGGATCTCACCACTCCATTACAAGATGGATATGCACTGGATGTGAAACTAAATCTTAAGAAACCCTGGTAGGATTCTCCAGGCTTTCAGCAGCATAGCTAGCTTGTTGTTTCGTAGAGGTCACATAGCAACACAGTCCTACTGCTGGTTATAGTTCATAGCCTTGCTGGGAGGCAGCAGTATTGAACTGTCAGAGAGCTCAGGGAACTGTGGTCTCGTTCCTCATCCTCTATGCAGCAGAGTCCCATATACTGAGCGCTGTTCCATGTGCACTCTGGGCTATTTCCTTTGCTGGGAGGAGGATGACAGTGGTGTTGATGGGCCATGTGTTCTGATCTTTACCTTTCAACAGGCTACACAGTCCAGTTTAGTAATGGTCTAGCTATTATCTTAGAGTGAGGTTTCTTTTAGAGAAACAAGGATTGCTGCAGACAATGTTAGTGCTTTTGCTTGTGCCAGATGTCTACATCTGTAAGTTTATATATCTTCTCCTTGTCAACCTGTTCTTTCTTTTCCAGACATTGCCAGAAGTGTGTTCAGAGCAAGACGAGCTGGACTTCCTCATGGAAGCTCTCATTATTAGGTGCGTATGAATAAGATGAACAGCACTTGTGTAGGCTTGCAAAGCCCAACACTGTAAAGAAAAAGGGTGCTTTGAGAGGTGATGTCCATGCAACACATCTATACAGTAGTTTTAGCACATGGCTGTCAGTATTTCACAAAGAGGATAGGCATTACCATCCTTTTCTATTCTTCTTATGAATTAAGAGGCACCAGATGATTAAGGGTTACATTTTCGAGAGGGTACACACTGGTTTTCATTATCCAAAGTGAAAATCTTTAAGTCTAGTTTTCAGAATTGATAGTAGGATCCTTTGATTTCTCTTAGAGATCAGAACATAAGGTAAAACCAAACCCTAGGAGTTTGTGTTTGACTAGTCAAAACTAAGAGATGGCATTGCCTTAATGCTGCTGTCATGTCATGTGTCAGTGACTGAGTCCTAGAATCCATGGAAATAGTTTCCCATCACATTGAGGTCATCACATGGAGAAATAAGGAAGCATTAGAGATTAGACCTTGAGGAATATCCCCTACAGAAGCAGATCCCTGTGTCAGTATGTTATTTGGAACAACTCTGTCCTAGCCCAGCTTCTGCCCCCTGAATAGGGAAATTAGGAGCAGACTCTTCACTCTTTATCAGTCATTCTCTGCTTCCTGTGGCCCACAAGTCTGCCTGTAGCCCAAAAAGGATGCAGAATATAGGAAGAGGAAAAACTGCCAAAAGCCTTCCTCAGACACAGAGTGCAGGGGTAGCGCTTTGGCTTTATCCAGTTACCTTATCTTTGAGATTTGTTACTTTCTGGGGGGGAAAAAAGCATTCCCCACAGCAAAACATTTTGATTCTTTTTTGCAGTTGTGCTTTTTGAATCAAAGTTGCTCCTTAATTGAGTCTCCCTGTCTCCACAGCAAGTTCAACCACCAGAATATTGTGCGCTGTATTGGAGTGAGCTTGCAGGCACTGCCCCGTTTCATCCTGCTAGAGCTCATGGCTGGAGGTGACCTGAAATCATTCCTGAGAGAGACACGGCCTAGACCGGTAAGAAAAGAGAAAATTGAATTTTATTTAGTAAGCTGCTGCCACAAGGCAAATATATAACTACAAAAGACCTGATTCATGCATACTATTTCCCAGCATTTTAGAAGGTTAAAAATTTCTGTTGCTAAAAGACCACTGTGGGGGCAGGACACAGATATATAGACAAGAGATGCTGCTGGGGTTATGCAAAGGTGCTTCATCCCTGGACCTTTAGATAGTATCTGCAATGCTATCTAGCAAAGAAAGAACAAAATCAAAGTTTAAAAAAAAAAAAAAAGTTCAGCTTTACTCTTGCCTTCCTCACATCAGCTGGGGGCGGGTTGGGGGGAAGCGTTGAGCTATTAATGATAAATCTGTTATTTAAACTGCTGATCAGGTGCATTTCTGTGAATATCTGTCAGTGCAAGTTTGACATAGACAAGAAGAGAATCCAGCCTGGAGCTGTTGACCCAATAGCAAATATCTTTAGTCCAGAGTTTTAAAGATTTTCCCACTGAAATCAGCATCAATAGGAAATGGCAGTCAGAAATCAATTACAACTTCTGGAGAGGAATCAGTATTTCAGAAGAATAAAGTTTGCTCTGAGTTGCTGGATCAGAAAGGCACCCAGATGTTGTTGAAGTTTAGCACCAGTGCCCAGCTTCATAGTTGGTCTCTACGTTTCTTTGACACAGGGCAAAATGCTGATTTTATCAGTACAAGAGAGACACAAATTGGCTCTAACAGATATAAATAAGATTCTTCCTTGAGGTATCTAGAAACAGATTGACTTCCTGTTTTTTCCTTGCAGTCTGGTTTTCAGACATATAAAATGGTCTGTGTTGCTCAGGAGCACCGCAGTCTTGGATAGGTTGCAATAAAGTGGCTCCTGCCGGATGAGAAGGCTAAACCCCCAGAAAGTCAAGATGTTTGAAATGTGAGCAAGCAGTCTTTATAAATAGAGGTTGGTTTTCTGTAGCACCTAGAGATGCTCTTGTCAGCTCATACAAATGGGCTGAACTTGGCAGTAGGTGAAAACAGAACTTCATGTTTTGCAATGTGGGCTCTGCCTCACCCGGCGCAGAGCAAAATGATGTGGGCAAGGTATGCTGCCCGGTAGATGTCATGTTCAAAACTGCCAGGACAGGCTGGGCTAGAGGTGTGAAGTGGCAGGTGAAACAGGATGGTGTAGGGCAAGGGCATCCATCACTTTGCAATGGAAGCATCTTTTTGTCTCATTAAATTAGAGAGAGAAGCCAGCTCAGTAACGATCAGGATCTTGTGAGGAAGCACTAAGAACATTAGTCCTGAACAGCAGGAATTATTACCTTCTTGCAGTAAAATGAACCAGGTGCTTTTGTGGATGAAAAGCCCTTAATCTTTATAGGATGCAATCATGGGGGCCTTCTGATCTGAGGGGTTTCTTTCTGTTTGCCCCTGCCCCAGTCATGAGTTCCTCCTTGCATGCCAGGGTTTCCATTTCTGTTAGTGGTTGCTCTGTACTCTCCCTGTGAAAGCTAACATCAGAAGTGGTGGATGGTTCACTCCAGGCACAGCATACGTTACTTCCTTGGTATTTTCTTTCTGGCTTCACAGTCTCTCCTTCCTTTCCCCTTCTTTCCTTGTCTTTATTGACCATAACTACTACTACACACAGGGGCCGTTCCCAGTACCTTGAAGATCCTCCCCTATTCCTGCAGTTTAACTTGCTCCTAGGACTGAAGCAGACCTGGGGCTGCTGCTGTTTTCTGCTCTGTCCCAGGCCTGTCGCACTTTGGGAAAGCTGAGGTTCAAATGCAGCTGGACAGTTGCAAGCTGGAAACTGATTCAGAAAAACAGTTTCCAGTCCCTCTTTAACAGTTGAGTGAATGTGAACAACTTGTCTGTGTGAATACACAGATCCGCATGTTTCTGCTCCACTTCTAACACCTTCCTTCCCTTTGCCTTGCCTTGCTTCTGCTACCCTTCCATGTGATGGCTGCCTGGTGAGAATGGCAGTGTAATTCATTGTCTGGCTGCCAGGGCAGCTTCTGAAGGGCTGATGGCACCTCTGAGTGCTGAGGAGTCAGCCTCTGGTGCACATGTTTGCCTGCTGGCTCAGAAACTATGAGGCTAGGAGGCTGACTGATGAGAGATGAGATGTGTGCGGGGTGTTGTGCTCTGTGAAGTATGGGATCCAGCTGTGGAAGTGGATTTACCCTCAGCATATACTCGAGGTGTGACAGAGTCTCTGTACATAACTCTGTGGCTCAGTACTGCCGGATGTATCTTTGCACTGCTCTTAATGGACCCTGAGCTGCTTTGTTCCTCCTGTTGCTCATTCAAGGAAGACAGGCAGAAGGTAGGCATAGCAGACAGGACGTCTAGCTTTCCAGGCCCATTAAAGGAAAGGAAAGACAAGGGGCGGCAGCATGGAGTAAACAGGCTTCGATGAGCTTTGCTTCCAACAGGAATTAATTGCACACACAAGACCTAGCTGACTGACTCAGTAACAGAGGTGGACTGCTTACTTGTGCAGTAAGCATGGTATGAATTACTGTTGTCATTTCCCCTTGGTTTTTTCCAGTTTTTTATTTTCCAACTGATTTTCTTACTACCTTGTCTTTCCCACCTACATCTGCTTTCAGCTTGATTGCAAAAGAGAGATTTATGTGTTCATTCTCTACCTTCATCCCCCACTTGCTCTCCCCACTCCCCTGCCAGTAACTTCAAATTCATTTGCCAGTTTCAGTCAAATTAAATTTGGCATTAATTCCAAGGCTTCAGGAAAAAGAAAGCCCCATGCTAGAGTGACCACTAAGCAAAACAGTTGTCTTGTTTGGCTTGCCACTGGCCAGCGAGAACCTGTGTGATTTGGAGCAAGATACATGCAGCATGCTGCCATGCACTCAGCCACTGAAAAGTGTGGAAGGGAGCAGGGGGAATGGTGGAGGAGGAGGTGTAGCAAGGGAAGGGGGAACTTAAGACATTGCGAGGGACATGACATGGGAAGTTAGGGCTACCACAGGAGATAGCAGGACATGGGATCCAACTTAATGGGAGATCACGATGCTGCCAGCACAGGGTTTTGCACATTGTTCATCTGTGTTCTTCATGCAAACAATGAAAGCAATGTTGAACAAACACATAATGATTTCTCTGGACTCTAAGCAAGAATGTGTAAGCCAAATGTTCATCCAACATCACTGATACAATACCAGTGACTCTTGTGGAATATTGTCGGTTTATGCCAGCCGGGTCTACTCCATAAGCTTCAGATTCATTCTTCTCCATGAGTCCAGGGTTTACAGCCCTGAAGGGTTTCTGTGTTCCATTTCTAATAAAGTTTCACATCTATTACAGGATTACCCCTTCCCCCTCGTCTGGAGAGAGGCAGTCTGGTAGATTCAGAGACGCCTGGAATTGGAGCCTTTGCTCATTATGAGCGTTGCAGAATTGTCCGTTCTGGGAAGTTCAGTGCTGATCTTTCTCACACACAGCACAGCAATCAAAGAACAGCTCTGGAAGATAAATTGTACACAGATAAATTATTCCTCTCCTTTGTGTTGTGCAGCCTATTGCACAGAGCAGTGATTACACTGAACAATACACAGAATTTCATTCACCTTTAGCAAGATTCCATCTCAGCCGGGGAGGTGTCACACTAGTGCCTCCAGCGTGCCCACTGCTCTGAGCAGTGGTGCATTGCAGCTGGCATTGTCCATTCATCTGGAGACCAAAGGCTGTAATGAATCCTTTGGTGTCTCAAGGCTGCTCCCCTTGCAAAATGAATCCCAAACCTCCATTTTTCAAACAAATTACATGGCTAAATTGTCCTTGGCTAGACAGTCACATCTGGTTTAGGACTGTATTTAGCCAAATAAAAGGTGGAAGGAATTCATCCAAGGAGAGGAACAAAGGGGAAAAAATGGAAAAAGAGAAAAAAAGCTATGCTGTTCAGATCAGCTTGTGGCTTCAGCTTACTGACTGCCTTGCAGTATAGCTCAGTTGTGGAATCGATTGCACAGTAAAGAATTGGGCTTTTTACTCAGTTTTCAATTCAGGTTTCTGACCCTTGCTCGGAAGAGGAGGGAATGGGTAGATAGAGATATTTGTTTCCCTTTGGTAATGCCTTGAAGGGGAGAAAGAAGGTATCTGCATCCTTTCTTACTGTAGTCATCTTGTGTAGCTGGTGAGTCACTTTAACTCACAGAGGTAGAAAAGATGATTCCTCCTTCCCCACAAAAGGGCATGGGGGGAGAGACTTTATGTTTTCAGGAAATGGTTACTCTACAATAAGAAAGGTTTAGGGGGAGACACAGTCCAGTGTTTTAAAGAATCAGTAAAGTGTATATATATATATACAATGAACTGTACTGCATAAATAATAAAATATAAGCAGGTGATACATAGTCACAAACGATTTTGTTTTATGGCACCGCACTGAAAAAAACAGGCTTTGTTCATCAGAGATGCAGTATTTTTCAATTATTTCATTAGTCAAGTATTGAGGCCAGGTTTTTCCTAATCTCTTCAGAAGACATTAGGACTTTTTTAGGTTTTACCAGCCAGTGCCCACTGTTTAACTACTGGCTGCTACCTGCTGCAGAGCCTGAACTTATTTCCAGTCCCGGTTAGCAGTGGTTTAGGTCAGGTGGGATGGCCAGCACAGCATCACATCGGTTTGGAGATATGTTCTATCACAAGAGATGGGCTGGCAGAGCCAGCAGTCCCTGTCACTGGAGAACCCATGCTGGTTTGTGCATCAGTGGGAAAGACCTGTAGGCAGGTGGGCCTTTTGGACACTGGGCAGAATGGTAGGTGTCATAAAAGAGAGCTAGAGGGTTGGATAGGTTTGTTTGGTCCCATAGCTAAGGCCACAGATAAACACTTAGATAGCAAATGGCTGCTGTGGAAGAAGCAGTCACTGCCACCCAGTTGTTTGTCATCACCCTGCTGGCTTCAGTGATTTCCTCCTCCCCCACAGGACTGGCTGCAGGGATCACTGATTCACACCTCAGTGCAGAAGCTGATGGTTTGGCTTCAGAGGCCAGCAAATGCGAGCCAGTGCTAAGCCTGCCCTTTTTACTAAAGCATCTGGCTCCTGCTGGCAAGGGCTGTAGACTTCATCAGAGGGGCAGGAACAAGGAGTTGGCAGCCTTAGCCTTCCATAGCCGTTGGCTACACCAACCTGTGTCAGTGCTCTGAGGGCAAGACAAAACCTACACAGATGTGGAGGAGGGAAAGAGCAAGTGTGACTCATGCCATTATACAAAATGTCATTCTCATTGTTCAAGGTGACTTTAGAGAGGAGCTAGTAATAGTACAAAGAAACTGAGCGAGGACCAGTTCAGCCTACAGATCTCCTCAAAAATCATGCTGAAAATTCAGAAGCGTCTCCCATGAGAACTGGAGTTCTTACAGGGGCATCTCAATGGAACTGGAAAGTCGGATCCAGCTGTTCTTATTCTGTCCCTGGGATTTGTATGACATTGTGCCAGCACATCCTTTGCATAGTTCACGGATCTGAACTCTCTTTTGTGCATTTGTGTGATCCCTTTGTGTATTAACATCTGAGCTATGTCACTTGTTGGAGAGTTCCCAGTGCTGCATCAGTGACAAAGCATGCCATGTTTTTGCTTTTAACCCATGTTCATCCCTTGTCTTTTGGTAGAATCAGCCCTCCTCCCTTTCCATGCTGGACTTGCTCCATGTGGCTCGTGACATTGCTTGTGGGTGTCAGTACCTGGAGGAGAACCACTTCATTCACAGGTAGGTGAACGCATCTGTGTCAGCATGGGCATGGCTCTCATACAGGACTAGCACAGCCTTGTAATGCCCTGCTTGATATGTTTATGTCCTGCTGCACTCTAGTGGCTGGATACCTTTAAACAAGGTAGATAAAATCAGGATAATAAAAGCAATTAGCAGAAAGGCTGCTATAAATCAGGTTGCAAAGGACTGTAGTTTTACCAAAGATCCTCAGTTCTGTCTCGATGCCTGCACTTGCACAGTCTGTTTGGCTACACAATGAGAAACACGGTCTTGTTACAGAAGTCTTGAAAGCTCTCCCCATCATAAATTTTGCTTAGTGCCTTTCTGCTCATTCTGGAACCATTTTCTTCTCCCTCTTGAAGAACTGGATCTACAAGTACAGCCAGAAGTGCAACACTTTATGACTGTTGTTACCTGCTCCTGCAGGACAGGGTGTTTGGCAAGTATCCAAAATTCTGCTCATAGCACTGGGTAGAGATGAGTAGAGAGAGACTCTTCTGAAAGAGTCACCCGCAAGGTATGCCACCATATTATTCAGAGCTCAAGGTTTACTTCTCCTCCGCCCAGCAGAGGTGAAGCTGGCGCTTTAGCTGCATACACAGATACAGGCCCATACCTTCAGCCTTCAGAGCAATGCCTGCACCTTGTTATTCCTCCTGTCTTTGACAGTACGACGCCCGTTTGACAATATTTGAACAAGCACACTAGGAACAGGTCAGTGGATCCTTCCCCACATGGCTTGATGTTGGGACTACTACGTTGCTGAAATCAGATCCACTGCTTGCAGCTCCTTAGAGACTTAAAAATAGCTCCTGGGGTGAAGGGAGGCTCACAGGAGGCCCAGCCTTTCAGGTGGGAGATGTTATGTGAAGTTTAAAGAGGAAATGTTGAAGAGCAGAATTGCTCCTGCTGTTGGGGTAGATTGGAATTTGGGGCATCACTAGTTATCCATAACACTGATGTTTCTGGCTGTTGTGGACTCTCTGCAGCTCAGGCAAGTAGGTACTACTCTTTGTTTTGTTTTTGTCTTGCAAAATTGTTGAATGATTAAGTGGTCGTTCTCATTCTGTTGCTTTTCTTCCCTTTCCTTGTAGGGATATTGCTGCCAGGAACTGCCTTCTTACCTGCCGAGGGCCTGGGAGAGTGGCTAAAATTGGAGACTTTGGAATGGCCCGGGATATATACAGGTAGCAGAGTTGAGCCCAGGGTATCTGCAAGTGAAAGCTTGCTAAAATGAGGGAGGAGCAGTGTTTGCACAGGATAGCAGGCTCCTGTGCTGCTCTGCGTAACCCTAGCGAGGTGAGAGTGGAGAGATCCCACTCTGGTGAATCCCAGCTAACGCTTTTTTGGTGGTTGCCTTCATCTGTAGTTTAACTGCGCTCTGGAGACTTTTCCCACTCCTGACAGCTTTCTTCTGGGTAATGAAGTCTGATGGTCATGGAAGGCATTTTTCTTCCCTCTTGTACTCTGTCCTCGGTTTCTTGTCTCTTCTTTCTCCACACCGAATGGCATTGATGTGCCCTTTTGTTTTGTGGTCCCAAATCATTCTGAGTTTAATCTCTCTCCTTGATACTACCCCTGCCCCTTTGGTTTGGTGTCATCAGTAAATCTCCTCAATTTACTGCAGATAAAGGAGGAAGGTGCAGAGGAAGGTCAGGAAAATGTAATCACCCAAACTGGAATTCAGCCAGGACACAGGGTTAACTACTCTGCTCTTGCAAGAAGTGCCAGGAAATCTTTAATGACCACCAGCAGTCAGAGCTGCAGTTTGATATCTCATCCTCCAGATAGCACCTCCAGAAGTGCAGTACCTTGTCCTGCTGTGCTGAGGAATTGATTTGCCTCTGACTCGGAGGAAGGAATGGCTTATACTCACTCAGTCACCTGCACTGTTTATTCCAGTGCTTTTTTTTTTTTTTTGTAACCTGCTTGGGGATTCTCCTGTGCAATTACTAAGCCAGGCCTGGCTCTGCTTAGCTTGAGATCTGACAGTATCACAGCCTGAGGTGATGCAGAGTGCTACCTTCAAAAACCTAAGTGTATCAGAATTACTTCCCCCCCCCCTTCCTCTCACTCCCTTCACAAAGAGCCCCCACTCTACTCCACTGTCAGATGGGACTCTGCTGGGACAAAGTAGCATCTGTCACACTCGCACAATCAGCAGAACCGACTGCCAAGACGAACACTTTGGTGCTGAGTTTTCAAAGGTGCCTTTGAAGTTTGCACATGTTTCTGTGTCCAGGAATATCCTTTGGATGCTCTGGCTGTGTAGTTATGAACAGCAATACCAGCTTGCATGAGCAGCCTCCTGCAGCTGCCAGTACTGGATTTGGGGCTTCTAGATTTTGTTTTAAATGATGATGACACTAAAGGATGGATGTACTTCCTGTCTCAGAAGCAGGGGAGGTGGTTTTTGTGCTACTTCCCCAGCTCTAATGGCCGAGCATCCTCCTCATCAACCCCTGGTTCTCACTGAGGGTTTTGGGTTTCACTTGCAGTGCTTTAGACTGGGTACATTTGGAACAAGCTGTGTTTATCTTTGGTGAGGATGTTCAAAGTGAACACATTTGAGGTGAGGTGGAGATGTTGCTGTGGCTGAAAAGTGCAGGAGGATGGCTCTGCCAGCAGCATTTACTATGTGAGTAATTCACTAGAAGTATGCACGCGGATAAGGATAACTTGGGTTCACCAGATCAAGCCGAAAGTGAGGGAGATAAGAGCAGTCCTTCCATGGTCTGCCCATTGCCACTATTTTTGTGACAAGGAACAAGTCTCTTCAGCATTTTCTCTGCCATGCTGTTTTGCCTAAATTAATCTCTCCTCTGACTCATAATTTTAATATTTGTGATTATCAAAATCCCAAATGAATGGCATTTTCTGAATTCTTGGCTGAGCCTTTGTTTTGTTTGTTCTTTGCAGAGCCAGCTACTATCGGAAGGGGGGGTGTGCAATGTTGCCCGTCAAATGGATGCCTCCTGAGGCTTTCATGGAAGGGATATTTACATCAAAAACAGACACATGGTGCGCTTCTTTTCCTTCTCTATCCTGTCTTTGTTGTAAAGTGTGAATATTTTGTAAAAATACATGTTGTTGTTCATTTCTCCTTTACTAAAAAGACAAGCTGGGTCTTTCAGAGCCAGTAACCTTGGAGGAGACAAGGGAATAGAAAGATCAGAGCTGTGCAAATGCAGGTGCTGCTGGGGAGGTGAGCAGGCAGAGGAGGGAGGTTGAGGCTGATGCAGGTGCTGCTTTGCTGCTACAGGGAGGAAGGTGTTAGTTCCACATGAAGGAAAGCAGCATAAGAGACTGCAGGCAGGATCCGTCCTGCCATTGAGGGAGAAGGGCATCATATATTGTGGCTTTCTTCTTTCTCCTGGCCTGCAGCAGCATTGTAGGCTCTTGAGTTGCCAGTGGCCAGAGGAAGGGGGGGAAATTGGGTGAGCAGGAGGCCAAAGCTCAGGACGCGCCTGGAGGGGAAGGGGCTGGTGGTCAGGACACAGCTCCTGAGCAAGCCCCAGCAGAGGAGAGGAGGTGCGCGCTCTCATACAGCTGAGCTGTTGCCTGTCTCAGCACCAAGCAGAAGAGTTTCCCATGGCTGCTTGTAGCTCTTCTGCAAGTTTAATCAACAAGATTTCCAGGCAGCTGCCCAGATGAATGCTTTGAGGGGGATCCCGTCCCAGCCATTGTCCCCAGGGCTTTGCAGACCACACCGCACAGGCCCAGGGCTGGGGTGTTAGCTGGGGAATGTTTTTATTGTACTATACAGGTGGGGGTTGTGAGGCTGAGAGCATCAGCAGGGATTCACTGGCTTGTTATTTCATGCAGGGTAGCTTATTCAGGAGGAAAACTTGGTCATAATTGTTAGGCCACTGCTCCCCTCCGTCCTGCCTCCAGCAGTGGCTGATGTTTCAGAAAAGCATAACCTGACTTTCACATTTGTTACAGCTAGTTGAACAGTGCTGAGTATAAAGGCAAAGCAATCACATTTCCCTACCTATATTGCAGACTTCACTGACTTAACAGTCAACTACTTAGCATTCATGAAATGATTCAAAATCCACCATTACAACTTACTTATGTCTGAATCCTGCAGCGGTGATTTCCACAAGCTGCCTGAGCACAGACTGCAAAGAGCAATGCTGACAGTACTGCAGCTGAGGGCATTGGCCCTCCGTAATGTTCGCTCCCATATCCTTCACTTTGTTTTCCTTCTCTTCTGTATTCAGGTCCTTTGGTGTATTGCTGTGGGAGATATTCTCTTTGGGATACATGCCCTACCCTAGCAAAAGTAACCAGGAGGTTCTGGAGTTTGTAACCAATGGAGGAAGGATGGATCCACCCAAAAACTGCCCTGGCCCTGTGTATGAGATTTTAACTTTTATATATTCATGCAAATAAGTTTTGAATGCTGTTCTCTAGTCAAAAGTTAATGGCTTTTAAGATTGATCTTATTTTGGCTGATCTGCCTTACTGGACTTGAGTGCCAGAGACTTCTCTACTATTTAATTTTTCTGTCTGTTTTGGAGAATAATTCAGGGCCCCTTTGAGAAATACTTGCCACTGCTTGTTTGATCAAAGGTGGTGCAATATCTCTGTGCCTTGGGTTAGCTGTGAAACTGCAAGTGCCTGAGACTGTTCACAGATTGGGAAAACTGGGCTCCACTCTCTGTGGCCCTCCCTACTTTTAGTGAATTGCCCATGGATTTTGGGTGGGTGGGTTATTTCTCTCGTGCTGTGGATTTCACCCCACTGGTGGCCACATTTCAGTGGTTACCAGTACATCAGTTGTCTGACTCTGGGGAAGGCAGAGCACTCTTAGTTATTAGAAGTCAGAGTGGTGATGTCTGCTCGTGGTTTCCAGTCTGCAGCGACCAGCTGTTACGTACCCACAGGATCTGCCGTTTATGAGCATCTCCTGTTCTGCTCTTTCAGTTACCGCATTATGACCCAGTGTTGGCAGCACCAGCCCGAAGACCGGCCAAATTTTGCCATAATCTTGGAGAGGATCGAGTACTGCACTCAGGTATCGGTGTTCATCCATCTCCCATGAAAGAGGTGGAGAGCATTCCTGTTGAGCGGTTTAGGCGAGCCAGAACACAGGATGAGAAGGCAGCACTGTATTACTGCAGTCAGCACTCCAGGGAGACTGATGTCAGCCTGGCACAGACTGAGGTATCCTGGCTGGGATATTTACCCCGTCGGGTGGTTGATCCTTCTTGTCTTTCACTGCTGAAAGGCACAGGCTTACACAAGCTTACACAGCTTTACAAATAGCAGCCCAGTAGCTCTGCTTCTGCTTATAAAGGCACAGATTCCAACAAGCAAAAGAGGTAAGATAGGCCAGCACCTGTACAAACTTCACGTGCTTCACGCCACCCACTCCATCCCAGTGTTTACCCTTAAGATGCAGTCAGCACTGAGCAGAAATGGTCCTGGCTCAGAGCACCCTTTGCAGGCGGCTTCTGCAGCTGTCGGCAGTTTTCTGGATCTGACTGTGCTAGAGAAGGCAGGTGGAGACCACCATGCTAAAGGAGTGGGGATTCCAAGGCTAGGCAGCGGGGGAAAGATGTGTCTGGCTTTCTAGGCTGAAATCAGACTGATTTATTTATTATTTTTACCACTATTTTTAGCTTATGAGAAGTGGAGTAGTTTGGAAGATGTTTTGCTGCCTGCATCAGCACAGGCTTCTTGTGTGGCCTCACACAGTTACTTGCCTCAGTTTGCTTTCCCTCGCTGTTCAGGAGGCTTGGTCTGTTTTTCATGTGTGTTTGGATCCTGGGATTGGGAGGCATTGTTTTCTGCTTGCCAGGGAATCTCGCAATAATTAAAGGTTGCCCAGATCACCACATTTTCTCTCAGTTTAATTTTCAAAACTGCTTAAATAGCTCAGAACCGCAGTCCCTATGGATTCGGGCTTCAAGGGGTCTGCCAGTATTGCCTTCTCTCTGCATTCTCATTCCTCCCTTGTTGTGTGGAGGCAATACTTTTATGGCTGAAACTTTCTCAATATTATCTGAGAACGTTATAAACTTCAAGATGATATAGATTCCAAAACAACATTCCCACAGGAAATTTGGCTGGACATAAAAAATGTTTTTCATTGTTTTTGTGCCTCTGCTGTTCTGTGGTGAGTTTTAGGGTTGCTTTTTTTTTAGAGAGTTTGATTTTTAAGGGTAACCCACTGCATCTCACAGTTAACTGCATTTTGTCAGCATCTTTTACTCATGGAATATGGGCTCTGTGAAACATGGGCTCAGGGAAAGATACTCTGTGATCACGGCATGCAGCTGTCAGATGTGTCGGGTTTTTAATCAAGTCTGAGTATGGTAACAGACTTTGAGAAATTCTCATTGTTGTCTCCGGCAGGATCCAGATGTCATCAACACTGCTTTGCCAGTAGAATATGGCCCATCAGCTGAGGAGGAGGAGAAGGTAGCGATGCGCCCTGATGATCCAGAAGGAATTCCTCCTCTCTTGGTCTCCACACACCAAGACAGAAAGGATGACAAGCAAACTCTGCCATCTCCAGCACCCCTGCCGTCAGCCATCACTGCTGGAAAACCTCTAGGGAAAGTGGGAGCCTTGGAACCGCCAGTGCCAGGAAAGGTGCAGTCAGCCTCAGCGGGAGGACACATCAACATGGCCTACTCCCAGTCCAATCCCCCTTCTGAGCTGCATAAAAGCCGGGGCTCCAGAAACAAGCCCACCAACCTCTGGAATCCAACCTACGGTTCCTGGTTTGCAGAGAAGCAGGCCAGCAAAAACAGTTCTCTGCTGGAGAAGATGCCCGAGAGGGAGAATTTGGGACAGGAAGGAAACTGTACTGTGGGGCCCAACATTGTGACTGGCAGGCTGCCAGGCTCCTCCCTGCTATTAGAGCCATCGTCCCTAACAGCAAGCGTTAAAGAAGTGCCTCTCTTTAGGCTCCGCCACTTCCCCTGTGGGAATGTCAACTACGGATACCAACAGCAGGGCTTACCCTTGGAAGCCTCCACGCCACCTTGTGCTAGCAGTTACGAGGACCCCGTCCTTAGAAACAAGAGCCACATAACCCAGCAGGGGCCGTGAGAGCCCTCTACCCTCGTGACTTTTCCCCCTGTGGCCCCTGAGCCTTGAAGAGATGTCCTGTTACCCAATACACCATGAGCAAGGGATCTGACAGCGTTACCTTCCATTTTGTGCCAACTTGCTCCAAAAGTGCCACCCTCAAAGCTGTAATTTCAACTAACCCGAGAGGCTTCAAATCACCAGAGCCCCAATACCGTAAAAGAAACAAGGGGGAGGGAGGATACAGGAAACAGATGTTAACTGCAAGGCCCAGCTGCTGTTGCATCAACTCATACGCATGGTTGTTGTCATGCCCTTCCCGTGAGCTTTTCTCAGTTGTGCGTTCTCTGCTTAGTGTGAAGCCGCGGCTCACTGCCTTGAGTGTTTCATGTCGGGTTTTCCGTGCCAAACTTGTGGTTGCTGTGGAACACCTGGAGATCTCCTGCAGCTGGCAGAGGTTGTAGTGGGCTTGGGGAGAGCATCCTCCATCCAAACCAAAAAAGGATACAACAGCTGAATGGTGATGCGATGGCACATTCCCAAGTTGTGTTCCAGCTACAGTCCAGTCTTCAAAAGTCCTTGAATGCACAGCGGTTACGGGGGTGTTGGCAGGGCCGTAGAAAGACACTGGTCATACTGCATCGCTTGAGAGAGGAGAGGAGAGGAAGCACAGAGGATGGGTGTAGATGCTGTGAGGCATTCTGGGCTGGGGGCGGTGGTGGTGGTGGTGTTTGGGTGGGGTTTTGGTTGTTTTTTTTCTTTTTCCTGTGCTGAAACACTAAAACTGAGCCCTTTAGAATTCCTTCGGGCCTACACAAGTAGGAGTGTCCTTCATCAGGAACTTGTGCGTGTCAAGTGGAACCAAGGTGAAGTTTTAAAGGACCATGGTCATAAGAGAAACTTTTACCATGCCCTGAAACTGGATGGCCCCCTGCATACCTCAGAGGTTTACAATAGCCTTTGACATACCCTGTACAAACAACACCATAAAGGCGGAAGACTACATTGTGCCACAATCGGATACCAGATACTGTCTGTATTTAGAGGGTTTAGAGCCCTTGTTCCTTTAACAAAATACGTGTATGATAGCGGTTTAAAGACAAACACTGCATTGACTCATTTTGTACACCTTGTGCATGAAAAATATTCCAGTTGTGTGTTGTCAAAACATAGATGTAGGAAATAATTCATGTGTAAAGACGTGCATTTGTAACTTCAACTTAGGGTTGCAAGGAGCTGTTTTAGCATGAACGCTATCCAAAAAAGAGGTGCCTGTTTCCATAGAAATGGGTGTACTGGAGCATCAGCAAAGGAATGTGAAGGTGTTCTTCAGTCCGAGACTCTTCGTTTCAGCGAAGTGACTCTGAATCTGGCCCCGGCTCCCAACATTGAGGTAAGCTTCCTGTCTTCACAATGGAACAAACCAGAATCCACATTTACATGCTCCTAACTTTTTAGATATGCAGACTGAAATCGGAGGGCTTGGGTCACCAGCCTTCTAAAATAACATAAGAGGGACGTAGTATGCTCTCCTAACCTTCCTTTCTGACATCTCTGATACACAACACTAAAGCCCTTTTTTAGGCAAATGCCAGAATTGTGCGTGGCGGTTGGTTAACGGGGCTGTGCGTGCTCTTGTGCTGGGAAGCTCAAGTCAGGAGCTGCTCCGCATTTTATGTGGGTCTCCTGGTGATCCATCAGAGCACTGCTGCATGGGCTTGGTGGGGATAATGAGGGTTCCACTTGGGGTGTTCTGCTGCTATGCACAAGGCTTCCTTGGGTTGAACTAAGAGAATATTTGGGATCTGTGCGGTGGTTAGGCTCGCAGCCCTTGTCATGAAATAGCCACTGGGGAGGGATTCTGTCCAGCTTAGGACTGTGTTAGTGTCACACTGGCCACTCTTTCGAGCTCAATGGGGTAGTTTTCTAGAGTCTAGGCAAAGCTGATTAATTCAGCAGGTAATTCAGCACTATGAGAAGACTTTCCTGTATAAAATAGCAATTGTTGTTTAAATATTCCAGCTTTCTCATTTTCAAAAGGGCTGAAGCTCATCATTGTTTTCTTTAGCTCTCTTTTGCATAGGAGCACACTCAGAGTTTTTGCTGCCCTGTCTCAGTGTTACTGAGGACAGAATCTCTGACCTGTAGACTGATGAGTGTTCTTAAAGAATACACAAGAACAAAAAGTTGCAAAATGAATCATCTTTGACTAGCTGAAATTATTCATTCTTGGATCCGGAGCAGCAGCTCTGATGCTGCACAAATGCAGATAAGCTGCCAGATCATACTGTTAAAGGTAGCATTTCTAAAGAAGCTTTAAAAGCACGAGCAGCAAGAGATGGTTATAAGTGGGGGGTGAAGAGGGGGAAGGCAGGCTTTCCCCAGCCATGGCAAGAGCGCAATGACTGCTCTACAGTTTGTGCTGTGCAGTCATTGTATCGTAGAAGCTCAGCTGAAATACTCCTGAAGAATGGGAGTTGTAAACAATGAAGGAGCTAAACACGTTTCTGCTTACCTATGGAGTATGTGAGGAGATAATTCTGGTCAGGGGAAATGGTGAATTGCTGCTGCAGTTTTCTAGTCTGCTGGGTACGGTGCCTTGAGATAAATACTGTTCAGCACTAGCAGTTAGTTTTAAGTAAGCTTCCTTCCAGTGTCTCCAGTGTAGAATGTTTTGTTGTGGGGTTTTTTGTGTTGGGTTTTGTTTTGTTTTTTAAAATCCCACCCCCACCTCCATAACTCTTGGAATTCAGAGGAATTCAGAAATCTAGTTTGGGCTTATTTTTAATGTGGGAAAAAAAAAATATGTATCTCTCAGCTCTCCCACAGCAAGCATTTAGTTTGGTACCCCTGAGTTCTCTCCAAGTACAGTACAGTTTGCAAAAATTGCTTTGTAAATATTGATACTAATCAAACCTCGCCACTCAGAAACAAGGGTCGGAGCATTTGCCTGTCCTCTTTCTTACAAAACAAATACTACCATCAATGACAAACGATTTTTGTGAGTTAATTGCCTGGACTAAAGGGCACTCAGCTACTTCTGCTCAGGCTGCATCAAAGACAGGTTCCTGGTGGTTCTGCAGTTGCATTGCCTAAGCGTATGTCCCCATTGCCAGGATTTCAGTGACAATGCGAGATCGTATTTGTATCGCTGGGGTGATGTGAGGAAAGCTTTCCCTAAGGGTACCTGTTTCCTTTGTCACTAAAGCAACACTCTGAATTGCTACACCATCTCACAGTAGCTGAAAGGCTGACAGAAATGGTGGAGTATTTACCCAGTGAGCATGTGAGAGCTGCAGTTGCCACCCAGGTTTGCCCTGGGATGACAATTACTAGCAGCAGTTTGTTTAGTCAGGTAGGAAAGAAACTTCTGAAGGCCTTTCCCAGGGAGTCTGACCAGGGCAGAGGGAAACAACAGAAACTTGGCTCTGTGTGCTGGGGTAACCCAAACAGATCGGTTCAGAGGGTATAGCCTCTGTCTCTGTGTGTAGGTGTAAAGAGCTAATTCACTTGACACAGTTGTAAGGAGACTGGCTTAAGTTCTCTACCAGAAGGTACTTCAGAGAATTTATTTTAGCATTTCTCTTACAACATCTGGAAGTGTTCAGTGTTCATGTTTCTTCTGTTCTAATTTCTAGCAGTTTCATTCTAGCACATTCATTCTTGGAGCATTCATTCATTCTTAGAGCTGTGCACCATTAGCAAGAGCATTTTGTCCAGCCATGCACTAGGAATTGTTAATTTCTGTGTCTAGAAAGATTCACCTGTTCAGTTCTCAGAGCTGCAGGGAACAGAAAGGGCAGTCACCATGAGCTCACCAGACCAAAGAACCCTGGCATGTGTAAATCGCAAATTCCCTTATTAAACCCCTCCACGCTAGGCTTACAATGTTGTCAGAGGGGGGAAAAAAAAAATCAAGTTATTTTAACCTTCTTACCCATTTTTGTCTATGACTTATTTTTTTTAAATATAGTTTATTGAGACAATGTAAATTTTTTTAAGGAACTTGTTTTTTTAAGACCATTAATCTTTTTCATGGCAATATTTACATTCTGGTCACATGTCTTCCTCACTCTGCAGTGGAAAAGCAGGAAGCAGCATGATCTACAGGATGTAAAGCACGACTGGGAAAATCCTGCGCTACCACTCTCATCCTCCGAAAATGGCTTATTTCCATGTGGCTGTTACCTGTGTCCTATAGATGTTAGGTAGGTTTCTGATTCTGTGAGCTGCTGAAGGTAAACTAGGTTGGGATGCCTGTTAATCTGCCTTCCCAGTTGTCCCTTCATCATCCTTTTCACTACTGAGCCTTTCCCCATCGCGTGTCTGGAAATGAAGCCAGGCAAGAAGTTTGGGTGGTTCTGCTTCCTCGGGGAGCAGTGGAAGGAGCAGTGGTGGGAGAGGGGCTTTCTTCTAGCGAGGGGAGGCACGGGGACCACGAGTCGAAAGCAGGAAGGCTGCGTTAATTTGGCTGAGTCAGCCTTTCACGGTGGTTTAGTATTGGGGGGGCCACTGGCTTCCCTCCCCATGTGTTCACAAAAGGACACGGGCTCAGCATGACAGCAGCTACGGTGCTGCTGGCCACAGTTGTGTACACACTGCATGATGTAAGAGGTTTAAAATAGGCTATGAAGGATTTAACTTTGCATGTCTGCTCCTGTTACTGAGCCTATCTTCTGGGTGACAAGAACCTTGACATAGAAATAGCATAAAACAGCCTTTCACGGCAGCAAAGACATCACCGTTTGTCTGTCCCAAAGTGAAACCCATCACAGGAAAATGTCCGAATTGTCTGCATCTGGCTTCTTTTAGTAACAAAGCTTCATTATAGGAGTGTGTCTCTCATGTACAGCAGTTTACGCAACATTGTTGATAAAGGGCCTGTGCACTTCAGGGATACTATGAAGAAAAATACTAATATATGGTCATTGAGTATTTTGTATTGAATAGTGTATTTGTATTGTAAACAAGTGTAGTGAACCACAAGGCATGAAGACAAATAAAATGACTGTAGCTGGCTTTCTGTGTTGGGCCGAGTAATGATTGTGTCAACGTCAGATCACTTCTGTAATAACCGAGGGAGGTCTCTGCAGCAGCTTTTACTTGGTAAAGTTACAGAAGTATTCAGGTACACTGACACGCAAAGGAGCAGGTGTGGTGTTCAACTGAGACAGCCACCTTCTGGGATGGCTGCAGTGTGTTTAAGACTTGTTGGCATTGCAAATGTCATATCTCCACGTTTCGTAGCGAGAAAGGTGCCGTTCCTTCTATTACAAACCACCAAGGCTGGCTTCTACCTATGGGAAACCAGCCAGTATAAAAGAACAGAGTATATGGTTGAAGGGAACATTTGGGTGCTTCCATTCCTCAATGTATGTATATCCTAAGACAATGTTTTTCTTTGAATCTGGACTGAGTAGGTCTAATTTTAAGCTGTATTTTAATCCAGTGAGTGTCAATATGGAGTCCTGTGACAAACACAGGAAGAGGCAGCTCCTGCCCTCACATGCTCACTTTTTTCCCCTCCCTGTACCACAGCTATGCCAGAGGTAGCTGCTTTCTCACAAAAAGGTCCTTGAAATTAGGACTGACTTATCTATAAACCTTGTTCTCCTTCACTTGCTTATCCACATGCTCCTTCTGCAGGACAGTGCTGTGGTTTAGTTAAGCAGACTTTTCCTGAGGAGGTATGTGGCAGGCACCTCTCCTCTCTCTCTGTTCCCACCCCCCCCCTTTTATCCTCCTTATCTTAACTGAGAAGGGAGCTCTCCTGTGCTCTTCTAGGAGTACCGCAGGTCACTGGTACCATAGTGGTTTGGCTCTGGTGCTGGCTGGCAACCTTTGTCCTAATTTCCATTTTTTCCAGACTTGTCTGTCTGCTGCAAGGCACGCGAAAGGCTCCAGGTGGGTACTCTGCTCCATGGTTTTCAGGGACAGGGTTTCAGTTTCCACCTGGTGTTTGACAAGGCTTCCGCAAAACTTGAACTCTGTAAAAGCCAAGACGTAAATGCTGGACTTGTCACCTCTGTGAGTGTTGCATAGGTGGCAAGAGTTAACTTGTCAGAGAAACTGGGTTATGATTTGCAAATCTGCAGTGCCAATTTTGGGTCCTTGTGCCTCAGATCTTGCAGGATAGCAACACTTCAAAAACACAGGCTCCCTGCCCAGAAAACCATTACTGTCAACATCTGCAAAATGATCACTGAATCTAACTGGACTGAACTCACTAGAAATGAATTTCCCATCCTGGGATACTTAAGAAAGTTTTCTTCCTCCTGTCACACCTGTGACCTCTGCTTTCCAGCCAGTGACCAACAAAGGTTGAAAGATTTCATTGCTGAGAGCACCAAAGTACATTTTCTGAAACTGGACCCCAGGGACATGCTGTGGAACAAGGACAAGCCTCAAAATCCACACAGGCAGCACAGAATTGCTGGGGACCATCTGCTTATTTATAAAACAGATAATATTTTCTTTATACAGTTTATAGGGACTTTGAGGATCACTTGTCTTTTCTCTAACCAGTCTGGGGCTGTGATTGTACAGACCTCAGCACAGCACCTAATTTCAAACTTCACTGCCAGTTATTTTCAGAATTTATTTTTTTTATGATGCAAAGTGTCCTCCTGCAAGACTTGGAGAAAAGGATTATGGAAACTTACCTTGGATTTAGGGAAGTACAAATCCCTTCACATCCCCAACTTGAAGACAGTCCTCAGTAATCCTTTCTGGAATGGAGGGACTAATTTATTTCTGTTTCAGGCCACATAATTTTACAGTGCTTCTTGCTTCCTCGCAGAAGATTCTCAGCACTCTCAAAACAGCTCCATACTGATAACAGTCCTGACTTGCTCCTCTAACCTACAGTGCTCTTGCTGATTATAGCCAGAGCTTTCAGGAGAAATGTGCAGCTAGCCGAAGCGGAAATTGAAGGGAAAACACACTACACTGCTGCTCAGATAGTATCTGTGCCGCCTTCTCTACCCATCAGAGAAGATTCAATGAAGTCCTGCAGTCTCTGCTAGCCCAGGCCACTGAGACACCACTGCCAGCTGAAGTGGCTGGAGCCACAGAGCTGTGGAAGATGCAGCCTGACACCCTTGGAGAAAAAACCCAGAAGTACCAGTGAATCAGAAAACACTTGGAAAGAGGTTGTTCCCATATATTGCTTATCTGTGCAAGATAGACCACACAGAAATGGTGTGACTGTAACGAACTGCCTGAGCTTGCTGCCTTACCCACACGCTTATTTCCCTGTGCAGCTCCTGAAGAACTCCAGCTACCGTCAGATAAAGCACTTGCATCCCTTCCGTCTTGTCAGGCAGGAAAAACAGCGTTTCTGATAATGAGTGCTTCCTCATAGAACCTAAACTGGGACAAGCCAGCAGTGAAGTGTGCTGTACAAACACCAGGTTTGACAACTGGCAGTTCCGTACCCACTGGCGAGAAGATAGATAAAAAGCCTTCTGGTTTGTATTCTCCAGTTGCTGTTCTATGCTGTGTCCTGTTTGCCTAATTTGTACAGAAGTGAGAGGATGGACATTCTGTAACAACCTAATGGAAATTCTTTTTTGCTGTACTATTCACCAGGGTTTCATTTTACTAATATCAGCAAGAAACAGATATTGGACAAAGTGAAGTTCAGTACATCATTGAATATTTGCATTTTCAAATATAAAGCATAGGGGTTTTTTTACATTCAAAATTTACAGCTTTTATATCCGATTAAAAATTCCCATAAGTTAGAATACAATATGCATTATTTTAAATACAGCTCAGGAAAAATAGCTACAGCAATATTTGAAGGAAGGTAACAGCAGCAGAATTCTGTCTAAAAATAGGATATTATAATGCAATTTAAAGTGTCACTTCTTCAAGTAGGTAAGAGCAAGCAGGTCACTTAATAAAATGACTGTTCTGAAACACAAAACCATCCTGGCAAGATAATGTTTACATATACTGAGCAATTAAAATACATTATATGTTTAAAACATGGACAAAATATTAGCTCTTTCAAAAGGCTGATATGCAACTAATGTCACATCAAGGTGTGTTACAACACTGTACCTAAAACTAGCCTTAATTTATCTAAGACTCTTAGAAGAAATTTATTCTGGAAACTGTTCCAAAGGAAACAAAAAGAAACCTGTATCACAAATGAATCAATGATAATAGCTTGCTTGAAAGCCCTGCATATAATCCATACCACTGGCAGGAATTACCATGCTGTATTTATACAGACTTAATATTTATGATGAGGCTATTACGTATAGTTCCACTCTGGGTTTATTTGCATTTAAAACCTGTGATACTCATAGCCTGCAGCACAGCAAAGAAAAAAGTCTTTAAAAATGAGGGAAGGCTCTCCAGGAGAGTGCAAAGTGCATATTTTAAAGAGCGCTTCTTACACGTAGCTCCTTTTACAAATGCATACAAGAGTGGGTTTTTTTACTACACAGCCTGACATGCAGCATATTTGTGCTTTTTAAAGGCTTTTTATTTAATTGCTGCTGTTCACTAGGATAACCACAAATCCCTGTATTTATCAGCCCTTTTGCGTTCCGGAGGGGAGATAAAAGGTAAAAATACGTCACAACTGCTTGAAAAAGGGGTCTTTTTTTTTTTTTTTTTTTTCTTTCTTATTGCCAGCAGCTGGTATTGGAATTGACAAAGTGCCTGGTAACCAGACTAATGTCATTCATTAACCGCCTCCTCTGTCAAAAGCGGGCAATGTGCAAAACATTATCAGTGCATTACTACATGGAGGAAAAACTGTTTAAATACTGTATGAATCACAGAGCAACTTTAAAGAATGCTGGAGATACTCGCATTCTCTAACTGGAATGTTATTCAAATAATACAGCATCTCAAACCCAAGATGCTTTTGCAGTAACCTTCCCAGGCAAGGGCTGTTTCCGTAACAGAAACAGAATAGTGGTTTTACTTCTTAGTGTGAACTTTTTTATCTCTGTATATATTTTTTATATATATTAAAATATATATTATATATACACACACATATATATAGTTATATATATGTAAAATGCAAATGCAGTTTTACTAATTTAAAAATAAGTTTGCATTCTAGATGGGGTTCTTGTGTGCTTTAAAAACCTTATTTCCTATGGCATGAGCACGTTTTGAGTCAGCAAATATCATCTACAAGTTTTGCTCCGTTAATCCCACGATAGGTTACTCTGCTAGGTCGAACTAAGACCCCGTGGTTCAGCTTACAGGTGAAATAGCGCTTTTCCCCCACAGAGCCGTCATTCTTCCCCTTGGCACTTCTGAGTTCAAGTCCGAGCCATATCCCTGGTGCAAAGTCTGTAGGACCAATGTACCTGATTGTCCCCATTTCATTGGAGCTGGTCAGCAGAACCTGAGAGCCTTCGTGCAGCTTCACTGGTCCCTCAGTGTTAGCTGTAGTGGTATTACTCCAGCTACGCCGGAACACAGAGCTCTTAGATCTGGGGGGAAAAGACCATTTTTCTATAAAACATCCAGGGCAAATCTGTAATTCAGTGATGTGCATGGGGAAAAAAAAGAACAACCCTCAAATCACTTTTTAAAAAAATTGGCTTTGATCTTACGTCACTAGCAGAATGTGTAATAACATTAACTGCCATGTGTGCCTGTCTGAAATACTTGGAAAACCAGTTTCCTCTGACATGATGCCAGGATCTATGATATTTACTGTAGGTGATAGTATTGGTACATTAAGCAGTACAAAACATGTTATCTGGGGCCTGAAAGAGTTTAGCCAAAACAACTTTTAGTGTGCAAGTGTCAGTCAGGATCAGGAGGACAAAGTGAAACCCCTTAACAAGACCCTCTGAACTTCACCCAGCTGTGTGAAAATACAAGAATTTGGAGACTACGCTGTGATGAATGAATGGAAAACAATGCCAATCTGAACTCAAGGACTGTACTCCTGGATACCTGCGGAAAAATAGTCTACTACTGGTCCATTTTGGAAGGGAAACAAAAAAAAAATTGACCAGGTAAAGGTCTACATGCACAAAGATTTTCTTTCTTTTGAACAAGAAACAGTAAAGCTAACAGCCAGCTCACCCAAACATTTTAAACTCAGAACACTCACCTAACAAAGGAGTTTCTTCTGTTTATCTCCTTTTGTGAAGATGCAGAAGTGGTGCTTAGACTGCGTCTGAAACCTAAGTGGAAACATTAATAGGCTATGTAGGACTTCTTAAAAAAAAAATAATAAAAAAAAAATAAAAACAAACAAACAAAAAAACCACACACCACACCAAAAACTTTATGAGCTCATATTCTTTGTATTTTCTTTTATACTGTTTCCACTACATTTGCTACACATTCTCCCCTCCAATTTGGAAATTAAGTGATGAAACTTCTCATGAAATTAAATGTCCATAACATGTTCAAATTTTCAGAGAGGATAGAAATGAAATTAAACAAACCAAACAAGGGTAATTTGAAGCAGCCTTTTCACAAAAAAGCTTACATAAGGGAAAAAGAAAAATAACTACTTCAAGTATCTTACAAAAGTTTTCGTAATTTCATATGGACCCCTCCCTACACGCATCCCTTCACCAATGTCAAGTTAGATTAAGAAGCAGGTTCAATTCCTGGCCAACTCTGATTAGAATGCAATATAGTAATAAGGGAAGAACGTCAACAATCTTAACTCTGACATCATTATTTCTGCCAGGATAGGGTTAAAAACAACGTAATACTCCACAGTTCCTTCTGCAGGAAGGGATCCACCAGACTATCAGCTGGCATTTGGGTTCCTTGAGAACCTCTTGTGCTTTCAGAGAAGCTGGCTTTGTGCACTAGGTTCTGGTTGTAGAACAGGAGCCTGTGGTAGGCTGCCTAAGCCAAATGACCGTGTCTGACGCTCCTACCTGGAAAAGTGTGATTTATTTTACTTGATGAAGTCTCTGTGAGAGAATCCAGAGAACCTGTTAGTCTGAAAAGCAATAACACAACAAAGAAGTCATTTCAACTCTACTCTGAACAAACCTACTGCTGGAGCCGTTCTTGTCAAGTGTTGATTATGGGCTGATGCTTTCCGTTCCCTGTCCACCCCCAAGACACACATTTCAGTTGTCAGGCTGGTATGTAAGAGGTGCCTGGAGCAAACTAGTTTATTTGAGTTACTTGCCTTTTAATCAGCAAGAGAGCATGTATAATTTTGAGGGAAGTTCTTAACAGTTTGCCTGCACTGGGCTATTCAGGGAAAGAAAAGCAAGACCGTGGCTGGCAGAGTAACTAGATACACAGGAGGAAAGAGCACAGTACTCCTCAGATGGTCTCCCTGAAACCTAACGCAGGGACTACAAAGTGGTGGGTGCTTTGGGTCCTCTGTGCAGTTAGCTGGAATGAAAGTAGTATTTCCAGTCATGTTCAAGGGCAGCTTCCTTTTATAACCAAATTTTGCTCAGCATATCAGGATTGGGTCATGAAAGTAAGGTTTAATGAACACAGACTGTATCAGAAACGGAGGCGCTGGAATGAAAATACTTGAAGTGACTGCAAGAGAAACAGGGGGAGCTGCATTTCCAATTTATACTCTGCTTTCAAAAAGCTGATCTAAAACCCACCAGCTTTTTAATGGAGGTTATAAACTTCCATTAGCAGAAGAAAACATTTATTTCTTCCATTTCTGCTGCAAAACTTTGTTTCCCACTGGAAATGTATTAAGGAAGCGTTTGGCAACACATTCATGCAGCTTCGGTGCTTACCTCTGTACACGAGACGGTGGTGCAAATATACCATATCTGGGAAGACAACTAAAGTACTGAACGCCTCCCACGGAACCGTCATTCTTCCCGTGAGGCTTGTCCAATTCAATTCCACACCAGAATCCTACAGTTCAAAACAGCAAAATCATGTTATTTCAAACAAACCACCACAGGCTTTTCTGCATCTAGACAGCTGGTACAGTTGGCATTCGCACACACGCACCAAGGAAAACAGTTTCTAGTTGGAAACTGTATACATAATTACTTTATAATATTTATTATCTATGTAACTATGCAAAAATTTATATTAGAATAAATCTAAAGAGAATTATCTCAGCATTTTTATATGCTTTCAAAAAAATACTGCCATTTTAGTTAATAAAGAAAAGTAAAACCTTTGAGATATATATACACACATATACACACACTAAAGCTGAACAGAACGTCACTGAATATGACAGTGGCTATTTGACAAAAACGAGAGAGGAAAGAAGAGCATTGGTGGTTCAGGTTTGCCTCTGTAGTCCTCTGACCACATGGTTTATGCCTCATCTGAGATCATCAACAGTAAAATTAAAGTTTTGCTATTAATTCATTCCTTCTCTCCATCTAGCAAGTTCTAATTAATACAAATTGTGAAGCTGGTTGTATGATATTGAGAGAAGAGTGTAAAAATCAGAACTGGCCAGCAATTCATCTCGTGCAGAACACTGAATAGGCATCAAGATGTTAATAAGCTTGATCATTCATAACCTGTGATAAATGTGAGCTAATTATGTAAAGGTGCTAAATTTCATACTCCATTAGCAGTCCTTATGCTATCCATCCCCCAAAGATTCAAAATTTAATTGGAGTCACTTGGTACGAAGGCACTAGATAAAATGGTAATTCTAATTATCAGCTCAAGAAACTCAGGACTGACAGCTTATGAATTAGAAAGGCTCAGTACATCAGAAGTTCTCCCCTTCCTCTTTTTAGAATTAAAGATCTGCATTGCAGCAAAAGAAATAAAGTTTGGGTAACTTCCAGAGCTTTGATACATATTAAAATTGAAGTATTTAAAAAAAAATGCATCTGCTACATTTTCCTATACATTACTGAGTTTGCAAATAGGATCTACGATCTTTCCATCCTTGCTTCTTACAATACCAAGTTTTCCTCCAAAAACACTTCATTCCCTAATTGGGGGGGGTGGGGGGTGGGGGGAGACTTACACTGGCAAACAGCTTGCTGATATTACACTTGTTACAGCATCTTTGGAAAACCAGTCCTTTCCCATTGTTTACTTTGTAAGCAACAACATGAAGGAAAGAGTGATCACATTAAAGTGTCGAATCAGCTAATCACAGTATCTTAACCAAGGACTGCCTACAACAAAACTGGGGGGAGGGGCAAGAATGAAAAAGTATGTACGTAGCTTGCACCGCAATCTCCCATTCTGTCACTCCAACTTTTTTTTTTTTAAATATTGATGCCACCAAGTGTCAAGATAGAGTATTGCCACTTACGTATCAATCAAATGGACTTTATTCGCTTACACCAGCACTTACCAACTGGTTTTGCGTTTCTCTTGCACTAATGAGATTATAGATAAGGACATAAAGAACATAGAATTTGGTTACAAAGAATGACTATTCAGAAATTAGTTTTCATAATGTAGCAGAACCTGCTTCTGTTTGAAAACACCTGGCTTCACTGCAGTGTGGTTTTTTAGCAAGGAGAAGGAAGGAAGGAGCTGAAAGGGACAAGGATGAGAAAATGGTGGTAGAGTTTGGGGCTTTTGGAGATGCTTGTAACTTTTCATCTGTCCTATACCCAAAGGTTTCTCAGCTAAGATTTACATGTTCATAATTACCCTCTTAAAGAGGCCAAGAAGAACCAGTCAAGTATACGACATAAGAGCACCACTATTGCAAGAGATGAGCTGCATCAAAAAGGTTGACTACAAAAAGGAGTAAAGGCATGTGATCTCACTACACTGTATACCACTTTGGAGACTAAGCTGAGGATTTTCAGAAAGCTTTGTAACAATACCTACAATTTCAACAGCAAAATATTTCTCCTAATTAAGGTTTGTTAGTGGACAAGTAAAAGTCATATTTTCAACCATTATTTTTTCCTGGCAGTTGCATTAAAATAAAAAACATTGAGTGAAACTTAGGACAGAGAAAGAACTTTGAAACAAACTGGTAAACTTAGAAATTTTTTGGAGGGAGTGAAGAAAAAGATGGAGTTCTCTTCATGTTCGCATCCTCATATGCAAACTATTCCATATTGATTCTACAACATACACAAAGAGTATTGCAAATACCTGGTGCAAATTTGGTCGTCCCACAAAATCTAACAGTGCCTGTTCTCTGTCCTACCACCAGTACTCTGTCTCCAACCTGAATTTCCCCATCAAAAGGATTTTTCCTCGTAGCTGGAGAACTATACAACCCTGTTCAACAGAAGAACAAGATCTTAAATTAGTGCCATTATATCTTTAAAATTTAAGTCAGTCTTAAACAGTGAGCCAACTGATTGGTAAACAGAGTATCTACCTTTAACACAGCATAGCTTTGACACATGGCACACACCGCAAATTTTGTTTAGACAAAGAATCGCTTTGCTTCAGCGTGAGAACTGTGGACTACAGCCTTTTCTCTGCAGTTGGAAGGTACAGTGACCAGCTGTAAGAACTCTTTGCCCACTGAAGATGTTCTAAAAGCTTTTTCAAAAGTTGCCAAACTTCAGTTTATGGTTAAGCTACTTCCCAAGTGTCTGATTCGAACTATCTCAGATTCTGAAGCAGCACAAGTAGTTCTACGCATTCAGTACAGCAGCAAGCTCCCACGTGTGAAAACACAGCTCAATACAACAGACCATACCAGTACTGATTTTAGATGAGACAGAAGACACTCGAGTCACTGCCTTTTTATTGCTGCTAGTTGAATTCCGCTTCTTGGAGTAATTCTGTTTGCCTTCCAAGGAGGTAGTAGAAGAGGAAGAGCTGCTGTAGCCAGGAAAACCTAAAAGACATAAATGGCAATAGTCTTTCAGAGATCATACTCAGATTAAGCAGAAGGTAAGGCTTCTGTAAGCAGGTAGTAAATTATCTGTTCTCCACAGTGGGCATGATGCAAAGCAAAGAGCCAAATTAAGAGGTCGTTAAGCAGCATTTACACAGATGCCCATCAGGAATGACATGGGTACATCTGACCCTGCCTTGGGAACTGGGTGACAGCAGAGTGCTGGAATAGGCTTCCAAAAGCCCCTTCTGTATTACCCTATGAAAGTTCTTCCCAACAGTCCCAAACATATTTATTAAGATATGAGAGCCTCAGTAATAAGAGATCACCACACTTCCAGCATCCAGCCTATTAAAGATTTGATGAGAAGTGGAAAGAAGGTGATATTATATCAGTGAATTATTGTCTGGATTAAAGCCTACTATATTCCATTACATACTGTATTAATATTAAAATAGGAACTATAAAATAAGAATGGGGAATAAATCATTTTTATCTCCATTTGCAAACCCTGATGTCTAAACTGTCTGATAAGACTTACGTTCAGCTTTCCTCCTTCCTTTTCAAGGAAGGAGAGTTCTCACCTCTCCTACCCCCTTCTGCCCAAAATGAGGCAGAGTACAGCAAAACATGCCTATACCTCCAGTTCTCAATGTGAAAATTTAAGATAATACTGCTTATCAAACTTTAATGAATTAAGCCTCTTGGAATTCTGGAGTTTTCACAAAGCACCTCGATATCGACACAGGGTTAGTGTGTTCAATATAATTTAATCCTCCAATTTGGAAAAAACAAACAAACAAACAAAAAAACCTGCAGAAAGGTAAATGCAGTGGGTCAAAGCAAAAGCTTATGTATCTGGGGACGGAAATCTAAAGACTGACTGCAGCTTTGCTACAATGAAGAAAAAGCAAATTACTAAATAAATGATGACTAAACAGGCAACCCTCAACTGCAAGTCCAAGGTATAAATACACGTGTGCGTTTGCGAACACGTACTACACATCTGGATTCAGAAGTCAGTCCAGCGATGGATTCCCTGGAGGTCAGACCGCCTACCACTTCTACATGAACACAACAAAACCTGTTGATGCAGCAATACAGAAACTAAGCCACTCATTGAGAGGCTTCATTTTGTGGGAAATCGTGGGGCAGGAGAAGGAAGAGCAGAAGGGACTTCAGCAGGTCCCATAATCCTCTTCCATCAGGCAAAACAACTGTTTACTAGATCACTCCCAATGGGTGAGTGTTTGACCTGGTCTTAAAATCCTCCCATCAGGGAGACCTCAGGACTTGCTCAGCAATATATTTCACCACATAATTATCTGTTCTCTTACAGGGGTTTCCACTGTAATATAAAACATAAATTACCAAAGTTTTAGCTCAAGATTTCTTACTCTTGTTATACATGCAGAATGCATTATACTGTTCTTTGTATTTGAAAGCTTCCTGTCTTACCCCTTTAATCTTCTGTCTTTCTAATCACACAATCACAAATTCCAACAGTCTTTTCTCCTAAGTCATGTCTTGTATCTCCAGTTATTGTGGTGGTTTCTCTCAATTCTCTCCAGTTGATTAGCATCTTTTTTGAAACGTGGTGTCTAAACTAGATGTAGTGCTTTAGCCGAGGCCTTACTTGTGCCACGTGAAGCATCCAGGTCGCATCGTGTCTCTCACAGCTGACAGTCCTTTTTACACATTCCAGTATGTTTCCCCTTTGCAACAGCATGACATAGATGATACACGTTTACCTTGCAATACTCAGTACTCCCATGTCCTTTTCTACAAAACTATTCCCAGGGTGTATTTATATAGTTGATTGTTTCAGCCTTGCGACATAACTTTGTTGTTGTCCTTACTCATCTCCATCTCCCCACCCCCACCCCCCCCAAGACCTTTTTTCCAATTTGTCAAGGACTATTTGGGGGGAGGTAGGGGTTTCTTTAATGTTAAGCCCATCAAATATCTGCCAGGCAGCACCTGCATATTTCATGAACAGACTTTCTATCCCTAGTGTCCAAAAAATAAAATAAAACAAAGTACCAGACTCAGCATAAACCCCAAGCTGAAACAGCCTTCCTGTTTGACAAAGAACCATTGACAGCTACTGTCTAGGTTGGATGTTGGACTTTCCTAAAGGTTCTGCACCAGCATTAAGGCAGTATCACCTAAACAACTAGATCCCAAAATGAGGCCTGACTCCACATCACTTACAGCCTGTATAGCCTTTGGAGTCCTATTCATGGCAGCTACCATATTGTATCCATCAGACTGAGACGCCGTACTGCCAATTAATTTCACTGTGTGACCAGAACCTGAAGAACAAGCCATTAAATGTCTCCATGAACAAAATGTTGGAGAACTCTGTCTACACAAGTTTTCAGCTCGCCTCTGAAAAAGTATCATATAGGATACCTTAAATACCTTCCAGTAGTCTCTTCCCCAAGTCTCTCCCTCACCACTGTTCGCTGGCGGAGGATATGAGAAGATGCTTTTCTTCAAAAAAGGTATATTGAAATTCACACTTCAAATTATTACAAAGAAATACTGCTTTTGCCAACACTTGCAGTATGATTTTATAGACAAAACCTCAAAGGAGGCACGATTTTTACAGATTGTTAAAGACACTCCTGAAAGGGGAGTCCCTTTATGTCTGAAGTTCACCACACAAAATACTGATGCAGTAGAAGTCACTATCCAATTCTGAAACTAGATAATTGCAGAGAATGATTCAGACGTAAAAGGAAATTTTTAAGCTAGACTTTCGTTTTTCGTATTTGACGCTTGTTACAATGAGTCTTCCACGACACAATGCCAAGACTGTTAAGTGCTGTTAGATGCGTGCTTCATTATACAAGCTTGAACATAGGGGGAGAATAAAAATCCCAACAGAATACGTGCATAGTTCTTCATCAAAAACCAAGCAGTAATGATACAGGGCAAAAGGTCTCCCTCAGAAACCTAATAAGGCAATTCTGCAGATCCTCTGTGAGATCATTTACTAAGAGACAGCTTTATGGGCTCGTCTATATTCTTGTCTGTGCATTTGGGTAGAACCTGTTACCAAACCCACACAGAACGGCAGCCAAACATGCACACAAATTACTCTTGCTCCTAGTAAACTAAATGTGTACAGCCTGCTTGGGACTTGACAGGCAAGGCAACTCTTTCCTGTAGTGTAGATACAGGACTTTGTTAGGTAAGGCAGTAATACTTCTTTCTCTGTCCCACCCAAAATTTTTCTCAACATGTTAAAAAAAAAAAAAAAAAATTTGAGTTACCGTCTTTCACAGGTACAGTTTTTCCCCTGTTAGCAGTCGTAAAGTTGGTTTCAGAAGCACTGTCTTTTTTTACCATATTTAGGCCTATAAAAAGAATATACACAATTAAATATGTATGTCCTAAAAACAAACAAGAATTCTACAGGAAAGCCATGTACAAAAACAACTCGGCAGATTTGCAGATCAGTGAATGCATGGATAAAACAGATAAAGCTGTACAGTTCCTCAGACTCTTGATAAATGGGTAAAACAAGACTGCAGAATTGTTTTGATGGATAAGCACAGATATTAAACCCCTTAATGCATTAAAACAGTCCAAACAATTTGTTTATCATTTGGCAAGACAGTCTGAAAAATATTAATGTTTATATTGAAGTTTTACTTAAATCTTTCAAACATTTACATCTACTATATATACAACATTGACTTTTACAGTACTTAAGGTATACTATTCACTAGTATTAATTTCACAATTTCTGCATTAAAAACTACACATAAAAGTTTTGACAGAGATTTGAGACCAAATCTTCATTCAATCTACAAATAATGAAGTACACATGCCAATATGATTTTAAGAGCCTAACTCTTAGAGCAGCAATGTTGTGATATGCATATGAACTAGTACTGCCACATAAGTTACAATTTGTGAACAGTCATTTTGCATTTCTGACAGTTTCCTACCCTGACTCAATGAAGAACAAGCTTATCTATGATTTATCCCCTCCCTGTCATGAAAGAAAAATCACATCTTTTTTATTTAACTACATCTCTTGGCTTAATTCAGCTATAGGGACTGAACTAGTTTGCAAAGGTACTGTATTTTCCAAAATTTTATGGTTTAGCCATTAAAGGCAACGGATCAAAAAACTACTGTTTGTGACCAATAACGTATTTCTCAACTTGATCGCAGTAATCCTTTTTCTAAAAACTTGAAAAAGATCTATTATCATCAGTCTGATGGATTATTTGAATCCAGTAGAAACCAATCAAATTTGAACGTCTCTATGTGGTAATATATCTTACTTTCCAGGTTCTAACCATACCTACAAAAAGCATATTAATTTTTCTTGGATCATTACAAACCCGCGTATTGCAGGAGTGAAGTTTAAGGGAAAGAAATCTAATCCGGTGATGCACGTAAACACTGCAAACCAAAGTTCTGCCTCCGCAGCTTTAGCCTCCCACTCCTGCCTGTGAATCAGCCAGGCACATTAATTCTAATGGACCTTTCGATGCAGGAACTTCTTAGGAACAGCAGCTTCCCGATTATTGCTGGTGGTGTAAGCTCTGCCGGGCAGATGATGCATAACTCACTCTGATTTTTACCTCAAGCAAGTATCAAATGTTTAAAATTCACAAAGATACAAATGTACCTTTATGACAGAAAAGGTGGTTTATGACTAAACTGTCTGAAACACACCGTCTGTGACAAAGGGAGCAGTCCTTCCCATTATCCTTTAACAAGATACAAACAACAAACTGAAAAATATTTAACAGAAAGAATCAGCTTAGATCTGCTCCTGAGCAGTACTCCCAACAAACCGATTATTCTGAGAAGCTTTTTATGTAGGAAGTCTATTTATAAATATAGCTTAAATCTTGTGCTAATTGTAAATACACATAATTAGGGCTTACTTCCTCCTCAATCTATGTAGAGAAGAATTACATAAATCATCCAATCTGCTGCCAAAACGCCTCTCTTCTACCAGCCTGGCACATTGTTTCTGTACCCTGCGTATTACTGGTAAAGAGTGGTTTAGGGTGCTAGAGTAAATTCAATGAGAATGTACGCATAGCTTCCATCCCTTAAGCTGTGCTGCCTTAGTATGAGTCACCTAAACAGGGTTCAAAAGGCAAAATAAATGTTCGTGCAATGTATTTAATGACATGATTATGTAGCCAGCCAGGCACGGGGCCAGATTATGCGTGGTGGGCACTGTACGCAGCAGGGAGGAGTCTGTACTCCAAACACCTTGGAACCTGAACAGATGAGAAAAGATGCATCATTCTTACTTCACAACAAGGGAACTTGAAGTACTTTGAATAAATTACTAAAAGACTAAGCCAGAGCCAGGGACTGAGCCTGCAACTCCAATCAGTAGACTGAGGCTGTATTCCAGGGACATCCTTTCTCTTCTGATTTGCCTCTGGTTTTACTCTGATAACTCAGTGAGCAAATATAACACAACCAGTTAAATAGTTCCTTGATCATTTTGCCAGAAAATAAATTTCTTCAGTTCCTATATATAAAGGTGTATATAGATTAGTTTCTAGTTTTTCACTGATTTCAGTGAGATGTTTCAAGTTACTCAGCAAGATCTTCGTAAAAGAAATCATGTTATGTTTAGACATTTAACTGATATCACAGCCAACCAGAAATTACTTTAAAGGTTCAAGAAAAAACATTGTGGTGATTTTTTTTTTTTTAAATAGAGTATATAAAGACCTCTATTAGTACATCAGATCACTATCATCACTAAAGCAATTACACACAACGTCGTTCCAGTACTAATTTAAAGGCTACTCAATGAATACCTGAGAACACATAGCTAATATGTATCATCTCCCCATCCCAAGTGATGAAATAATTCCAAACGAGTATTTTAATACCAAGATTTACATGATTGGTGCTAATTCTTGAAGATGAGTATCTCAATCCTGTCTCAACATACAAGAAAATACTCACCAGAATTCACTTTGGAAGTTACGTGCGTCACATCTATTTTCTTGGATTTGACCAAAGGTAGAGACCGTGTGGAAGAACTTCGTACAGAGCTTTTTTTGTGATCAGAAGCCTTGCTTATTTTAGAAAGAGGTGCAAAGATACCTGGAGAGAAAATCATATGTTCCAAAAAAAGAACCAGGAGTAACATTAATGCAACAAAACTTTCTGGCTACTATCTCTTACATCAATTAATTTAGGGGACTTTTTTCAGCCATGATCACGGCTTGCTGTGCTGTCAAAGCACTTGTAAGGGGAGGAAGGATTAGCTCAAATGAACAGTGAAACCAAAAGACTTATCAGGCAACTTAAACAGAGTAATTCAGGATGTCAGTCGAACTATCAATTAGAATCTGTGTCCTAATGGTAACCTTCAGTCTCCACTGTTACAAAACACAAGACTTTTTATATCATGACTGTCCATGAAATACCAATTAAAATACCTCAAGCTGGAAGTTAGAAAACAGCTACAGGCATGAATCTCTTACAAAGGAAGGCAAAACAGGTAAAGAAACACGGCCATTATTGCTACAACACAAACAAATAGCTTCAACAATATAGATGGCAAGACAGGAAAGACTTATCTCACAGTTTCAAGGAAATAAGCAGAAATTTTGATTGGTTGGTTGGTTCAGTAGTTTTGCAAAGAGTTGAGGCCAAAACACTAGGAACAGTTAAAAGAATCAATAGAACAAACAAATACTAAAAAGAAAAGCAACAGAATTTGATACCCGTTTTTATTCTCCCAAAAGGTTCCTATCTTCCAACACTGTTTTTAAAATTCAGGTTTTAAAAAATGTAACAAAAAATTAAAGGTTATACCGCGTTTCGGTGCACACTTGAAGTACTGGATTCTTCCAACACTTCCGTTGTTCTTTCCTTCTGGTTCGTCCAGCTCTATGCCAGCCCACTGGCCACTGGCAAATTCTGTTGTGCCACAGAATCTTAATGTACCGACCTAAAGCAAAAAAGCATCAACACAGAATGACTTTGCTAAACAAGTATCATCCATGAGAACATAGGATAGATGATGAAGGAGACAGCAAGTCATCTCCAAGCTTTTGACCAGAACTAAGACATACAAACATAATCTCCCTCATTTATTGACATTCCTATCTTTCAGTGCCAGCCAATGCATTTTCCAAAACGTGTTAGTCCTTCTGTGTATATTCTGTATTAAACAAAAGCAGTGGTTATTGACAGATCTGGTAAGAGAGAAGAATTAGGCAGTAAGCGCCATTGTACAACGCAACTCCAAGTCAGCAAAGTACAGGGGGACAGGCCTAACAAGGTTTTACTTTCAGTGTCTTCCACAACAATAGTTCCAGAATCATGGCTACACATCTTGCTGAACTGGAGATTGCATGGAAATCCTAGATAAAAAAATTCTATAAATATACCTCTGTGTGTATAAATATATACATATCAATATATATATTTATACATATATTGCAAAGGTTGAAGTGTAAACTTCAGAGCATACTTGATTTTTCCTTTTGCAAAGATTCACAACTCTTTTATTCCCTCCTTATGATTAAACAAAATTTTAAAAGCCAACAAATGTTTTAAACATTTTGTTGTTGTTTCAATATATATAATACTATATGGTCTGAACAGATAAGTAGTGTATCAAGAATATCAAGACAGACCAGTCTTGCTGGTGGACCTCAGTCTCCACAAATGTACCTTGTAAGTTCACACACTTCAACCAAATGGGAGGAATGACTAACAGAGAGGCATTTAACATTGATTTAAATTCATTTTTATATTTGATTTTTAAATTAGTTTTAGTAATAAAAACCTTTGATCTTTTACTTGCTCAGTTTTCATTATCTCATGTGACCTTCATACTATTAGTTCTTTTTTTACTATGACTTCACTGTCTAATCCAGCCCTCAGAGAGTAAACAGACAGAAACCATTTTTTTTCTTTACTATAAAACCTTCCAGCTACTCTTTCTTCAAGTTCTGTAAAGAAATAAATGTGACTCAGCATCTGTTCTTCTTTTACTCTGAAGATCTCCTTTAAACTTGGTTGTTGTCAGCAGGTACATCATACTTTTTAGCTACCAACTCAAAGATCAAATTCTGCCGGAGGAAGTTTGGCCAAGTGGCCTAACAGATCCCCAACTCTCCAGGCACCAGCCAAAGAACACTTTCCAAGCAGAGGGAAGAGACCCAACAGGCATCTTAAACTGGAGGTGGAGATGGCAAATCTGAGGCTCTAATTTTGCACAAGCCCCAGGACTTGCACAAGCAAGGAGCAGAGGACCTCTTGCACCTGAGAAACACAGCAGGAACAGGATACAAGAGTTTTCTCCCAGCTACTGGTTTCCCTGCACTCACATTTCATTGAGTGTCCCTTCAGATTACATATAACCCAGCACAGCAGGAGCCGGTGAAGCTGGGAGACCCTAAATCACGTACACATAAACACCTGCTTACACAGCTTTCTGCCCTGTCAGACAACTAGAATGGCAGGTGCAGTAGGAATCAATTTTCCCCTCTGGCATCTACTGTGCCTGGCTTTCAAGCTTCATTACAGCTGATGCGTTAGGAGACTGCAGAAGCAGAAAAAAAGAACAGGAATCCATAAACGTTGCTCATACAAATGCTGCCATTCCGGTGTCCTTGCACCAGCTTCCATATTCTGGAAATGAGAACTGATCCAAAAGGAGGTTAAGAATTGGGCACCAATTTCATTATCCTGCTCTCACTTTTGCTCCACCCTGCACACATTTATGAGTATCAAGGGAGAGGGGAAGAGATCAGGGCTGAGATCAACTTCTCCCTTCAGACAAATGGAGAGAGTGGGTGGGAAATGATGTGGGAGTAATGCAGAACAGCTCCTCATACACAAAGAAAGGAAAGGAGGAAAGCAGACGTGGAAAAGGAAGACCAAAAAGTCCAATCACATTCCTCCTCCTCACCTACTATATGACAGCTCTGGCTCCCTTAAAAAAAGCTAGATGGAAAGCCTTTGGCAGCAGAAAAACAGCTTCCAACAACTTCTTAAAAACACTCTAACAGCATACTCAATTAAAAAAAAAAAAAGTAACCAGACCCAGGAAGCTTTATGCATACATGGTAAGCACATTACAGTACAGACAGTACTATGGGCCTTACTTTGAGAAAAGGTACACGAGACTAATTTCTTCCCTTTCTTGCTATAAAGCCTCCATTACTTTCAGTTACATTATCTGCCCTCGCTTTCACTGTGCAATGGCTTTCTGTAAAAGAAACTTCCATGAACTTACTGTCTTTAAAGATTAAGCAGCTTCCTGTACGTACTTTAGTTAAAATGCCTTCTGCATAACTAGTCATTCCTTTACTTTTCCTGACCCAATTTCAAAAATACACCAAATGAAAATACAGAATGGAAGCTGCTTTGCACTCTCAGTGGAGTTCGCTTTAGAACATTTCAGTTGTGATAATTACAAATCTGCAGTTATACTAGAAAGATTATTAAAGGTTAAGTTACTTGCCTTCAATGTTTACCAGAAAAATATTTGAAATCTTTTAAGAGTTCTAGCACTCTTAAATCATTTCAGAGCCCTTGCTATCAAGAGCAAATAAAAGGTATGAATACTAACTGCAGTATCAATGTTACATTTTTTAACTACATTTTTTAAAGTGTGTCTAGCAAGGTATCTTAAAAGCTATTCACAGTTGAGCTGGACTAGCATTAGCTACATTCTCATACTTCCACCGAACATTGGAACAACCCTGGTGGCACAGCACTGCTTCAAAGATTTTAGCTGCATTGCACCAGTGAAATTGGGTTACTATAGGCTAAGGAGAATTAACGTTTTCTTTTACCACTTTCTGGAAACTATCAGGGGTAATTCCCAAATGCCTCATAACTGAAAGCTGGGCAACTCACAAAGTAATCTGTAAATTTTACCATCATTTTGATGTGACACCAAAAAATTTAATAGAAGCTGAGCCATGCTGACTGTTAAAAAACTGTTTGCAGATACAAAATGCAGACTGTGCCTGTCAAAACAGCTTTTCATAGTAGTGACTTTCTTTTAACGCATAACTGTTTGGCTTATTACATTCTCTAACCAGATCCTTACTGCCATGCAGAGCTTATGCCTTCCAGAAAGTGTTTTAGACCCTCAAATTTGAGGTATGTCTCCAAAGGGGTAAATAAATTGACTGTCCAGAAACGATGAGGGTAGTATCAGGTTGCTCATCATACCTTCTGTCCTGCAATAACAACACGATCTCCCAGTTTCAGGCCAAGCGACAAAAGCATGGCCTTGCCTGTGACATGATCGTAGTTTGGAATCATGGCTTTTGAGACGTCACATGAGAGAGGCACTGCATCCAGCAATATCTGCTTGATTTCTTTTGCACTGGCCGCTGCATCTGCCATTTCCAGTGGCATATCTACTGGATCAGGAACCACATCTGCTGGAATCTGCCCTTTGTCATTCTGTAGAAACATAACATAGCACAGGATTTCACATTGTGACAAGAGAAACCTGATCAGGCAAAGCAGTTTATGAAGTTTTTAATCCTCTTCATTGCATATTTTTCCTAGAATATAAACAACTATAAAAACATCCATATTTTCAAATAAGGATGCCAAAACATCCTTAGATATACAAACTAGCATTTACAGTGTCTTATTTTCAAAAGTGCTAAGTTACCAAAATTTTTAATCTTAAGAACATTACTAGTACTCAAAACACATGAAAAAACACACCTGTATAAATCTGTACCTGAACACAGATCTAGGTAAGCAAGCAACAATTCTGGTTCGTACTGCCAATACTGTAAAGCTAACACTTCCCAAAGAATTTGTCTTTACTCAGTGTATGGTTTACTCCTTGGTGAGGTTTATTCCAAATGTAAGACAGAATTTAATTAATATATGTTGCATGTACAGAATACACAAATTTGATGTCTCACATAAATACCTGAGTAAATCTGTCCAGGTTTATTTAGATACAGACTATTCCATGAGAGATGAATTAAGGACAGAGTCCTTTCCAAACACTTCCCATTCCCAAAGAGCAGTGATTGTGATTCCCAGTATGTCCCATGTGACGCTTGCCCTAGGCCAGAGTTGTTGGAGTACCAGCTCACCTGGACTTAACCTTAACTCAAGGCCAAGTATACCGTTGGGCTGTTAGGCTGCTACAATGGCAAGTTCTACCTGCACTTTATTCAGCAAAGGCATTAGTACGCATCTTCGCCTGCCTGCCAATTTTCACAAAGTTTGTGGAAACATAATTATCTCAGTCTTCCAAATTTGTCTCAGGTGAGCCCCTGGCCTCAGAAATTACTGGAAGCTCAAAGAGGGAATGATGCAGAGCAAGACTGTATTTGCTTTGTTTCCAAAAAAAAGAAATCCAGACTAAGAGCTCAACCTTCCCTGAGCCCCCTATAAATCTCCCTGTCTCAGCCCTAGAAAACTATCACCCTTACTCAACATTTACACTCTGATGTCATCATATAAGCAAACTAGACACCGTGTCTGGTCAGAACTTTGTGGCAGGATTGAAGAATTAAACACCCACCGTTCCTTAAAAATCAACTAGTCATTCTGTAAGTAAAAAGTCAACCTATTCCAGTCACGATACCTTAAAAACAGGAAGTTTTTAAAAACAGGGTGTTTGAGTTTTTAGTGATCACATTAGCGATGTTTTGGTCAGATCAGTCCACCAGGTGCCCCACAAATTTTTGTGTCAACACGAGGTAGAGGGCAGAGCAGAGGCGAGAAGGTAAAAGCAGGCACAGTGGCACAGGATTGCTTTTCTCAAGGGCAGAGCCACCTTTTGCCAGCTCAGACCACTTGTGCAACTACAAAGCAGTATTCTGTGTGACAACAGACTCTTAAACGTACAGGTGCCATAGAACTGGAAACATGTATATGCACACTAAATAATGAGATATAGAAGAAAAACAGCATTTTTAAAGAGATCTAGACTGAATATTATTAAGAACTGTATGAACAATGGTGTTCCAGAAGATTTCACACCATCAGTGATACATAAAATAATGACTTTTGAGTACCCTTAAAACAACTAAAACGTCTCGTTAAACAAAAACCCTGAATTTGAAAACAGAGAACTGAGATACTGTCTATGCTAAAGAGAAAAAAAAAAATATCAAAACACAACCAAAAAAACAACCAAAAAACCCAAACAAAAACCTCACAGGACAAAACCACAATCAAAACCCAAGATTTGTGGCTCGGCACATATAGCAGCACTGTACACTATAACTCAGGCCTATTATTTGGTTAGTAAGCAGAGCAGTTAATGTTTCTTCATTATCAGTTACTTATGGTAAGACTAAGTTTACTGCTCAGCAACACACTGCATTTCTGGAGGCGACAGACTGCACTCCTGTATTTCTGAAAAGGTCCACCACTGCCATGACAACTGTAGCAAGACACAAAGGAGTATTAAATGAAAGTTCAAGTAACAAATAGAAGAACATCTTGAAAGCTATTTGAACTAATGAACTAGACCGCAACACAAAAACAAACTTCAACACACGAATATTACAAAGCATACAAAATCATCCACTACAAGTTTTAAATAATTTTTCTGAGGCACTACCTCTCCATGCAACACATTTTTAGCTAACCAAAATCCTGGACAGACTGTTAACTTTTTCCAGGTACTTTTTTTCACCTTTCGGTGAATCTACAACTCAACTCCTTACCCTAAAGGCAGGATTTGCTCCGTGTTCCAGTAAACACTTGACAGCTCCTGTACATAGGTTAAATGCAGCAATATGTAAAGCTGTTCCAAAATCAAAATCACTGCAGGTGGCATCCACATCTGCAATTAAACATCATATGTGAGGTGTGTAAGTCTGTTATGTGAACATTTTACCCTACAGATTCCTGAAGAGGACATTCATTTTTACTGCTCATGTTAACATTTATACAGAGATACCATTATTTATGTACAAAATGCATATAAGAAAAACCTTATCTGCATCTGTTTATTCACATCATGAACCAATCTGGAAACAAGCATTTACTTTCATTCATTTTGTAATACTAATGACTTAGCTGCAAAGCTGTTGCTATTCAGGATGCCCAACCTACTGTGCTAAGATTAACAACTAGTAACTTTGGGTTTCATGTAAATTAAAGTTTCTGAAATATTTATATTTTATTGCTTCTAGTTGTCAAATATTAAAATGAGATGTATCTTCAACCAGTTGTTTGCCTTTGTGAGCAGGTAGTGTGACAAGAGAAAACAGATTATACCTCTGTTTTACATTCATTTAATTACTAATGGCCAAGAATGAAGTATGAGCTAGTTGATTTTTATAATTTCTTTGTTTTCAAAGAATTGCACTCTGAAGGGTCTTGCACGGATAGTTTGGAAAATGGAGCACTGCATTTGACTAAAAGACATTTAGCATAATACGTATTGCCATCATTTGTTCCAGATAAATCTTTTAATCTGCTGTGAAGTTATTACTGTTCTCAAAGATTGGAGTTTTAATGTTTATTTAGTCTTTGGCTCCTCTCCTAAACTATACATGAGAGATGTCAGCTTGAGTCAATTATGTATATGACTTAATTAAAAATGCCAGCTGATTTAATACACAAACCAAAAGCCAACAAGTATTAGCAATAATGTTCCAATTTGAAATACTGGTGAGGAACATAAAACTTTCCACCTCAGGGCTGTACAGGCTCCTAGTATTTTCCAGTATCAGGCTCTGTCCTGAAAACCACTAGCCCTTTTCATAATGTGATAAAAAAAAGTATATCCCAACCGTATCAACATCCTTATATAGTTAATTAATATTTTGCATGCAAATAAAACATCAACATATATAGAAGATATATAAATATATATGTCTGTATAGATATGTCAACTTTATACATACTAATAAAGACTGACTCTGAACTTTATAAAAATCAAAGATAACACATTCAGGATCAAGTTTTAGAAGTTTTACAGTTGCACTAATATGAATACAAACTTAGCTATTTTAAATTTAATTGGCACACGCATGAAAAAAGACTGCATTCACATGACGCAATCATAACAACAGCTACGTATGCAGATGTACGTTTTATAGATCAAATGTCAAAAGACTATTACCAGTTTAAAACTGAGCAGAAGCTGTGTAGTTGTATACAACAACCACTGAAACTTCCACATTTAGTAAGGCTATCAAGTATTTTCTGCACACATAGGAACCAATTTGCAGAAACAGAATTTGCTGTAACATCAGCTACTGAGTCAGCAACAGTGGCATGTACTTCCATTTTAAAAAGTAAATGACATACAGTTTTGGATTTTGTTTATTTTTTTGTTGGTTGGTTGGGTTTTTTTATTAGACTTCCTCAGACTTGCAAGCTTCATGCTTGGAGTTTTTAAACACTGTTTTCTTACAGCTTTGTTCTAGGTCTAAGGTGGCATAGTACAGATGACAAAAAGAAATGTACGTGTATCAAATGTTACCCAGAAACTACCCCCAAACTATCTAGGGAAAATTGATATGCAGGAATGGTGTGTCATTAGCAACCCATGCGGGTTACAGTCATTGTCTAACAGCACCATACAACATTTCTAATTCTTAAGACTTTAAAAATTTTTACATTTCAAACCTCTAAAAATCTAAGATCAAAACTAGCACTCTGTTCTAACAATTGAGAAGTAAATCTGTATAAAGAACTTGACTACAGAGCATCATAAAGGAAATAGTTTAGCAGTAAATCAAAAGGAAACATCTGTGGTACTCACTGTTTCACAATGGGTGTCTCAGAGTCAGTATAGCACTGTCTTGAAAAGTTATTTATACATTAACAACCCTTTTTTCTCCAGTTCTGTATGGATCCATCCAAGGCATATTTGCCTTCTATGTATGTCCTCTCTTCCCTGCAAACTGCCTACATCCTCCCTTCTCTGCAAATTGCCTGATGAAGTATGGAGCTAAGATTATTCTATTGATTCAGACCATCCATTGTTTTCATGTCACAGGGTAAATTTTTTTGTACATTTTTTGACATAAAAAAAAAAAGTCATCTGCTTATCCAAGAGTTGCCAACTGCCAAGGCATTTCACTAGAGTGGTTTCCTTGGAAATCTGAGCAAATTCCCACCCTTTCTGTAGGCATTGCACAGGAAGAGATGAGAAAATGCAAATGCAAACTAGGTCTAAAAGAAGACCTAAACTGCTGATGCAAATTATGGAGACCAGACTATTGAAATGTGATGTGAACTTAACTACTGTGCAGTCTTATTTTGTCTTTTGTTACTTAACTACTGTTGTTACCTCTTAAGCATGCCATACCAGTAACAGTGCTGTTTAACAATTACCTCCATGATGATTCAAGATGTGGTAAGCAAGCCTTGTGTACTCCAAAAACCTATCAGCTTTTCAGAATTTTGATACAGAGTCTTTAGCTACAACTAGCCAAAAAAGGGCATTAATCATTTTGCAAAATGGCACAATCAGAAGGATATTCAGTAGAACAAATTAACATTTGTACAATTTTAGTATTAAAATTGCTTACTGGTTTTCACATCCTGACCAAATTAGGAACAAACAGTTCTGGTTCAGAATCCTTTCTGTATTTCCATTTGCATTAGTATAAATTACCAATCCTTCATGTTATCATTCCAAGTAGTATTATCTATTTATGCCAAACACTAAAGTCAAACTGTTCCTTACACATGATCTTTTAGATTGCAGAGAAGTGTGAAAAGTGAGCATGTCAAAGTTGCTTCAGTCACTAGTTGGCCACATGCCATTGTCAAATCCCCACTTCTCTTTTACCCTTCTCCCAGCATTTCAAACATACTTCTCAATGTTTAAGGAATCTTAAAAACCCTATGAATTTACCAGAATAGTTACACCTTTGGTTTTCCGCATACATTCACTTAGTCCTCATCAAGTTAGAATTAACCTGTTCACTTTCCGTTCTGTTAGATACTTGTTTACCATCTTGTACAAAGCTCAAGTTTAAAAATCAGCAATAGAATCAGTGCATTAAACTAAAAAAAAAAAAAAAAAAAAAAAAAAAAGAAAAAAAAAAAAAAAAAAAAAAAAAAAAAAAAAAAAAAAAAAGGTCAAGAGAAAAATGAACCAATGAGGCTGACTAAAAGAATAAGAAATTTGACATTATTTATGTATAATGGATAAACAAGCCCCACACTTAGAGACCACTACACACAAACTTAGGGTTAACCCGAGTTGGACAACTACATGAAACAAAAGTAGCAACGTCTACCTTTTGGCTTTGCATTTTTCAAAATAACACTAATAAGTTCTGGAACATCAAAGTAGGCAGCATAATGCAAGGCATTCATATTTGTCCAGCGGCTGCGTAAACTGCTGTCAGCACCCAAATCAATAAGCTGTGTTGCAAATTTTACAGCAGTTTCAACATCACCTGCAAGGTAAATTGTATAAAACGTGCATTAGAGATGTATTTAACCTCAAAAAACATGCACATGCTTATGTGTAACACATAATGTATATTAAACCATTAGAGCTCAGAGCAGAACAATTACTACGCCTTAATTTTTAGGATTAGGATGCAAAAATCTTTGCCTTTTATCATAAAAGGCTGAAATCTCTACTATAGTACATAATAACACTACGTTTACCTCTAATGTAAATGATGTGTCACCCATCAAAACCAGGGATTCTAGTATCTGATAGAAGAAAAAAAAATTGCGCCACAATGCTGAAGTTTACGTTAAAAGATCTGCTATACCAGAAAAGCTAACCTATGGCAGATTTCACTCAGAAACTTAGTTCAAATTCAAAGAACTGGGTTCGGGATGAACAAAAGAGTAGTACAACATAAAGCTAATACGGATGTTCAAACAGAGTTAAATATGCTCTTATTTCCAGTACTTATGATCGTAATAATGCAAAAAAAGATTATTGTTTTCTTCTATCATGATCAGGGTGAAAGAAAAAAAAAAAAAAAAGAGCACCCAGTCACCTAAATGTTCTAGTTTCACTGATGTAAGAAAACTGTCCGTAGCTTAGTTCGCAGTTTGTACCTCATTCTGAAATAGTCTTTGCTACATTAAATACATGTTTAACATAGCTATTGTTTGCAATATCTATACCACTAACTCAACTTACTCCCAACTGCCAGTGCCATAACTGTGCTACAGTTCTGTATCTTCCTTTCTGATGGCCACTAGAAGAGCCAAAACCAAGCATTAAAAATAAAATCTACTGCAAGGAAAAATTCTGTAATAGTTGGTGGGATTAGCCTTTGTGAATTAATTAGGTTTTTACACCTATAATGACGTTTCTTTACTCACCAATACCATGAGCCCCTGATTTGCAAGTGTAATGCAAGAGAGTCATGTCAGTCAGTCCATCTCTGTCATTCACATTACAACCCCTCTTAATAATCTGAAAGACAAGTGGAAAACAAGTATATTTTAGCTCTGATGTCAGTATCATTTAGTAAGTTATTTCAGATATATTGACTCCTGGGTTCATTTCCACAGCTAATAACAAAGAAGCCTGCCAGAATAGACTGTAACTGCAGAACTGAGCAACATGCACAAATGTAATAAATAGTATTATATGAATATCATTAACCTTCATTGTTTACATATTTTAAAGCTTCTTTATATTGTTACTTCTAACATACATTTCACATGCTGAAAAGTTAACTACTTAAATGAACAACAGGAAAATTACATCATTTATGAAGTCTCTCCCCTTGTTCTCTGATCTCTCAACCATCCCCCCCCCACCAAAAGTGCCCCCCCATTATAATACAGTAGGAAGAATCTTCACTATACTTCCCCATCTGTACAGAAAAGCCTGTAATCCAGAAGAAGAAAAATAAGACAGTAGGATGAAATTACTAGAAAGGAGGAGTCTTCTGAAAGCAGCTTACTGCAGGTTACAAACAGATTTCAGTTCCTAACTCATTTTGTGCCTTGGAAACATTGCCCTTAAGGTCAGGCTTCACTGTAACTTCATATATTGCAGTTTATGATTACTGCTAAGTAGGAAACTGAAACACCAAGGTGAAGGGTCTCTAAACAACTGCTTTGAAAAGAAACATTTTTTCTACCATCTATCTAAATCTACTGGATTTTTATCCATCATCTTTCTTGTCCCAAATGAAAGCTGACAAGTGGAATCCAAGTCACTGCTCAGTACCTACTTGTTAAAAGGCAAAAACTGTATCTGTGTTTATGATTAGTTCTGCTTCTAAATGAATTGGTTTTATTCGCTGTCAACATAGTATTTCTTTAACACTGAAAGCATTCAAGGATCTTCATTTATACCTCACCTCATTCCCAATAACATCAATATTCTGCTGGACCTGTGGAACCCACTGCCTTAAGATAGCAAACAATTCAGAAACTGATGTTTTGGGGTTGAAAAGTATTTCTTGGCATGCTGCATCATGGGGATCAAAGAAGGAAAACTCTGTTAAAAAAAAAATTAATCATTAGATACAACTGTAAGTTTTAACATCCCTCTAGTTTTTCAAACTCAGGCAAAGAATAGCAGAGAGAGTCACTTCACCACTAATCACACTGGAAAATCAGAATGTTGAATTAACTTAGGAAATTTTTTTTTAACATCTGGTCTATTTTTTCGTTTAATACTAAGGTCTTGCTTATACTTCTGAAAAAAAACTTTGAATGAGCAACCAATACAAAGGTACTGCAAGACTGATTTTAAGTTTAGGCAAGGACTAACAGATATGTGCAGTACTTATGCTAATAAGGGTTTACTCTTGCTTCAAGCTAGCCAAAGACTGCTGATTCTAAGCGGTTCCCAAGCACAGACAAGCCTCTTGATCTCTCCATGACTAAATGCGTACATGATTTCCCCATATGCTACAAAACCTGTCTTTTCCTTCTTCTTTCATCACAATTTACATAAAACATGCCAAAATATAAACACATGCACAAATCAGGAAGGCATTCTATGGCCTCCATTATTTTCAGATATTTTGTGCACGTATCAATCCCAGCTGGTAGCAGCTGTAGAAAACATCTTTAAAATTTAAGCCACCAAGATCAGAAAACAAAATATATATATTTAAGATTTTAGGCCTCATGTTGCTTCAGGCAATCCAAAGCATAGGTGTAAAAACCACCTTTTATTGAAGCATGATATTTCATGTTACTTACAGGTGTATGTGTATGCATGTATACACACATACTGTATTTTAAGTTTGTGGAACTCTGTAAAATGATATGAAAGAATCTGAATAGCAGTGGCTATTAGGAGAGGGAATGGAAGCAGAACCTATTCTCATCAGCAAATGACTAAATCATGGAAAACACTGAACTTTCATCCCCACGGCAGCTATCAGGGAGCTGTCTTTTTAAAAGGTTTCAAATAAATGTAAATGTCAGCTTGTATCAATCGCAGATTGATGGCTCTCAGAACGGACATACAGGTTAAGTAAAATAGAGCATCAGCCACCTGCGTGTATGACATGGTATAAACTACCTCTGGATGAATCATCATAACCTTTCCACAAAAAGAGCATACCATGCTTCTTGGATTAACAGATAAATAAACATGCGGAGCTCGCTTCCTGGCTATCTAGAGTTCCTTCAACTGCATTGCCTTGATTCAACAAGAATGAAAAAGGAGGACAACTTCACTAATATTTAGCATGAATTTTTATTTCCACCTAGCATATTAAAAAAAGCACCTCCCTTATCTCCCAGCACTATGCAAAGTGCGCTTCTTACCTACATCCCATGCGTTGACACAGATCTACTTAGTAGATTTATCTACTAATATTTAACTTCCGCATAAACCACAGTTGATTTCATCTTGAAAACTATGAAGTAAATAGACAACTAGCGAACAAGATTAATGATCTTACACAACATGCACGATTCCTACTCTATCTAGAAGCTTTCTAGCTACTAACCCGAACCAAATTGTATTTCAGAAATCAAGTCTAACAGACTGTTACAATCGGCATGCTAAGGTAAAAACCTGAAAATACATTAAGTATTACTAACAACCATCGTAAGTGCTTAACAGGTGATCAACTGTAGTGTGTACAAACCAAAGAAATGTTACAGAAAATCTGTTAAAAAGTTCCATGAAAGGATGACAATGGCATCTAGATATTTTAAAACATTACTTTCTCCACCTCTATCTTTCCCATGCATTGATGGTGCTGAACTGTATTAAGCAAAAATAAATGCACTTAATGTAATGACCAAGAATCTTTGCCTGTTGTGGTTTAACCTTCTTTTCCTAGATTCAGTAATATTACTGTTACACAGGCGACAGCAACCTCCTATAAAAGGAATTTTTTTTATTCAATGAGTAGGCATAGACTGAGGAGGACAGACAGTAGTGATATTGTAGTGTTATTAGAAGATATCACAACACAACAATGTTTAAAGAAGGATGAATGGAAAATTTTTCTAAGGGATAAGAAAGCAGAATGGAATAACTCATGGCAGTACTTGCAGCAGAATACAGCAGACAAGTTATGAGAACAGGGTTAAACCATGTAGAGAAGCATGTTTATGTACTAAAACATATAGTATGGAACTGTTACATTTCCAACCTGTGCTAACTCATCAAATGTGTCTCAAGAAAGCTGAGTCTGTCAAAGACAGAACATTACATTACGTATATTTATTTTTCCTGAATACAGTTGATTGCTGTAATCAATGCATGGGAAAAACAGAGGTGGAAACAGTATATTTTAAGGTATATAGATGCTGTTAACATCATCTGCAATATTCAAAGGCATTATAATTGTAGCTAGCTATGAAAATCTTTACCTACAGTGACATAATAATATATTATATATCCTGGTTTGAATATTATTATTCATACACATGAAGATAATTCAACATTATTTCGAAAGCCAGTCACTGATACTTGCTATAATTTTCTGTGAACACTCATTTCACAGTCCTCACCACCACAAACATCTACACTTCCAACAGAAATACTCCCTGTACCATATTGCTTGCATACTGAAAGCATGACAAAAAGCATAACTATAGAAGTTTTAAATGTGATGTAGATGCTTAACTACATTTAATTACTGCAATTTTACATGTTAACACACTATCCAGTTCTACAATGAGATGCAAAAAACCTGCAAACATCTGATCACACACACAGAAGAAACAGTAAGAAGGAAAATATATTATAATTTAAAATGTATGCAACAAGTAGAAAAAGGATGGGCCTTCATATTTAATTTCTTTTAAAAAATAATAGAGAATTCCTTTGTCACGGTATAGCCCCAGGCATTCGCTCACCCCTCCCCCTCTGGTAGGATAGGAAAAAGAATTGGAAGAAAAAAGTAAAACTCATGGGTTGGGATAAGGACATTTTACTGGGACAGCAAAGGGAGAAGGAAATACCACCACTACTAATAAAAGAATATACAAAGCAGGTGATACACCAACTGGCACAGGCTCGTTTTTTGGTTCAGCTGCAGTGCCTGTCGCCAGGGTGCCGGTTGCTCTGTTTTCCCTCTCTTCCCCCAAGGATGCTGCCTACTATGGAGCAGTGTTTGGTAGATAGTGGCCAGGGCCCAGCACAGTGCTCTAAGTTGTGCCTCCTTGGAATAGCCACAGCATTTCTATGTGATAAGTGATATTCTATCACTTTATCAGGGTCCTGTAGTTGTTTGGGAGTAAAGTTCTAAACCACCGGAGGTGAGAAGTTCTCCAGATACCTACCCATGTTCTCTCACACGCCACAACACCCCTGACTGTTCAGCCTCAGGATAGTCCTTTGGGTGGTATTCTTAAAACAATTTTTTGTAAGCCCAAACAAGATCTGAAACACATTCAGGAGACTTAGCAATAGGAACATGCATGCTTGAACATCTCAAGGATATTCAAAATTCTCAAAAGCTGCTGTAACTAGCCTTCAGGAAAACAGATAGCTGAAAGAGCAGGAGAAAATATCCCCCTCCATCTTCCTCATAGATTGGCTGTGATTATTAATAAATTCTGAGAGATGTTGTCCAAGATACGGGCACGACAGTACATACAAATACCAGCTTAACCTCATGACCAGTGATGAGGTCATATCATAAGTCAATATTACACTGTACAGCAAAATGAGAATCCAGGCCCCTCTCCCAGAGGTGATAGTGCAGCAGGAAATATATACAGCAAGTAAGGATTTACATAACACAACCACGTGAACAAACAAAACACCACTGTGACCAGCGACTATTTAACTAATATAATAAATGCATATAACAACTTTGTTTTAAACACGCTCTGGTCAGATCTGTCATTATCTCAACCCTTTGTGCCCCACATTGGGCGCCAAAAAGGACTGCTGTGGTTCAGCCCCAGCCGGTAGCTGAGCACCACACAGCCGCTCGCTCACTCCACCCCCCTCACCCGGTGGGAGGGGGAGGAGAATCAAAAGAAAGAGGTAAAAACTGGTGGGTTGGGATAAGGACAGTTTACTGGGACAGCAAAGGAAGAGGAAAATAGCAACAACAATACTTATAATACTTACAAAGTAGGTGATACACAATGCAATTTGTGTATCAATTCACTACTCAGAACCCAATACCCAGCCCTTCCAGAGCAGCGACCCCTCCTCCCTGGCCAGCTCTCCCTTTTAGATCCAGAGCATGACATCATATGGTATGAAATACCCCTTTGGCTAGTTTGGGTCAGCTGTCCTGGCTGTGTCCCCTCCCAGTTTCTTGTGAAAATTAACTTTATCCCAGCTGAAAACCAGGACACATTTAACCAGCAGTAAACTTTTTCCAAAAAGTAGGAATAAATCAAGAACTGCTAGCTTTTCTTAAAAATGGCTATTCAAATATATTCTCTGCTGATCACAAATTCATTTTCTGTTAGAAGTACATACCGCAGTCTGAAGGCATTGGTGCTGCAGCAACAGAAAAAGTAACAGAAGTTTCAGAGTTTGGGAATAAGAGCCGTTCTCTTTCAAGGAGGGAATCGCCTTCTAAGGAAGGTTCTGGGAGATCCTCTATGGTCATCTTCTAGAAAGCCACTTTAGGAGGAAAAAATGAATGAATAACCCCATTAGAAATACTTTAGATTAGTTCTATCATAGTAAGATGTAATGTGCAATGACACTAAAATCTTTCCTTTTCGCAAACACAGATTATTACTACCATTACATTCTTACAAACTAATGAAGTTACTTAGTGAAAGCTAGTAGAGTATGGTGTCAAGAATACGCAACTTCCAGTTTTGATTTAATCACTAAACTTGCCCATAAACATTGCCTTATAATGTAATACATGATATTTCTCCCCAGTTTTCCACTTGAGCAGAAATAAAAATAATGCTATAATGAGGAAGCGCGTGACAATGATGAATGGATTCGTATGTTATATAGCTTTATGAAAGTGTGAAGCATCAAGTACCTTTCCTCATACTCTGCATGCATATTCCTTTCCTTCACCATAAGCAAGCACGTGCTACCAGCTACCACCTTCTCCTCTTTAAAATTCTCAGCACTTTAATCTTCCCACACAAAGCTGCAGACAATTCCTCATCGAGTGATTCACTCCTGGACTCACGATTCCGTATCAGCTCCTTCCCCAGCTTCTCCCCTCTATGTTTTAAAATAGCATACTTACCACCTCCACTCTGATGTTCCCAGTCAACTTTTCAGGCCTTAGAGCAACCTAGGAGAGAAAAGAAAGATTAAAGGGCTGTACGGTTATAGTGACATTTTCTAACAATCAGGTCAAGTTACATTCTAGCTACAGTTCACTTGCTAAGATCAGAGGAAAGCTGGTTACCACTTGTGAGACATCTAGTCAGGAAAATTCAGTAACAAATAACAAAAAACATTGTTCTTAACAGAAACAGGCATTATTGCCCTATTGGAGACTACATCTTACAGCTGAAAAACTGAAATCCTGCATCTTGAATTTTCATGGTTAAATACTCAGGGTAGAAGTAGTGCTTCTACTAGACAACCTAGATTTTTATTCTAGAGATTGCTATACAGTGCTCTTTACTCAGTAATTTGTTTAGCCAGTTTGCTTGACAGAAATAATTTGTGGAGCTTTAAGGCATGTTTCTTTTTATTACATTTAATCTATACACATGAGTAAACAGGAAAAAAAAAAGTAGTCTGTTCTTACGACTTATTTTGGGTTTTGTATCCTACATACAACAAGCTATGTGAATAGATTTATTCTAATATTTCCGCAAATAAGTTTGTCACACTGTTTGGGAACCTCACATAATCTACATTCTAATACAAGAAGCATTTTAGCAGTGGATTACAGATACTAATCTTAAAGTAAATAAATGAAAACCTCTTCTTCTTGCACACCATCCGCAATTCACCCTGTCCTCAACTTGGAAAAGACATCCAGATGAAAAAAGCTCATTTTTTTCCAACTAGTTTATTTCCTCAGTCTTATGCAGCTGTACAAATGCATGTGCTGGCAAAAAGGAAAGATCGAGAAGGAGGCCACTGGGAAGGGCAGGACTGTTTCTTCCCACAGCATTATCAAATTGCATTGGCTTAAGCATTCTTAGATTCAACAAGGCCAAAAATATCATTAATTACTTCAATTATTATTTTCATCCAGCAAGAAAAAGTTAGAGTTTACACTTTTAATGGCTTTATAGTCATTGTAAACATGACAGCAATAACTTTCTTAGATGAGGGACTAGAAAGTCTCTTAAGCTGCGAGTCACTAATTAAATCTCTTTTGTAGGGCAATAGTGAAATAAATTTGCTACCGTCTGGTATTTGTTCAGAGGCTACGGCAAAACAAAGCAAAGCTTCGTAAAACACATGAATACACAACAGTTTTTCACAGGTAGCACATCAGACACTCTCACAAAACGCACAAAGGAGCAAGTAATATGCATGAGTATAAAGAGATGATAGCTGAACCTGTTAAATTAGAAAATGACGGAAAGGAATTATAAGCTTTCTACACAGTGCTGCCTGTACAACACAGGAAACAAAAGAAACACAATGAAAAGTAGCCAGACCTGATTGAGCAGATGGTAACAGGAAGAGATGAGATTTGTAAAGGACAATGACAAAAGTTTCTGGAACTAGAAATCAACAGAGACATTTGAAAATTAATACAAAAAAGACTGCTTATTGCACACAGAAAAGGACACTGAACAGAACAGAACCTGTGCGTTTGCAAGTATCCAGGGCATCTCTTACGCCGAGGGGCCAGACAGGGAGAATACAATCTGTCACACAAGTGAAAAGAATTCAGCACACAAACTACCAAAGCACAGCAGACAGGGAAATAACCCATGTTGCTGGGTAGGCAATATGAATACCCAAGCGCTACATTGCACATGCTGACCCACCTCTGTGAAGAACGGCTTTGCACGTTTACACTAGTGACAACACCCCCTGACCTAAGCGTGCACATCCTTACACTGTGGGGTTTTAATTTGGATCTGGAAGTATATTACCACATTATGACACAGTACTGAACCATGCAATGTCAAGGCAACAACATGTTCTGCGCCCATGACTACCTCCACAGACTGCTAGCTCAGGTAATAAGAACATCACAACCAGTTAACGTCACACGTGCATACCTGGAAAGGCAAAAGAAAATCAAAAGGTTGAAAACTATTTCAAAGAAAGGGAAAAGACAAACAGATATTGTCCTCATAATTACTTTTTTGTTCTGAGCAAAAACACAACTGCCTGAGGTATTAATAATATCCAAGACATACAGACTCAGATGGGAAATCCTGGTGAAACGGAATGGAAGGTCTTCCAGAAGAGCAATGATTTCTCTACATTAGTAAGATGAGTTTAGACAGATGGAAAGAACCCGTTAGAGAAATTCAATGAAAGAAAGGACAGAATTTTCCTGTTCACAGCACTGCCAAACTTCCACTAAGCGTACTTTAGCACAGCAGAGAGAATCATACTTACTATTTACCAGCCATACATTCTTCTAACTGAATTAAATGTGAAAATGAAAAATAGAAATATCATTGGAAAAAAAAATAAGAAAACTTGAAGGAGTCATCAGATGCACACACATTTCTGTTGACAAGACTGAAGAGCAACTACAGGTTTCCTGATGTCCACACATTACAGAGAAGTGCATGGTGCTTCCGCATATTGGGGGGGGGGAAGTTACAAAGTACAGGATCCAACTTTTTCACGTACTCCACATTTTGTAATTTGCAATTTGTATTAAAGCACAGGTTTCCTCCAAGTGCTATAAAAAACCTGCCAAATGCTAAATCACTTCAAGTGATGAAATACAATTGTGCTAGGGCTTTGACAGCAGAACTTGTCAGAAATGCGATGCTATTTTGGACACTAACCATGTACAATGGACTACCTGTCATGTACTTACAGGTGCTCAAGAGGAAAAATTAAGTTCAGAGAACAAGCCTCTTGCACATACACTACCCGATTACTCCATAAACTTTACATCACAAGTGGCGGACACCTTACGTGTATATAGGTACACTAAAAACTGGTTTTTCAACGGGTGCGCGGGGCCCTCTTGCAACACGGCACTTGGCTTTGAGAAGCTGGAAGTTTAAGAGTTCGGGTTTCAGAGCTGCCCAGGTTGGCTCTGCTCCTTCAAAGCTTCCCGCGTTGCCTCCCCCCGCAGAAAGCCAGGAACCGCTCAGACGGGGCCCCGGGAGCC